>CM076580.1:1164028687-1164628687 GCA_034641835.2 Pinus albicaulis
GATGTGGATTTTAATTCTTTATCCAACCGATGCATACACTTACATTTGAATAAATAATAAGATAAGTTGGAAATACAATAAAAAAGAAGTTTTCCTTCTATTCCTTTAAAAATCATAACTCATATTTTATTATTATTATCACTAGGAGGCCCAATTTTTACCTCGAAATCCCCTTAAAGTATGCAACCTCCAAGAATGGGAATATGATGAAATGTGTAAGTGATGGGGATTGTACCAAGGTACAAAGTTGTAATGTGGTGAAATATATAAGATACCAAGGAAAAATGAATGGATGGTAGTGAAATGTGAATAATATGTAGATAAATCACTAGGAAAGTACCACACCATGCTAAAAGACACAACAACTAGTAATAAGACTTGAATTGACCATACAAAAACTTAGTGAAGGCAGTGAGTAAAAAATCAAAAGCAAGGGGAAATAACAATATGATATTCTTAAAAATGATTAACCAAAAAAATGCACCTCCAACAAGCTGAAAGATACATAATATGCAGTTGAGGAAACCACCACCAATGGTACCAACATAACCAATTTATTTTATATACTAATGAAAGTTAAAAGGGGATGACAAATGAGTCATGAAAAGTCATCCTTCATGAGTGACACTTTCCCATTGGTTGGCCGAGGATTAGATAAATCAAAAGGGTAGCACTAATGATAATATGTGCATAATGCTAATGCCCCTTATCTACAATTAGTACATATAAAGTCCATAATTTTAATCCTATAAGTTGTCATAAAATTATCCTTAGACACCCCATACAAAATAGGTTGTAACTATAAGCTCCAACATGGAGATATATACTATTCTTGGGAGTACATGAGAACCTGTTGTGGTTACGACAAATACCCTCCAATTTTTTTCCTACACTTGATTTTTGGAGCCTACTGAGGATCTTGCGATAGGTCATTTGCAATCACTTCTTCATAGGATGATGCCTTGTTAAGTATTTGAGCTCCCTCTTGGATTATAAGTGTTGAAGTCACCTACTCACACATGCTTAGTTTGCAACAAGTTCATGAGCACATTATTTTATGTAAGCTTGTACATGAATAACACATTCCATCAAGACAATGCCTGTGTAATGATCAACCCATATTGATAGTCAGTGCATGCTTTCATTGTGAGTCTGTCACTTTTGGATGTTGTTAGAATTCGGTTTGTATATTCACAAAGGGTCCAAATGTTTTGAGAATCAATTGACAACTTCATTTAGAAAGAGTGAAGGCTTAAGTGTTGGACTATATTAAAATTTTGTGTGAAATGATGGCATGAGGGTTAGGATCATGTCAAATAGGTCTATTATGTCATGCTTAATGTTTTAACTAAGTATTTCAGCCAATCGAATGAAGTATACCAAAAATAGGTGTCGCTACGAATATTTTTGTAGCGCCTACAAGAATTTTAAAAATAAAGTTTTTCTAACCTCCCTTTTAATCATATCAAACACTCAAACACTTTTTGAAGAAGTCTAACTCATGTTAAAAGTTGATGAGACATTTGGAAGGGTTTCCAGGCGTTAAAAAAAGGTTTTAGAGGTAAAACCTGAAAATTGAAACTATGTTTAAAAGAACCATTTCCAACATACCCAGGAAACCAATTTGCAGTAGACATAGGAGTTATTAGTAATATTTATAGTGTATGGCATATTTCATCAAATACTTTGATGGAATCACAACTAGGTTTAGGGACAAGCAATTTCAATTGACAAAAGTTGCAAATGTAACAAGTTTACCAACTAAAGGAGATAAGCGGTTTAAGAAGAAATGACAATACTTGGTTTTAATTTTCTTGTTTTAGTCACCATGTTCAACAAAGATTCCAAACTGGTGGTGATTAATTAAAAAAAATAAAAAATATTAATTTTTTGGAAATGGGCTGCGTTAAAAAACCTCTTTCATATTTAACGCAATCATCATGGTTTGGAAAATACAAATAAATCTTTGAAGCTTATTTTACCAGATTTTGTAATTCTATTTTTTCTTGTTTTAGTAATATTTTTCAAATGATGTTTACAAATATATGGAGATGAATTTTAGAAACAAAAAGAGGTTTTTTGCGAGAACAAACCAAATAACAAAAACCTTCCTCAGTTTTATAACATCTATCATGATTTGATAAATTCATATGTATCTTTTAGGCTTATTTTTCTAGTTTTTTCGAAATTTTGTTTCCTATAAAAATGGCAAGTCAACAGATGCAGGCCACCTCATAATTTGAACTTGGGGACCAGATATTATTGCCTCCTTTATTATTTCAAACAATAATGAAATTTTTTTCAGATCAATTTCTTTTGGATCTTGACAATTATTGTAATAAATACTTTCCACAAATTGTGTATTTGAAGCATATGTAGTATTTCTATAAATTAACTGTAAAAGTAGGGACAATGATTGGTTTTTCAAGTTTTGAAGAAGAAACTATTTCTCTGTTTTGTAATATTTCCCGAGTATTAAATATGTCAATTGCAAAATTAAAGAGTTTTTTCATACCAAAAATTCATGACGATGATGTTTTGAAGGATATCCCCTTTCTTATGTGTATGAAACTCATTTCTCAATTTTTCATTTATGTGTAAATCTTCTAAGTATTTAAGCTGAAATTAAATGTTGTGGAACTCATCCTTTGTTAGATGCTCCATTACATAAAGTTATATAATCACATTTTCCTCTGAAGTTACATTTGAAATTAATCCTCTATTAGATGCTTTAAATATGATGGATTGTTAATCCTTTTTTCCAATTTCATACTGTAACGATTATATTCATAGGTAGACATCATTTACCTTGCTTCTGTTTCCTGGAGAATTCTAATCAGTCACTAATAATATTTATAGATACTCAGATCTGTCTCCATTTTCCCAATAGTTGAGATTTCTGCAACCCTACTGAACCAAACCCTATTTTGATACCACCTTACTTAAGATCTAGCCACTATTTGGAGATACAATTAGTGATTAAAATTTCAGAGAGATCCATCTCTGGATTGAAGGGGATAGCCTTCAATCTATAAGCCTGATTTGAAAATATTACCTTAGGAATTTCTCTTTCACAACCAAGAGGATATTTTTGAGTGATATCAGTTGTGATTGTACTTTTATTTCGGTGAGTTTTCCAAACTGTCGCTTTTGCGCGCCTTTATTTTATCGAGTGTTGATTTCATGTTTTCAACTTTCATCTTCACTTTATTTTGTCTTAATTAGTGTCGTTTTCATGTTATATTGGATTTGGCATGTGTTTTTTTACAATTGTTCGCATATCACAAGTGTCATTGGCACTTTTCTATTTATATAGAAAATGTTGTATTTTGGCATGGGAAGTGGTGCTTTTCATGTAAAGTGGAATTTTGGCTTGTTTCAAGGGGTAACTTTAGTGTTAATGAATCCTACTAATAATGTAGAAACTTTTTACATTAATTCCCAAAGTTTCATGCACTATTGCATAAGTGTCGTCATTTTCATTGTAAAGTGTATCTTTTGTGTCGCACTTGGAGAGGTATGGTGCATTGTTGTTGCATTGAGGGCATCATGATGTTCTTGTTTTTTTTGAGTTATCAATGTTGTGTCATCGAATATTCTGAGTGTGTGATCATGAGCACTTGAGCCTCACTGATCCCACACTTAGTCTTATCCATAAAATTTCGTTCCCGGGCAACTTAACTTCACTCAGTCTTCTTGAATTGTGCATTGCTCAGTCTCAACCCTCAAGCCCTATGTTGGGCCACTAATTTGTATTATTATTATCAATTCTTAACATCCATTTCATCCATTTATAATGTTATTTTATCACATTATTTATCATAATTTATTATATAATTCCATTTCATAATTATTTATGCTCTTTAGGATAAGTAATATTTGTTCTCCTTTATTTTAATAAATTAATGATTATTATGCATGATTTTTCCAATGATGGTTTATTACTGAATTTGTTATAATATCACTCACAATTTTAGCCTCCAATATTTCTTCTAGATTGCATATTTGATCTTCAACTGATAATTAAATCTTCCAACTCGGAAATTCGCTAGGATAACAAGAGACAATTTTGCGTTGAATGTTTCGGGCAAACAAAGAAGAATCCTAAAAATCCGAAACATGGGTTTTGTGCAGAATGGACCAAATTCATTTTATAATTACTATTTTTCCCAAATTCGGCCTTTATTGAGAGAAAATAAAGGTTATTCGAAGGACATATTCATCGATTTTCTATTGTGACCATTTTCCAAATTTCCCCAATTGTAATTACTAGATTCGACTTGTGGCAGCTGAATCATGATGGAAAGATATTTCAGATCTCATCTTGATTATTGAGATTTTGTAATCAATTTATTTCCCTTTGTTTTTTGTATATTTAAAAAGACAATAATCAGAGAGAAGAGAGATATAACACATATAAGGTTGGCTATGCAGGGAATGGAGATCTGTCACATAACATTTCATTAAGTTAATGCAAGTTATCTTTCTGTCCTTCTTTTGAGTTCATGAATACATCACAGACCTGATCAGGGAGTTGGGCCCACTCTCCTGACCAGGTTCTATGTGCTTTTTGTGTGTGTGTGCTAATTTCATTTTCTATTTTGTATATTTCTTAATTGTTGTGGCAGTAGATGTAATTGCTGAAATCCTTATTTACTGTTAATTTATTGCAATTTTTCCAATTCATTGTTGTTACAACGATTTTTTTCTTTACTTAGTTCACCGAATCCATGATTAATATAGAATTATGCTATTGTCATTTGCATATATTTTGTGCATTAGTCTTGCAATAACCAACACACTCGGATTGATAACTAATGTGGGAAAGGGTTTGAATAATCATTCACACTTTGACACCAAGACCCTGACCTTGCCTCTTGGAACTATCCACTCTGCAGTCTTAGTGTTCAGTCCTAATCCTTGAGCTCTATAACTACACAATCCTTGCCCCCAACCAAACTTCTATGTGCACTATGAAGTCTCAAGCACAAAGCATCAACCTTGAGCTCTTGAATTGTCTCTCTCCCTCCAAAAATGCGCATTGGGAAAATTCAAGCCTCGAGACTCAAGATTGAGGCCTTGATCCCCTAAACTACATAATATACCAGCCTGTTCTCCCGTCTAAAATGTGAAGTGGGAAAATTCAAGCCTCAAGCTTGACCTCTTCAGCCCAAAACTATGTAGTCACTCAACCCAAGCTTCAGAACTCTGCATACGTAGTCTCAAGCCTCAAGTTTCTAGCATGAGCCCTTGAGTCCCTCAACTATGCAATACCTATACCCAGGCCTCCATAACTGCACATTGCACAGTCTCAAGGCTCAAGCCTCCAACCAGTGCACTTGAGTCCCTCAACTGTGCAATCCTTTGAACTTGGGCATCCTAAATCACGTATTGTGCAGTATCAAGCCTCAGTCCTGGACCTGGCCTATGGAATTGTGAAATCCATGAGTTAGTAACTCAACCAATCACCAGTTCTAACCATAAAAAGTGATTTAATGAAGCATATTAGGATAGCGGTTTATCAGATTGATGTCATCTTGTCATGGGTGGATTACAGTCACAGGTATTCTATTATGTCATGACAAGATGATGATGAGTTGATGTAGAAAGAGACCATGCTAGAAGACACCTAAGGAGTTGAGGATATAATATGATCACCAGGAAAGAAGATGAAGGAAGAGTGGATTATAATAGAATACCAAAGATCAGGACCACATGAAGAATCCATCTGATTCACAACCCTTTGGAGGAAGATATGAAGAACAAAGAATATTTCTCATGAAGAAAGAAGATCAAGATCATATTGAAGAATATTTATCTTCAAGTCATGAGGAGGAGGAAGAAGAAGAATAAGCACTATATCATAAGAATACTCAAATATAAAAACACCAAAGAGTGACTTGGCATTGCCATGTCATCTATGTCATGTCATGTCATGAGTCATCATGTGCCACATCATTTGTGGATTATGTAAATTCTATATTAGAAAATGTAATGTAAAGTGGAAGTCCAAGGGTCATCCATGTAATGTGAAAAGTGATGTGGGAGTTGAAATGGTATAGAGAAGTCAAACAGTCATGCGGGTAGTCCAAGGGTCTCAAGGGAGATGAATGATCAACCCATTTGTTATATATACACCCTCATTTTCCATGCAAAGGAATTTTTCACCTTGGCTCCTCCTATGAGGCATTAGAGAGGAAGATGGTTATTTTGGAGGAGCAAGTGACTACTCTAATGCTCCTCTATTGGGCTTAGTCATTTTCATTGTATTCATGTATATTGAGACTTTTACTTAATTCAAAATCTCATTGAGTTAGCATGCTTTCCTGCATATTTCATGAATATTGTAAGAGTATTATTTGAATGTTTGTGATGTATGTTGTTTTCATTTGTACTAAGGAAATTGAACTATTTCGTTGGCTTTGGTACTTATCTTTTTGAAGGTGTTTTGTATTTAATTTAACAATTGTGGCTTCCTTATGAACCATTTCACTGGTTGATCAACGATTCATTCATATGTATATGCTTGTGTTCCTCTTCTACATTAATACTATTACCTGTATTTAAAGGGCCCACTTTTCTCTTCCCTTTTAGTGAGGACCTTGATACTTTTCGCAGCTAAAAATTTCACAAGGCATACTCACTTGTTGATCCAAAAATACATGTGTATTACTCTCTTGTGTTGAAATATGTAGCCAAGGAAAATATACAAGGATACATGGCAGTCGGGTCGATACTTTAGATGGGTACCCTATTCCAAATAGTGTGAGGTCTAATTGGGACTTCACATCAGGGAGATCCTCTTGGTTGATGGGTTTACAACACCATCAACAAAATGGCACTAGAAGGAGGGCTAGATGACAAGCTATGTCTGTTGAGTTTGTTCTCAATCTCTTATATTTAATGCCTCATTCTCAAAACATACTCCTAGGGTGTTTCTCTAATTTATCCATTTTTCAATTTTCAATTCCATATGAACCTCTTTATCACTTGTCTCAAATGAAGTTTGACGGTGAGGATGGAACATCCATACCTGAGCATATTCTGATTTCCTTAAGTTTTGTGAATCTTACAAAATCAATGATGACGGTTTTTCTTGTGTTCTATTCTTCCTCACCCTTGAAGGTCGTGTTAATTGATGGTGTCATACCTTACCATTTTCTTCCTTCCATTATTTTCATCATTTCCTCCAGGAGATTTATCAAGCCTTCGATAGGTGACTACCATAATGTTTATAAAATAATCAATCAACTTATAATGAAGCCTGATGAATCAATTAAGGATTTGTTTAATAGATTCCTTCACCTTTTTTATGAATTTCCTGAAGAAGAGACATATTGGGATTTATTTAAAAAAAAATTGAGCATTTTGTTCATATCTATTTTCACGATGAACCCAAACCACCTGATGTTTCTATTTCCCGAACTCCTATAAGTCACGATACACCCCTAATTTCATAGGAGGAACCTGCCATTCATTTTTTCCTTGTCCTCCTCATTTTAAATTTCCAATGGGGGTGCCTCCTTGTGATGATAATAAAGTTGGGAGATCTATAAATAAAATTATGAATCCATCTTCTCATCCTCCTTCCATTTTTCATGATTCATATCCTATAGAGGAAATGTTGGAATGGTTCATGGAGCCTATGGTAAATACGAACTCCTCCATTCCACAAGATGATATTACTGCTCATAAATTAAGTCTTAAATCTGATTCAGATACCTATCATCTTTTATCATCTATTTTTCATGACCCCTTGTCCCTTGACCTGCCAAATTGGTATATTTCAAATCCAAGTATTGAAAAGGTGCAAGGTAGTCACATTTCATAGGTAGAGGAGCAGAAAGATGACGATTCTTTCAATATTTATTATCTTTTTCAAAATCCTCCACGTGAAGATGGTGTTTCCTCATTCTTGGTTGACAATGAATATGGTAATCTTGGTAGTCAATCAAATGCGATCAGTTTTCCTAAGGATGACTTCGTTGATGCATGTGATGATGAATTCCCAATTGAAACATCTAATATTTCAGTTTCTCAAGAATATTTTTTTTTGAAAGATTTAGATCTCAAATTTGTTTTGGTAAAAGAAGATTCAAGTATGAACACTTCTTCATCTTCAGCTCCCTCTCCTTTGTGCTCTACTGTTTGTAATGCATCAACTTGCTATGGAAATTGTTCACATTCTTGAAGTTTGTTATTTGATGAGTTGAAGCTTGAAATGAAACAGGATAGTGAGATTATCCATGATGAAGGAGAAGACAATAAAATTATAGAGCATCCATTCCATCCCTTATGATCTCTTTCTTTGTATGGGGAAACTCTTCGAATCGGTGTGATCATGATATTTTTCTAATGCATACATTCTAAGACTTGTGATTAGAAGAATATTATGACTTAAGTAATATGTTTGTTGAAGTTGAAGGATCTGATCAGACCAATGAAGTAGATAGATTCCATCTAGATAGATGTGATCCTTTTGAATTAACCAATAAAAACTCTCCACATGCAATTTGCGGTTTGACTTAGTTTACAAAATTTTGTTACCTGTATTTTTAAAGTTTCAAAACTTGTTAGGTAGTCGAGGCACTGCAACCTCGTTGATGGTTATGTCAGGTTTTCGCAATCTAGGTGAAATTCCTAAACCATGTCAGATCTGGATGCTCCAAAATTCTTTAATTCATATTGTTTCTCTGGATGTAAAATCATTCTTGATGGATTTTAGGATTCCTCGTTATAACTTTCCTATTTCTCAAGATCGAGTTTCTAATCATTTTGTTGTAGTGAATTTATCCCCATACAAATATCTTGTGTCGAATTCGGGTTTGGTGTGTACACCTTTCATGAATGTGAAGAATCACGAAGCCAATCAATTTTAAGATTACCTTTGGCCGAAGAGTTCATATCTGTTGAGTGCTATGGTGAATAATCAACTCCTAGTTTTTATTGTGAATGTCTTCATGAAACCAAAAATACTCTTGAGTGTTAGAAACTGCTTGAGTTATTTTTTGAATCAAGTTCCTCTTTTTCATCCATTACATCTTGATTGGTTTCGTATATTTTCTATACTAGCATTCCTTTTCAATTCTTTCAATGATTATGATGCTTGTATATTTTGCCACCAGTTATAGGAAAACAATTTGTCATATTCAACATGCGAGGAAGTTGGTTCTATTGCTTAGAGCATTCATAAAGCTGTTCAAATGGATTTATCTTTGTTAGCTACTAATTGGGAATCTTATGCTTTAGTCAAATCATCTGATCACGATTCTGACTCCGATGACTGTCATTCAACTTACAATTTTCCCATCAGCACATCCGATGACAATTTTCCTACATCCTTTGATCCTTATGGTTTAACTTCTCACTATTCGGGTACTTGTCAAGAAATTGAGGCACTTCATCCTTCACTGATAGTTATGTTAGGTCCTCACTATTTTGATAACCCCTTTGAATATGATCAGATCCATTTTCCCTCACAATATTCTCATTTTGATACTGCACTTTTAATTGAAAAACCATCTTTTCAAAGATTTTAGGGTGCTCAAGAGGACTATTTTGAATTTTACGATCCAATCACTAAAGGGTTGGAGAAATCCTACTTGGAAATCTCCACCACAAATAAAAAATTTCAATCTTTCCTCACGCTTTCTAAGAAGTATATTTCTGTTGCAAATTACTTTATATTGATTTTAATTGGCCATATCTTTGTGTATGCATGTCGGGAGAAACTACAGTGGCTACACTGGAAATTTCATTATACAAAACCCTGACCTTCTAGCTAGTTACATTAGGAGTAGGTCTAGCTGCATCTTAGTTTCCCTTTCAATCATATTGGACTCGATTTCCCAGCCTTTCATTTTTTTTGTAGCTCTTATCTCGCATTTTGTTGATTGGTTTAGCCTCCATTTGTTGTTTCCTTTTTATTTTGGTTTTCTTGTTGTGTCTTGACTCTTATTTGTGTTTTTTTTAATAAGACTTCGCATGAAGGATGTTCCATTTGGCTCAAAGAAAATGTGGTAGAAAAGAAAAGGGCTTTGTGACACTGCAACATTTGGCTAACCTTCAGTCATGCTTCTCTGTCTTTGTTACACCTTTTGGTTGATGATGTTATGATGGAAAATGTGATTCTTGCGTTATAAGGCAACCTTTGTTTCGAACCATGATTTACATGTCTATTTTAGAAAAAATATGCCTACACTCGGTTCTTTATATTTCAGTGCTTTTCACACTGATCTGATCAAGTAGAGAAGGATAAGGGGAAAATCGAAACGAGAAAAATAATATTATAGGTCTTGTATGCTTCTTTGAAAGAGCAACCTCTTATGCTCTCAATCAGTCGGTATCCCTCTTCAGCCCATAAAATGAATAAGTTCTTATGAATAGTCCTATATTAAATACGTAAATAAAGGGAAAAATAATAGAAATGATTCTTGCGTAGGGATGTGAAGCAAGAAAATCCATTGGGGTACTATCCAAGCTTGCTGGTAGTGGAGCAACACCAGAAATGAAAAAATATACTATGAAAATCTATAGCTTGCAAACTATACTACCCTTTCCTATTTTGAAACAAATTTGTGATATGGTTGGCCTTATAATTTTGTTCAACCGAGGAATAAAAAATGAGACTATGCTAATGCATGGGGTAGGTTGGGAACCAAAGTGATCTAAAAGATGAATCAACACCCCATGAGGAACTAGACCCTGCACGAAATGTTTGACCAAGGTAGAGAAGTTGGAGTTCCACTAGTGTGTTGCCAAGTGTTGTCACTATGACAAACATCTCCAAAATTTTTCCTAAACTTGAATTTTGGAGTCTATTAAGTATCTTGAGATTGGTTGTTCCATATTCACTTCTTGGTCAGCTGATGCCTTGTTAAGTCTTTGATCTTTCTCTTGGGTTATAAGTGTCGAAGTAACCTTCTTGCACATGCTCAGTCTATAATAAGTTCATGAGCACATTCTTTTACGCAAGCTTGTATAGGCATAACATAGTCCATCAAGACTGTTCTTGTGCAATTATCAACCCATGTTGACAGTCAGTGCACCCTTTCATTGATAGTCTCTCAATTTTGGATGTGATTGTACTTTTGTTTCAGTGAGTTTTCCAAATTGTCGCTTTTGCGCACCTTCAGATTCCCGAGTGTTTCTTTCATGTTTTTTTACTATCTCCTTTGATTTATTTCATGTTAATTAGTGTCATTTTCAGGTTATCATGGCTCTAACATGTGTTATTTCACCGTCTTTCGCATATCACAAGTGTCATTCACACTTTTCTCTTTATATAGAAAATGTCATATTTTGGCATGGGAAGTGGCACTTATCATGTAAAGTGGAGTTTTGGCTTATTTTAAGGGGTAATTTTGGTGTTGATGAGTCTTACTATTCATGTAGACATGTTTTACACTCATTCCCAAAGTTTCATGCATTGCCGTACAATTTTTGTCACTTTCTTTGCAAAGTGTATCTTTTGTGTCGCACTTAGAGAGGTATGGTGCATTGTTGTCACATTGAGGGCATCATGTTGTTTTTTTTTTTTGAGTGACCAATGCTTTGTCTTCGATTGTTCAGATTGTGTGATCATGATCTATTTTTGTCTCTGCTCACTTGAGCCTCACTGATATCACACTTAGCGTTATCCAGAAAATTTCATTCTTGGGAAACTTGAATTCAATCAACCTTCCTAAACTATGCATTTCATAGTATCAACCCTAAATCCATAACTTTTCCTCTTGGAACTGCACACCGCGCAACCTCAGTGCTCAGTCCTAGTCTTTGAGCTCCAGAACTGTACAATCCTTGCCTCCATCCAACCTTCTCTACGCATTGTGAAGCATCAAGCCTTAGGCTTGATTTATTGAACTACATAACTGTGTAATTACTTGTCCTCTCTCCCTCCAAAACTACACAATGAGAAAATTAAATCCTCAAGCATCAAGCTTAATGCATTGATTCTCTCCATTGTGAAATCTCCAAATCTGTTCTCATGTCTGAACTGTGCATTGGGAAACTTCGAGCCTTAAGCTTGACCTCTTAAGTTCCTCAATTGTGCAGACACTCAGCCCAAGCCTTCATAACTGCAAAATAAATATTCTAAAGCCTTAAGCCTCCAACTTGATCCCTTAAGTCCCTTAACCGCATAATGCCTCTGCCAAGGCCTACAAAACTTTGCAGTCTCAAGGCTCAAGCCTCCAACTTGAGTCCTTGAGTCCCTCAACTGAACAATCCTTTGGCCATGGCCATCCTGAACTACGCATTGCATAGTACTAAGCCTCACTACCAGACCTTGGCCTCTGGAACTGTGCAATTCCTAAGTTAGCCACTCAACTAGTGACTGGTTCCAACCCTAACAAGTGATTTCATGAAGCATCTTAGGCTAGGGGCTTGTCAGACTGATGTCATCCTGTCATGGGTGGATTTTAGTCGTAGGTGTTCTATTATGCCATGACATGATGATGATGGAGGAGATGTAGAAATAGAAAATGCTAGAAGACACCTAAGGAGCCTAGGAGATAATATTATCAATATGCAAGAAGATAAAGGAACAATCGATTACAATAGAATACCAAAGATCAAGACTGCATGAAGACTCCATATGATTCACTACCCTTTAGAGGGGATATATGAAGAACAAAGAATATCTCTCATGAAGACAGAATATCAAGATCACATTGAAGACTCCTTATCTTCAAATCACGAGGAGGAGGAAGAAGAAGACCATGCAATATCTCTCAAGAAGACTAAAATATAGTAGAAACAAAGACTGAATTTACATTTAAATGTCATCATGCATTCCATGTCATCAATGTCATGTCATGTGATGTCATGAGTCATCATGTGCGGCATCATTTTTGGATTATGTAAATTATATATTGGAAAATGTAATGTAAAGTGGAAGTCCAAGAATCATCCATGTAATATGAAAAGTCATGTGGGAGTCGAAAGGTTATAGAGAAGTAAAATAATCATGAGGGTAGTCCAAGGGTCACAAGGGAGGTGAATGATCACCCCATTTGTTATATATACACCCTCATTATCCATGCAAGGGAATTTTTCACCCTGGCTCCTCCTACTAGACATTGGAGAGGAAGATAATTATTTTGGAGGAGCGAGTGATTGCTCTAATGCTCCACTATTGGGGCTAGAGGTGTTCATCATATTGATGTAACTTGAGAATTTTACTTAATTCAGAAGCTCATTGAGCAATCACACTTTCATGAATATGTCATGAATATTGTAAAACTATTCTTTGAATGTTTTCGATGTATGTTGTTTTCATCTATATTAAGGAAATCGAACTATTTCGATGGCTTTGGTACTTATCTTGTGTAAGGTGTGTTGTATTTTCTTTAACAATCATTGCTTCCTTGTGAACTATTTTGCTGTTTGATCAATGATTCATTCATATGTATATGCTCATGTGCCTTTTCTAGATTAGTACTATTACTTGTCTTTAAAGGGCCCACTTTTCTCTTCCCTTTCGATAGAAGGACCTTGATACTTTCCGCAGCTGAACATTTCACAAGGAATAATCACTTGTTGATCCAAAATTCTTGTGTATTACTCTCTTGTGTTGAATTTTGTAACCAGTGAAAATTTGCAAGGATACATGGCAGTCGGGCTGATACTCAATGAGTGCTAAGTGGACTATTCAAAAATCATTGTTCCACACAATTTCTAGCACCCAAAAATACTTCCCCATTAAAAAATAACATGAATTTTCACCAAAATTTGAAGAATAAAATTCCTAAAGAATTCCAACACCTTCATCAACACTAACACACTCCAAAATCTAAGAATTTTCAAGATTATGTGTGGGAGAAAATGGTTTTTTTTCTTTTTCATCTTAGCTTACACAATTTGGAATTTTTTAAAAATATTTAGATGCAAGCATGGATATAAATAAATCTATGAAAATTTTGAATATGCAACTACTAAATATGTTTTTCAATTAATGCTATGCATGGGATAGCAAGGCTAAAAAACTTCCAAGTTTACTACCTCTTTTTGAGCTAACTCATCCACAATATAATGTTGTCCAAGGGCCCCATAATCTATAACATCTTTAGAAAATTCACAATTACTATCATAAATAGGGTCTCCATTTAAATTCCAACAATCCTCATCCTAATGATGATTACTATGGTGAATAATCCCATCTTCTTGGCTATTGTTAAATAGATTTAAACATTTCTATTCTTCTAAGGATTTGTCTTCAAAATTAAACTTCTTAAAAAAAATGCACCATAAAAATTATAATTCTAAGAGGTACTATTACTTACCAAAGCCTTGTAATATTGAATAGATGTAGTGGATACATGTATGTTTTCATAACTAATATATTTTGCATCTAAGGCTGCAAAATGTTATTCAGTGAGATTATCACCCCTCTCTTCTTCAAAGTTTGAAATATCATGAGAAAGTGGCTCATGGGATGAAGGATGGTCCTTCAAGGACCCTCATCACTAATATCATGAAATCTATGTGGATCATAGCCCATTGGAAACCTAATACATTAGGGTTATGATATTTTGTAATGTTCTCTCGAGAAAGAATATGGAAAGACACAAGTGAATAGAAACAACGAATGAGAGTCTAAGATACCTCTTGGAAAATGAATCCAAAGGTCATAAATTATGTATTTATATGTGTATTATATTAATACAATATGCATATTATGCTTATCTCATTTACTAAGTGTTCTAATAGTGGTATCAAAGAAACATGTTTGTGAGCCATTATTTTTGTGGACTTTTCTTGACTGAGGCACACCTCCTTATGCAAACTAGGAAATCTTCATGGGTACTGTGTGAGAATTTCCTCTGAGTAATTTTTAATCACGCACTCTCCTCAACTTAGTCCTTGTTGGCTCTTCCTCTTAGTATCATATCTTATAGTATATGAATCAAATTTTTATACTAGCTTTATCTCTGATCATGTCCAATAGGTTTTCAAGTAGATGGGAGTGGATTTCTCCAATATTTTTCCACGAATATATCTATATTTTAGGTCCTTGAGATATAGAGGCATTTTTTCTTTTGGACAATCTGTATAAGATATTTTTATTGTTCTAGTTATGTAATGATTTAATCTATAAATCTATATATATCATCCATCAAATGAAAACATTAAACAAAATCTGAATAAAACTTATGGTATTATAGCTCTGTTGTAATTGCATTTTTTTCCTTTATAACATATGATCACCATTTTTTGGGGTTAGTTTTATTTTAAGTAAAACCCCTATATTATGGTAAAACAATGCCTATAGGGTTATGCTCATATAACCATGACCATGAAATCTAGTGCTTGATTCATCTACACCACAATGTTCATTCCATATGATTGGATGCCATTTGCATGAATATATTTTAGAGTTGGTGATTCAAGAGAAAATGAGAGATCAAGATGTTATCTTTTATTTAGATCACTATCCACCATGCAATATATGAAATTCATTAAATTTGACACAACCTTTTATTGGACCAAGATTTTCTCTTTTACAGGTTTGGAGACATGGATTTTGAATACTAGATAAACTCACTAGATGTGTCCTTCATCCTTTCCTTTCAATTAGAGAAACTCCTAGGAAGAGTTCCGAATTCAATTTGAACGTCACAAACTTTCTATGCAGAGTTTCAACCTCCAACTTCAATTGGATAAACTCTTCGACAAAGTTATTACATATATTGATTATCATTCCAAGTCAAAGTTTAGTAACATTGTGTTTATAGTAAAAAAATTCCTCTAATCCCCTGATGGAAGGTCCTAATTAGACCTACACTCATTTGAAGTAACAATGTCCATCAATATGTGGGCATGGTTGTTGCTAAAGGCTTGGATGTGATTTAATATCAATTGGATCGATATTAAATCAAACGTTTTTAAAACATACTATATATATTATATATACTAACTATAATTAGTATCATGTTTAACTAATATATCCTAGATAGATAGGAACAAGTCTATTTGAATTATACAAAAGAAGAGTGATTAATTATTGAATTCAAGAAAATAATTCATAGAGTTTAGTGAATTTTTAAGCACAAATATATACATGAATATTTTTCAAATAAATAACTATTTGAAAAATGTCAAACATATTTAGTATAAAAAATATAGATTAAAGAAATAATTGAAATATAAAAAGAAATTAACATATTAAAATGAAAATGCAATTGCATAACTTACATCAATACAAATTGAACAATAATATATTTACACAAAAAATTCTGAAAAAATATTTGACCTAACCATATAAAAATTCAACACAATCTTCCAATCCTTCTCTATGTAAAGAAATTCCTTATCTTATAACAGTTTCTATTTTCCAACTCACAATCGTTAGAAAATTCATACTATTAGTCCTTACAAGAAACATTATTAATACAAGTTTTTTTTAAGAAATTATCATTGCATAAAATATTTAAGTTTTTTTATTCACTTAATTACGTTTGATTAAAGATTTGGAACATGCAGTATTATTTATTCATTCAAAAAAAATTATCTTCTCCTTATTTGTCCACTTCTTCCTTAATCCAGTTGTTCGGATTGGTATCCAAATCATTAGGATTATTCTTGTTTCCTATAAATCTACAATAAATATACAAAATGACAGTCATCATGCATATAAATTTTTTTAATGAAAAAATTATTTATACAAATTCATTACTAAACAATTGACTATAAATTTGGTTTAATGATTTTATTTTACTACGTTTGATTTGATTTCCAAAAATGTAAGATCTGATTCAAAATTGCTAGAAGGGATGTGAGCTGCTATGCGGTCGATCATTTTCTCATCACGCAACTACAATAATTAGTGATACATTGATTGGGTACGCTCATGATAAAATATTTATGTGTTTCCTTAGTCAATTCATTTTGTGTGCATAGTAACATATAATATAAACTGCAATATATTGTGTATTCTTTTAGCCTTGATTAGATATCATATCCATATACAAAAATCCAGGATTTGGAAGCGATGAAGAGTAATTATATTGAAAAATTGAGATTGGATTGCATATCAACAGAGACACATCAATGTTGAGGAGATAACACATATGATGAACTCCAAAAACCCAATAGCTCAACTCTTGTAAAAGTAAGTAGTAAGATATGACGTGGAAAAAAAATTGGTAGATGTCATAAAGTGTATTTATAATAATCTAGATATGCATGAAAAAGTTGGATATCTAGGTACCCAGTAGGAAGCTTAATCAAGGCTTCATAAACCACACCCATATGTATATATAAGTTTACATGTGAAAACAAATCCAGAATCTTAGACATCCAGGAGATTTAAATAAGATTAGATAATCACAGTCCTTTATATAAATACACTCGAAAATTAATGAAATTTGAGATTCAGATATAAGCCACTTCGTTAAGGGTAATCTATAATACAAGACTCATTTTTTTTTGAAGTTATTCACTAATACATATGGGCGGAAAATCCAAGAGCGAAATCTAATGGAACATATAAAATTACAAAAACTATCAGAAGTTGAATTTATTTTTTTGTTTTTATTTTTATTTTTAAATGCACATGATTGTCGGATATTCGACGAGAGTTCCTTTATCTTTGGATAATCGACGAGATTTCTTAACCATTAGATATCTGACTAGAGTCCTTTACCATTTAATATTTGATGGTTAAGGAATTCATGTGGATATTCGACGACTGTCGAGATTTTTAATCAAAATGTAATAATATAATAGTTATATGACTATTAAATCCTATATATGTATATATGTGCTAGCCTAATTGTTGATGTTCATAAGTTTTAGGGTTTGTAACTAAACCCTAGTAGAAGTTTGATATTCTAGGATATGACGATATTGTTTCAAATGTGATGATGAAATCTAGGGTGTACAAAAGATTGGTGATATTGTTGAAACTTTAGATTGTGTTGTGATTGGTTTTGATTGTTGAGTATCTCATTGATGGAATCTAGTATTTGCATTAAATCCTAGTAGAAGTCTAACATATGAATTATGAAATTTGTTAGAAGCATTGTGGAATTGTACTTGTTTGAATTGCTTCTAGGTTTTGAAATATATCATAGTAAAGTCTACCATGTCTCTGAAAGAAGATATTGAGACCCTAGATATAATGAGACCGATGTCTTGTTTGATTTACTTTAAATGATGTGATCTAGGATTTGTAGGAAAACCAAGCAAGAAGTTGAAGTATAGAAGTATGCGTCACCTGTTGATTATAAACCTAACTAAAGGTATTTGGTGTTTAGAGTCTAATTCTTCTATTATTATATGATTATGATAAAGTTAACTTCATGCTTCTATGGATTTGGTTGTACTTGCTATCTAAGTTGTGCAAGTACATAATCTTCAAGATGGTGAAGTTGTTCATAAATAAAGTTGATATGATAAGAACTATGAAATAAAATGATCTAGATAACTTTGATAAGAAGGATGGAAGCCATGAAAGATCATAATAGGAAGTTGATCTCCCTAAGTTAAGAGGGAGCTTGGATAAAATAAATATCCCTAGTTAAGAGGGAGGGAATATTATAGTCATAATGAAAACCTTGAAAGAATCATTTGGAGAATGAATTCTGAGGTATTGCTGAAAGAAGGAAAGCAATATTTACTTGTAGAATATGTTGTTGCATACGAAGATGTACGGTTGAGGAATATTCTGTTAAGGTTTGCTTGAAAGTATCTAAGTCCTACTTTGATAATATGAGAAGCAACGTCAAGTGTTTTGAAGACCCCAGAGGTTTATGTTTTCTTATGTATATATGAATATTTTTATTGATTGGGCTTGTGTTTGTATAGGTAAATATCTCAGAGTTTTGGTAGCATGTTTCACATGCTTGTTGTTATCGATATGTTTGATCGGGAGATATTTGTTGTTACTGATCTGTTTGATTGGGGAGGATTTTCTACCGATTTGAATAATAGGGAGTGTTGAGGCTTTGTGTGTAATACACATTTGTTGGGAGGCCATCTGGCCAACACTATGTGTTGATGTCTGGATCTCAAAGTAGGGAGGGTGGCATTGGTCATAGAGCTCTGACCTTGTATTATGCACCTAAATCCTTGGGTTGATGGTTAGAAAGTAAGCCTGATGGTACCTAGAGAGGTTCAAATATTTAGTCCATCTTAGTCCCACTTGGATAGATTTCTCTGGTCAGGAATCTAGTCTTTGGAACTGAGAGTGCCTAGACTATTTAAGGACTTGGATAGATTTCCCTGGTAAAGAATCTAGTCCATGTCATTTCGGTGCATAAACTCTTTATGGTTCATGTGTTTTGAAATCTTTCTTGTACTTGTATATGTCATTATGAATACCTCTCGAGTTAAGAGGTGTTGAGGAGGTAAATCCCCTCTGTGGACAGAGGCGATCCCTACTAGCCCAGATCGGGTCTAGCAACAATCAAACACGCTACAGTGCAAGTTCCTAATTGCAAATAAACCGACTTGCGAGGAAGGCTTACCTGGAATCCAACGCTATTGTTTGTAGAAGAGGTGGTGCTCCTGTTCCTTTGCCCTGGCAGATCACAATCCTCACAATCTCTGTGATCGGATACCTGCACATGCGAGAAACAACACAAACGCAAGCATAAAATCCAGTACATACAACTATATGTCAGTCGAAGAGGATATAACTCATGAACATGATCAAGAACAAGAGTGGAACCATAACCGATAGTCGTTTATCATTAAAGAGTCAGAAGAAGAATACAACCATAGCTTCGACGCAGCACTCTCCTTTAGCGGGTCATCAGCACAACATGTCTCGATAAAGCCTGTCAGGGATGGGACAAGCCTCTCTCTCCAGATACTTGGCAATAGTCTCCTTGCTTGGATTTGGACTTAAGGGAATCAAGAAGGCTCTTGCAGCATAAGGATGTAAAAGCTCTTGGGAACTTGGAGATTAGCTTGCCATGAAGATGGGCAAGCTTTTATAGAAGGAGGAAGGGGAGTTTGGATCCCTATAATTATGGGATTGGCCCTATCATCAAGGAATATTCCATGAGAGGTGGCAAACCACTTCCTCTCTATGGAAATCCATAGCCAAACCTCCCAACTCAAGATAGAAATCAGTCCAGGAATTTGTTAGGATGAAACTTCCGCCTTTTATTTTTAAAAAACACCTCTTCATATGGTTGGTGCGGGTGCGGCTCTATGACAGAGCGCCAATTGGCGCGCCCTCTTTGGAGTATTTTCCCCCTTGGCGCGAGGGCTGAACTGTGGAACTGTGCCAATGGAAAAAGAGCTATTTTTAGGGTTTTTTGCAGGAGATGTCTTCAGGGCAATTAAAGCTCATCTTCAGAGGGATGCAATGAAAGTATTTTCAAGTCTTGTCTCTGCTCACAGGTCACGGAATAAGCCCTCCAATGTGTGGGATGGAAATTGTAGGGACGGTGACAAATTTCTGTGTAACAGATGCCCCCTAAAGCGTGAGGCCCGAGAGAGAGAGAGAGGTGAAATGCTTTACGAGAACATGCCGACTGAAAACACTGTCATCGGAAAACCTGCGGAGCGAAGTACAACTGATGTCTCAGATACATGATATATATGCGTGGTATGGGCGCAGCCATCTATAACAGAGTATACAGTAATCTAGATCCAAGGCATGGACACAGCCATCCAGTGAGAATTGATAAATAGACTCAGGTATGGTCGCAGCCATCCAATCAGTGAGTCATGTAAATAATCATAATAGTCCACAATATCGTAGCTCGGATTATAACAGACACAATCCAGGGTCTTGCGCTCTATCTCGACCTGAAAAAAGTACAAGTTCAAGCATGTGAATATGTGAGCTGAAGTCGAACATGCAAGAAAATCGTCTGATTACCAGCCAATGATGAAAGCTGTTAATAGACGCGAGAGGAACCACCAATAATGACGATGGTCCTCAAGGTACTATAGGTACAATCTATGGCATGTGAATCAATGAGCTGGCATCGAACACCCGTAGAATCACTCGATCGGAGGCCAATGATGAAAACCTCACGTCGAACGCGAAGAACCTGCCATTGAGGCATGCAGGCTCCAAGGTACCAGAAGGGAGTCTCTAGATCATCTTCCTGGATAATGAGCTGAAGTCGACAGGAAGTGACCTTGATCGAAGGTGGGCCATAGTGTTTCCCACATCATCGACACGAGACAGAGGAACATAATGTTTTTTGTGAATCAGGATCATATGAGAATCAGAGGAAGGTTGATACTTTGCAGAGGTCAACTTCTCTTGAACATATAATGGCACAATAGTGGATTTGGCAGTATTTGACATCAACGGATCAGAGGTCATGGCGACGAGGCAACGAGCAGATGAGAGGTCAAAAGGGATTATCCAAACCCATGGAGGCAAGTGAAGAACGAGATGAGATGTCCCCAACCCGACACGGATGTATAAAAGTGTCATGTTCTAGAGCGACATACTGCCGACACGACAATGGTGCTGGTTCCATTTTTCCCCCCCCTAGGAAGGAGCGACTCAAATAACGTCATTTCGATTGAACCCAATGTCATCAGGGTTTAACGAGTCTGACAAAGGGTGAACTCGGCGTCTTTTCATGTTTAGAGAGTTTGAAAAGACAGCAGAAAAGTAAACTCCAGCGGTGCCTTTTCGTAGATAGTTCCTCGGACCCGAAAAGGTAGAAAACAATATCCAAGAAAACCTCCTAGTCGCGAGAGGCTAGGGTATTCATTTTTCGTAAATAATCCGTCCCAGCCCGAAAAAGGGGTAAACGTATACTGGGTAGATGTCGATTCATGTCCATTTTAACGAGATCGAAATGACAAAGGCCTCGGCAATCTTTTCATGTTTAGAGAGTCAAAAAAGAGCTGAAAGATGACTCCAGAGAGACTTTTTCGTGTATTTACCGAGTCCAAAAAAGTATAAAATACAACTTGTTTCACCGTCTAATTCACGTAAAAGACCTGTTGCTGCACAAAAAGCAAGTGTAAAACCCATTTTCGACACAAATATATTAAAATATTTAGAAAAATAACTTTCAAAAACCTATTTTGAGTTCAAAAAGTTAAAAATATGTCCAATGGTAAAAATAGAATTACTATTTACTATTTACCTCACCAAAGAGCAGCAGTGGTCCATTTTGGTGTGTAAACTTCCGACAGCGATTACGACCGATCCGGGCTACCATTCAGAGTTCCGTGAGTTCCAGGTAAGAGGCATTTCTCCGTACTCCATTTCAATCCATTTTTTAATAGTTTTCCATCATGCATTAGATTTCTGTGGCAGCTTTTTAAATTTTTAGGGCTCCGCTCATAGGCGCGGGTATCGGGCACGAACTCGTAGCAATGGGCTTTTATATGCAAAGGGCTCGCGCCAGCTGGCGCGACTGTTCAAGAAACAGCCGCGCCAGCGGCAAAACCCCAATTTTCACCTAAAAATTCGAGATTTTAATTAATTTGGATGAATTTTGAAGCTCAATAGAGATCTAATTAAGGGTTTGTGACCATGTTGATGCAGGAAACCGAGCAAAATGGTGATTGAGTGGAAAGAGATGTAGCACGGTGAAGAGGATGAACAAGCCATGGAGAATGAAATTTGCATGAATGCCCTCAGGAACTGTGGGCTAAAAAAGTTCTTCCTCACACCTTGTTTACGAGCTCAGCCTGAGCTTCTACAGTACTTGATCAATATGTGGGACGCAGATGAACAAGTATTCAAGTTGCGGGATCAAGTGTTAGAACTAGAGGTTGCTGACGTGTACTTCATAACTGGATTATCGCGCAGAGGTCCGGTGCCCATATTGACAGGGAGCAGACCGTCTGGTGAGAAGATGGAGCAAGTGATGGCACGAGTGTGCCGAGGGGCACAACTGGGATCCGGAAGTGGGAAAGTAGACATTCACACCATTCCTGATCTGGCACTGAGAGTGGTGCTACATACCATCACGCGGGCTGCGGGGTCGCAGGCACCGCACAAGGCAACAAAGGCCCAACTTTTGCTAGCCTCAGAGTGTATGACTCCCCTATTGTTTGACTGGGCCACAACAGTGATGATAAACATGAAGAGACAGCGCACGAAGTGCAAGCAGGCCAAACTGAAACAGTTTGGCTACGGTTCTATCCTGGTATCGTTCATTCTGGAACGATTACCAATCTTCCAGGGCCAAGGGGCCATAGTAGCTGAGCCGATTCCACGAGAGCCAAGAATGGCTCGCTGGGTAGGACTGATGCCCAGAGCTGGAGGGGGCCAACAGATGTCCTGGAGGCCGGAGTTTTTTGGGTGGTTGCGGAGTCAGTTGATTGTAGTGGAAGACTGGCCATATGCAGGTACCGATTTCACTGGTGATCCAGATCTCCCACTGCCGGAGGGAGATGATTGGGACGAAGAGTTGGGTATGACCTCTTCTCTTTTTGATTTTTATGTTTTATGATTTTTTGTTAATACATGTTCTTCCTGACACATTTTATATGTATGCAGACGTGGGTCCAGAGAGACCAGCCTGTATGTCTCCTATCGCACAGAGGACTCTTCCCACACCTGATCCTCAGGCAGAGGGTGCAGAGGGGGGGGGGGAGTTAATCCAGAATCTCGAGGGCATCGCCCGAGGGATCCCAGACTACGCCCGGCTGGCAGATGTACCGATGGCGTACCAGAGACATACGGTGGGAGTGCCTAGTCACCTCCACCAACTTCTGAGACGCTTAGTGCGTGCAGTCACTTGTTATCATGAGCACCATGCGGATTAGACTCCTAGGACTTTTATCATGCATATTTTTTGAGAGACATGTCGTCTCCGGATGTATTAAGACGAACATATATTTTTTTTGATTCTATGCGACGCACACTATGTAAACATTTCGATATATATATATACATATCTATTTATGGATGGATCTTTCTTTTTCATGTGATGTTGTTTTACAAATTGCGCAAATGTATATCTAACACCAAATTAGCTACTGCATCTGTTAATGTATTCATATGCCCGGGTATATGTTTATATGTGATATAGTCAAAATTTCTTTCCAGTAAATGAATACGCAGATACAGACGTTAAATGGATGAGTTTCTGATCGAATAATGACCGTTTAGTTGTAATACTACAAGTTGTGAGTCTAGATACACAAGCAATTCAAGGATACCAAGGTTTACAACCTCAATTAATAATTCTAATACAACACTATATTCCGCGATGTTATTTGTAGTACGTCCCAGACACACACCTTGCAGGTTGACCAACTCACCAGCAGGATCATAGATTACCCAGGCTGCCGAAGACAGGTTCCTGGTACTGCGGGAGGCACCATCCCCGAAATCAACAAACAGACGAATGGACATCTGCACAATCAGGAAGACCCGATCAACAGAAAGATGTTTACATCGAACACCACACCACACATGCACAAAAATGAAAAACACACATCTATGTACACACACCACACCAAAAATAACTTTAGGCGTAGTATTTTTTGAGGTATAGCCCATTTCTGGGCTGTGCCAGCGGAACTCCTTCATAATCTATAAGCTCATAAGCCCTGTTCTTCAAAACACATTTTACTATGTAGGGCCCATGCCACATAGGTTGGAACTTACCGGCCCCAAGCTTGTCATGCGCTTGATCGTATAGGAGGACGAGGTCTCCTTCGATAAAGGAACGTGGAGAAACGGATTGATCAAAGTGAGCTTTGAACCGCTTCTTTTGTGCTTCAATGACTAAAGCAGCTAAGTGACGGGTTTCATCTAACTGTTCCAGATACAAAAGACACTCTTCCTCAGTAGAAGTGTCGGGTAGAAGTTCTACAGCTAATTTCAACGAAGGAATCTCGCATTCAACCGGAAGAGTTGCTTCCAGACCATATACCAATTGAAATGGTGTGAATCTAGTTGCACTCTTTGCAGACGTCCGGTATGCCCATAGAGCTGAGAACAGTTGGAGGTGCCAATTGGATTTGTGGATACCAACTATTTGTTGAAGCATAGTGACCAGAACCTTGTTCACTGCTTCAACCTGGCCATTCGCCTGAGGGTAATACGACATTGAGCTATCATGACGTAAGCCCAACTTTGAAGTCAGATCGGCCATCATATAATCCTGGAAATGAGTACCGTGGTCAGTAACGATGGCTTGCAGGACCCCGAAACGTGCAATGATATGGTTGAATATGAATTGGGCAGCTGTCTTACCGTCGGCAGCTAGTGTAGGCATCGCTTCGGCCCACTTGGTGAAGTAGTCGACAGCGACAATGATATACGCATGCCCCTCGGCCGAGTGAGGGTTACAATTCATAAAATCCACGCCCCATTTTGCAAAAGGGCCGACGGTAATAACAGGATGCAAAGGGAGAGGCGGCGCGCGCATCTTGCGCTGAAACACCTGGCACGCGTGACATTTACGGACTGCAACGATACAGTCTTTGAATATGGACGGCCAGAAGTAACCTGCTCGCAGAATTTTCTGGGCAGTAGCATATCCGGACATATGTCCACCATAGGCGCCACTGTGGCAGTCATTCAGGAACCTTTCAGCCTCTTCCAAGGTTAGGCACCGACGGAGCACCGAATCTACTCCAACACGGTATAAGGTATCTCCTACGATGCGGTAGGATTGAGACTGATGCCGAATCCGACGTCAGGCATCTTTAGTCAACTTAGACCGAAATGTGGGGTCTGAAGATACACGATTATGTCGCCATACCAAGGGTCACGAGTACTGATGAGGAAAAGAGTTTCGTTCGGGATATGATCCTCGGAAAGTGAAGGAGTGGATTCTGTCGGGAGCGAGCATATAAGATCTGCGAAAACAAGTGATTTCGTCGACTTAGCGGTAGTGAACTCTAAGTCAAACTCCTGTAGGATAACGATCCATTTGGATTATTTTCCCCCCAGCAATTGTCTAGAGAGAATATATGTCATGGGGTTGCAATCCGAAACCACTGTTATCGTACGCAACAAGATGTAATGGCGAAAACGTTGCACAACGTGTACTGCGGCTAACGCCAACTTCTCGACGTGAGCATAACGCGTTTCTGTATCGAGAAGGTTCCGTGAGAGATAATAAACAACATGTTCATTACCATCGTCATCATACTGCACCAGAACCATAGCTATGGTGCTAAACGCGGCGGCGAGATACAAAGTGAAATCACGACGATAGTCCGGAGGACGAAGCAAAGGAGCATTAACGAGTAACGTCTTCAGCTTCTCAAAGGATTGTTGAGCAATTTCATCCCAATGGAAGGGAACATTCTGCTTTAATAGGCGTGTGAATCCTTTGGCCACCTCGGCGTAGTTCGGGATAAAGCGTCGAAGGAAGTTCGCTTTTCCCTACAGACTCTGCAACTGATATAACGAGGAGGGTGATGGGAGATTGATGATAGCCTCGAATTAAAAAGGGTCAAGGCGAATTCCGTCTTTGGAGACTATGAATCCCAAAAGACGGCCAGAATCCACGCAGAAGACGCATTTATGAGGATTAAGCCTAATATTGTAGCGCCTACAGCGGAGAAAAATCTGGCGGAAGTGTTCAGGGTGATCCTCTCGCCTAGCTGAATGAGCTGGCAAGTCGTCCAGATAAGGCTGAACGATATGGCGAATGTCATGGAAAGCGTAAGACATCGCACGCTGAAAAGTGGCTCCAGCGTTCTTCAAGCCGAACGGGAGTTTTTTATACGCGAAAGTACCCCACGGACAGATGAAAGTAGTCTTGTGTTGATCCTCAGGTGCAATATTGATCTGATTATACCCTGAGAAACCGTCCATCAAGGAATAAATCTCACTTCCGGCACATTCGTCGATAATCTGATCTATGAACGGAGTGGGATAGTTATCTTTTGGACAGGCGCGATTGATGTCGCGGTAATCAACACAGACCCTAATAGTACCCTGCTTTTTATCAACAGGGACAATGTTGGAAACCCATTCTGTGAGGGGGATGGGATAAATAAAGCCCGCGTTCAGAAGTTTTTCAACTTCTGCCTTAATTGCAGCGGCTTTACGAGAATGCATCGGGCGTAAGCGTTGGCGCACGGGCTTCGCACCAGGGTAGGTTGGAATCTCATGCACTATGATACTAGGATCAATCCCCGACATTTCCTCGTAGGACCAGGCGAACACATCTCTGAATTCTTTAAAAAGATCAGTATAGACTTGAATCTCATCAGGAGAACAAGTCACTCCCACGTGTATATTCTCAACGATCCCCGGTTTAACGGAGATGTTGATCGGGATGGTTTGAGTGATATTACTCAGGTTTCCCTCTGAAAAAACCTCGTGCGTCAAGATTGGCGTTTGGAGAGGAGGAGTAGGAACCTGAGATGCATAACGCTCTAGAAAATCTGACATTGCCCCCAAGCTAGGCATAAAAGAGGAGCGATGATGTCCATCGCCCCAAGGCAGCTCCTCGAGAGACATAGTTTCAATGATGGCTTCATCGGAAGGAAAAGTCTCTTTGAGAGGATCAGGTGAATCGGCCTGACTAAGCCAGGGGGATTAAGAGTAAACATCTAGAGCCATGCTCAAAGGAGCATGCTGAGGAGGTGGAGGATCGGATGCAGCAACAATTTCATAGTAGCTAATCTCTACTGGAGTCAAGGGCATGGATTCTCCAAACTCAAACACCTGCTCAGGCATAGGAATGAGCCAGGGGTCGTCAGACCTGGAAATCATGTTAACTTGAGCGGTGTGCAGTGGTGGTGCGGGAAATATACCCATGAGGACGAGGTCTTTGAAGAGACCAGGTCCTACACTATTAGGGGGATTCAGAATCTGATCCACGTATGGGACGTTGTTCTCGGAGGTGGAGGTGAAGAAGGACAACTGATCCACCGTGACGATTTTTCCCTCGTGAGGGAACTTAAGAAGTCGAAAGACGATGGAAGGCATGCATAGCATGGCATGGGTCCAGCTGCGGCCAAGAATTATATTGTAGTTGAGCCTGGCGTTGACTACTTCTACTTCCACGTTGACAGTCTTCCCCTGTAAAGTGATCGCTAAACTCTCGAGAACACCCAGGGGTTTCGATTCCCGACCATCAAATGCCTCGAGGGCATTGGGAGAGGACGAAAGGGCTGGAGAGCCAATGGCCTTCCAGCAAGAGGATGACATGACGCAGGTAGAAGCACCTTCATCCAGAACGGCCCTATGGATGTTCAGACCGTTGATCCCGACTTGAATAACAAGAGCGATCTGATGTGGAAGTCGGGGGGTGAAATTCTCTAAATCGAAGGTGAGAAGACTCGAATCGGCGGGATCAATGCCACTGATTGCAGACAGTAAAGCCTTCTGTTGCGAAGGACATATTTGAAGAACTTCTAGTGCAGACATAGCAGAAGGTGCTTGTGCCAAATCCTCAACAATGCTGTAGTGTTGAGCAGCACGAGCATTTGGATTATAAGAAGATCTTCGAAGAACACCTTTAGAAGGTGGCTTCACAACAGGTTCAGGAGTAGGCTTCTCGATTTCCAACGAACCGGAGACAGGTGGGGTAGGTGGTCCATCCGCAACTGCCTTCCCGGGTGCCTGCCGTGATTCGTTGTAATCCTTCGAACGCGTAGCGACAGAGATAGGTGCAGCACCATTCATCATAAAAACTTGGGACCCAAATGGTGCAGATGGTGACAACTGTTCAACCATCTGGGTCTGTTGAGACGGGAATGACTCTTTTAGAACTGCTGGAGTCCCTTTGGAGCTTTTGAGAAGTTGAATAACTTCGGATCGTCGTGGACAATCCTTAGTATAATGGTCTCCTTCACAAATGAGGCAGGGGTACTTCGGTTTACGTTGAGAACCATCCTCAATACGAGATTTGGATTCTGGCTTTGGGGCATCGGATTTAGATTTACCTTTGCCCTTCTTTTTCCCCTTGGAGGCTTTCTCCGTAGGATTGGCCTGAACAGCGTTCACCTCCGCGGTTTTGCCAGAATCTTATGGGGCAGGATGAGCAGGAGTATGGTTGGAAGAATTATACTTCTGCTTCCCATTCGAAGATTTCTTCGAATTCTGAGACACAGAACCAATGGCACCATCCACTGCGGGGGTAGGTGGAGCCTTAGAGGTTCTGGACCGTGGGGCATCAGGCAAGATATCATAAAGCGTGCCGGACTGAGAATACACAAGATCCAAGTATTGGGCACGCGCAATGGCTTGTTCCTCCGTCACACACGCTCCCATCGCAATATCTTGGGCGATTTTATTCACAAAGGAGGTAGTGAACCAGTGAGTTAGTATTTGATCAGGTATATGAAACTTGATCAGCCTACGACGGCGTCGCCACTCATGAATGTGATCAGAAATGTGAGTGGCTTTATCCTGCTTCAGAGAAGTCAGGAGGTGCATCCCGACTTCATAGCGAACCGGTAACTGAAAGTGCGTCAGAAAAGCCATGGCTAAGGAATTGAAATCTTGGAAGATGCCACGGGATAACTCGATGTACCACTTAGCAGCAGCTCCAGTCGAAGTGCGCTGGAAGAGGCGCAGACGAATTGAATCATCGACCCAAGAGTTAGACGAACACCAAAGATGATACGTCATCACATGCGCTTGGGGGTCCTCTCCAACTTTTCCCTCAAACTTGGGGCAATCACCTGGTATCTTGGTAGGAACCAAAGGCCAATACGGATTATGCAAAATCAGATCATTGGTCAGTTTTGAAACATCCGAAAACTCCAAGGTAGCCAGGAACGGCAATGGCGGATTGACAGGCATGCCAGGCCCGGGATGACGACCGGTACCCGTACTCCACAATGGTTGTGAATATCCTTGCCCCCATGGGTTCTGTCCCGTAGGATTCTGACCGTAGGGGGTGTAGGTCGTATAACCAGACTGATTTGGCTGCTGGTAACCAGTGTGTGGGGCTTGATAACCAGAGTATGGACCCTGATTATGTGTCGGCCCAGTGTAAGCAGCATTTGGATTTGGCTGCTGAGTATAGGTAGAACCGGGTGGAGGAGGATAATACAGAGAGCCTCGAGGCTGATTATAATTCGGTTCAGATTGACCATGAGGATAATAACCGCCCTGAGGATGAGTCGGCTGCTGATAGGTGGAACCCTGCGGAGCCTGATAACTAGGGCGCAACTGTTGATTTGGCTGCGGCATCGAATGAATCGGCTACTGGGAAGGGTTAATGGAATGAGCGGGCTACCCTGAATGAATAGGTTGACCAGGCTGAGAGGGCTACCCTGGGTGAACAGGTTGACCCGGATAGACAGGCTGCGCCGGTTGCGCAGGTTGACCTGGCTATAAAGGAGCCCCAGGTTGTACCAGATGGGCCGGTTGGCCTGGAGGCGGAACACCAGGTTGTACCGGATGGGCCGGTTGGCCTGGTGGAGGAATAGGGCCAGGTGGTTGCTGGTAACCGGTTTGACCTGGAGCAAAACCAAAGGGTGGTCCTGGCTGATATGCAATGTTAGAAACAACAGGATACTGCGGTTGCATAGGCTGAGAAGGCTGTATTTGCCCCCCAGGACCATAGACCGGTCCTGGTTGGTACCCCGGCTGAGGCTGCACAGGTTGAACGGAAGGGCTGTAATACTGTCCTTGCGGACTGTATGATGGCCCTTGCTGGCCCGCAGGATAGCCTTGCACGGGCTGCCCTTGTGGGTCATAAGGATAGCTGGGTGGGCCCGAAGGTTGGCCTTGGAAAGGTTGCCCTTGCGGGTTATAAGCATGGTTATAAGGTAAACCTTGAGCATGGAGGTAAGCCTCAGGAGCGGGTAGATGCAAAATGTCCCCGTGCTCATCATACTGACCTGGAAAAGCATACACGGGCGTACCATCCTATGCATAGTGCGAAAATTAAGAGCGGTTGGGATCTTGGGAGGATGGTCCAACCTCGGGGTTCGGCTGTTGCAGGGACAACCGATACTCCTCCGGAGAGATGTTCTCTGGTATAACAGTCGCTAAATAAATGTCTTCAGGAGACGGCATAGCCCTGGCGGAGGATGCCGTGACAACGGGTGTAGAGGCGGCCACACAGATAGTGGGTCGAACGGGTACAGAAGTAACAGGCGTCTAAGGAGACACCCTCGGTGAAGGAGCAGCTGGCCTCGGAGAAGGAGCTAACACTCCCATAGAGGCAGCGGTGGAAATGATCTGACCCAAGGACCTGTACCCCAGTGGTAATGAGGGACTGGACGTTGACATGATAGTTGTTTCAGAGTTGTCTCCTGAAAATAATCTTCGTGGGAAGAGCTAATAGTATTCACCAGACGTTGGGATTTCCTCACCAGAATCACTCATGCTTGAGCCTATCGCTAGATCTCGCAATAGACGACGAGGACTAGGAGGAAAAACAACAGCTATAAAAGGCGAACCCGATGTAAGAGAAAGGAAATCAGCTCCTAATCTCAATTCAGACATAGGGTTCGAAAAGGGCCAATCGAACTCAACTGGTCCCCCAAAGGGTTGCTCAGAAAGAACCGGTCCCCCGTCAGGAAACTCAGAAACAAAGGGCTGTTGTGGTTCAGCAGAGGATTGGGACACCTCTGATGAATCGTCCATGTAAGGACTACCAATAGACGAAACCGAGGGTTCCGCCACTGTGGCAGCGACGACAAGAGAAAAAGATCAAACACACACACGGGCTGAAAAAGAGTCAAGACACACGATCAAACGGTCAACAAGAAAAATCTAACAAGGCGTGTAATCGTGGGTGATTATTTTTTACCACATTGAAAAATAAGAAACTTCACCGTTTCATGTTTTAAAAGTCGAGAAACGGTTGAAAAGGTGACTCTATCTCTTTCAGATTTGACACAAGCGTGAAAGGACAAGCGCTTGGTGATCCTTTCAAATTTAGGGAGTCAGATAGGATCAAAATGACTACTCAGGAATACTAGGAAAAAGGGTGTACCAAATAACCGTGAACTGCAATATACACCTTGGTTTCAATAATGAAAAAGAAATCAACCAAGGACTTTCCGTACGTGCAGGAAATCTCCCCGAATGTTGTGTCCGGTGTATCACGGGTATAGGGCGGCAGACTCGGCTTCCTATGGATAAAGGATTGAAACCTAGAGGGGTCTCCCTTTATATACGCGATGGTACGGGGAGCACAAGTCCGTACTAGCGCTGTCTAAAGCCAAAAGGCAAACGACAGCTACTAGGTTTAAAGACGTCGGAACACGTCTCTAGCCTAGACCTCTAAATGTGTTTCGTTAGATTTCAATGCTGCCTTAGTGTAAATTGAGTAGATTTTAAAGTTGATCTTCAATTACGTTTCAGTTTTCAGGCCCTAACGAATGTGCTGTCTCAAAAACTCCTAAATGCAAAACTACATGCCACAGTACATCATTTCGTTCGATGAAAGCTAGCTACAGAAGAGTTGAGAGCTTTTTACACAAACAAAATGATTAGAAGACAATCAGTGATATCTCTAATGCAGCTAATGAAACTAAAAACTTTTCTCCAAAGTTACTAATTACTAATAAAACTGAAAAGATTTTAATTTGCACTAATCAATCAAAAGCAAAAGAGATTTTTTTTTTATTTTCAATGTTTGATAGTTAGATGCACTAAACAAACTGAAAACAAATGAGAAGAAATTCGAGAAATGATATTAAGAGAGCAAAAACAGGCAAGTTTCACTCAATGGCACAAACAATCAGATCTCAAATCGACCAAAAGTCTCTCAAAACCAAGAAAAGTCCTAAAGACACCAATGAGCCGTGTAATCTAGGCCCAAAATGAAAAAAAGCGAAATTCGAATGAAAACGAAATCAGTCAATCAAAAAGTGCAACAATATGATAGACAAATGTCAAACGAATGCAAGGAAGCAATCCCAAAGCCGACTGAACGAACGAAAACCAAAAACTCCCAAGGGAGGCTCGACTCACAAAAGCACCTAGATGCCCTAGGGCTCAAATGAAAAATCAAAAGAAATAGGCAAACAACCAAAGGATGGAGGTTACAATTAGTCAAACTCAGCTCCAGTGCACTCAAACAGCCGAAAAAACAAGATCAAAATCACAAGTCAGTCTCAGAAAGCATGAAACACAGCAAACCCTAATAGCTCACAGGATTGGCGCGATTGTGAGCTTGAAATTAGCGCCAAAAAGGCAATGGCGCAGGTGATACACAGGCAACCTGCGCCAATGGGCGCAACTATCACGCTGAAAAGCGCGCCAGCCGAGTTTACTATGGGAAAGAGAGAAATAAGCAATCTCAGACACAGACAAGTGATGACAAGGCTAAAACAAAGCCAAACAAACAGGAAAAACCAGTCCAAAGAGCTGACCAAGCAAGCAAGACCAAGAAGTTGACCGGAAAGAGAAGACAAAACTCCAAGTTGTTCAGTCCGTAAACCAAACCGGAGATTGACTGAAGCAGCATTGATCTACTCTGCTAATGCAGAGCAAAAGCGTTTCGAAGGCTATCTGGCTGTGCTTCAGGCTCCGTCTATAGTTTACAAATCAAACAACAAGCTAAGTCCCCAGTGGAGTCGCCAAATTGTTGAGGAGGTAAATCCCCTCTGCGGACAGAGGCGATCCCTACTAGCCCAGATCGGGTCTAGCAACAATCAAACACGCTACAGTGCATGTTCCTAATTGCAAATAAACCGACTTGTGAGGAAGGCTTACCTGGAATCCGACGCTGTCGTTTGTAAAAGAGGTGGTGCTCCTGTTCCTTTGCCCTGGCAGATCACAATCCTCACGATCTCCATGATCGGACACCTGCACATGCAAGAAACAACACAAACGCAAGCATAAAATCCAGTATATACAACTATATGTCAGTCGAAGAGGACATAACTCATGAACATGATCAAGAACAAGAGTGGAACCATAATCGATTGTCGCTTATCATTAAAGAGTCAAAAGAAGAATACAACCATAACTTCGACGCAGCACTCTCCTTTAGTGGGTCGTCAGCATGTCTTGATAAAGCCTGTGAGGGATGGGACAAGCCTCTCTCTCCGGATACTTGGCAATAGTCTCCTTGCTTGGATTTGGCCTTAAGGGAATCAAGAAGGCTCTTGCAGCATAAGGATATAAAAGCTCTTGGGAACTTAGAGATTAGCTTGCCATGGAGAAGAGCAAGCTTTTATAGAAGGAGGAAGGGGAGTTGGGATCCCTATAATTATGGGATTGGCCCTATCATCAAGGAAGCTTCCATGAGAGGTGGAAAACCACTTCCTCTCTATGGTAATCCGTAGCCAAACCTCCCAACTCAAGATAGAAATCAGTCCAGGAATTTGTTAGGATGAAACTTCCGCCTTTTATTTTTTTTAAAACACCTCTTAATATGGTTGGCGCGGGTGCGGCTCTATGACAGAGCGCCAATTGGTGCGCCCTCTTTGGAGGATTTGACCCCCTTGGCGCGAGGGCTGAACTGTGGAACCGCGCCAATGGAAAAAGAGCTATTTTTAGGGTTTTTTGCAGGGAGATGTTTTCAGGGAAATCAAAGCTCATCTTCAGAGGGATGCAATGAAAGTATTTTCAAGTCTTGTCTCTGCTCACAGGTCACGGAATGAGCCCTCCAATTTGTGCGGGATGGGGATTGTAGGAACGGTGACAAATTGCTGTGTAACAGGTGTCCATATGCATTGTTATTATGTGCTAATGTGATGTATTGGTCTGCTTATTACTTGATGCTCACATATTCAGTTTGATGATCATTATTTGTTAATATGCTCATGTAACATTTTAGTTAATGAGTTTAATGAAAATAATTTTAATTTCCATGAATGGACTAAAATGATTCACCCCTACCTCTCAGTTTATTCAAGATTTCATCAATTGGTATCAGAGCAAGTTCCTTTGGTGTAAGCCTAATACTTGAAGGAGATCTGGTTGAGTCATGGACTATCAAAGTGTACCTGTGTTGAGTGCAAAAAACTTTCATGAATGGAGATATAAGGTTAAAATAGATTTACTGGCTTATGGACTTGGTGTATGGAAGCTTGTATGTGATGGTTATTACAAAGACTCTCCCTCTCTGCAAGAACAACAGTGGAATGCTAAGGCAAAATGTGTTATGTATAACAATGTTCATATCAAGGATCTTGATACAGTAATAGATTTAACTTCTGCTAAATAAATCTGGAATAGATTGTATCTCATGCATGAATGAGACACCTGTGGTTGCACTGTGAAGAAGGAGACGATAAACAGGAAGATGAAAAATCCATTTTGAAAGGAAAAGGTTTAGTAAAATGAGGTCTCTGCTAGCGTGAATGGACATGATTGCCATGAATAAAAGACAGTTGAAGAACAAGCCAAACTTGACATTGTATTGAATGAAATAGAAATACTGAAGAATGAAAACAAAGATATGAAGAAATTGGTGTATATATGTGATGAAAGAGAGCATGAATATAAGAAGGGAATCATTAGCCTAAGGACACAACTTGAAGAAGCAAAAATAATAGAAGAGATAATGAATATTTTGGTAAAGGAGAAAGAGGTTGAGATTGATTTAGCTAAAATAGAGTTAGAAGAAAAGAGTAGTCTATGTAAGCAAATAGAAGAGGAGGTTTCCTCCATGAAGAAATTAGAAAAGGAAAGCATTAAAGATGACAAAGCAGCATCAAAAAGACCTACAAAAGAAGAGCCAAATGAAAATAAGCAGCAAAACCAGAAAGAGAAGAATGAATTTAGAAAGTATTCAATATCACAAAGGAAGAAATATATCCCATGCTGCCATTGCCATGAAACAAGACGACAAATGAGAAAGTTATCTCCATCAAGCAAACAAAAAGGACAGTCATTCACCAGGTACACAAATCATTTCCATGGTTATTGTTATTTGTGCAATGAATTTGGACATAAACTTGGTGAATGTAAACTATATGCAAAAAGGAGCACAAAAGGCCACACAATAGCTAAACCATATCTCGGTAAAATAAGATGTTATTTATGCCACAATCTCGGACACAAGGAGAATGATTGTAGGCTTCCATATACTCTAAATAACTCAAGACATATAATGGAAGAAAATAAAAGCAAACCAAACAATAAGTCAAAGAGAAATGTAGATAAAAAAAGGCAGACCGCTCAAATATGGAAGAGGAAGAAAATGAAGCACTCTGTAAAGTTAATATCAAAATGAAGTCATCATGGTCATGGAGGGAGCTGCTCATGATAGCAAAGGAAAAAAAATTAACTGTAGTGGTTGTGAAGCACCATCTCAGGAGAGAAACCCCAAAAATGTCTTTGAAGACATAACCATTAAAAGTAAATAAGTCAAATGATGACTTGTATCTTGATTGAAAGTTAAAAACTATGCCTAAGTTCCAATTCGAATATAAAAGACAGACACACATCCTTTCCTTTTGTACCAAGATGGAGTAAGGGTGATGAACGAATATTATATTGATATCTTGGCACTTAATGTTTTTTTTTTGAACCAGATAGAGGATATGATGGACTGGTGAGATTTCGATTGCAATAGTGTATATATCGATACCATGGGCACTGAGGCTTCAAATTCGTACTCATCCTCTGAAATCTAACCGCCTCTCTCGCACTATTATAGGGCCTTTGCTTCTATTTTTTGGTCAAATCGTAAAAAATCGAGTCTACATGAGCATCACAATTCACAAGGAATAAATGTGCATTTAAGGGGGTTTATATATGCTCACGGTTGTCTATAAACCCATCGCATTTGGTAAAACATTCTAAGTAAAAATAAATAATTATAGCATTGAGGCCAAACGTTGAGCATATAAAAGCATATGCACATACAATGAGGATATATATGTTTAAAAGTGTTGATAGTATACAATATTGTCATATGAATAAATCATTGGCACTATGCAATGTTAAAGTTTAGAGCATTGGCACGAAGGGTTAGTGGCATGAAAAAGGCGTTGATGGCAGCATTGTAACAAAGTGTTGATGGCATTGATGATAAAAACCGTTGCCATGAAGTGTTACTGACATGACAAAAGCATTGATGGCTATCAATGGCAAAGTTTCAGGAACTGTTGTCTCGGTCTTTGATGATTTGTCAATATAGATCAGAGGCAAACAAACTCACAAATGAAAAAGAAGGTGAAATAAAAGAATTAGAATCATTTATAGATCGAAAAATACTGGTATATGCCACTTCTATTGTCATTTCCGATTACCTTAAGCGAAAAAAAAGCTTGCATTTGATCTTTGAAAGGAGCACATGCACATGCACACAATACATATTCATGTCATCTTTTGGAGTAAACTTCAAGGCATTCTACAATGGAGTTTTTGATATATGTTTGAGCTATCTAAAGAAAGGAATTGGACAAGCAAACTAGAGGTGCATTACAGACGTTGGGCCAGTAGACAGAGGTATCAATAACCGAAATGAACAAATGGCCAGAGAAGCTTTATACATGATTTTATTCACAGTATGAGCATACTGGCAACAGATATTTTGGGTGCGTTATAATTTATTGTATGTCTGCGTCCAGTGATTACATGTATTTATTGTGTTACATTGCAAAAATATTGAATGACATTGGAGAACGTTAGAGCTACCCAGTATTATAATTAGAATGCGTTCATAGCAGAAGCGATTACATGGTTTAAATTGGTTGACATTTGAACTTTTTGGAGGGAATTCTTCAGATTCATCACCAAGAAATATGCTCAATCTAATAAACGACAAGATGCTTCACCAGCGACAACTTGTACAAGTGATTTTTCCGTCTAGTAGATTTTCTGATGGTGGTGAAGGAATATTCTGATACTAAATGTTGGTTTGTTTCTTTCTATAATGCAAGTTTTCATAGAATATGAAATCATGCCAGCAATGGTATTGAACGTAACTGTGTATCTCATGTCAAAAACACATCTAGTTACATTCATTGTGGTAGAGTATGTTAGTATGACGAATTAATAGGAAACACATCTAGTTACATTCATTGTGGTAGAGTATGTTAGTATGACGAATTAATAGGACGAACAACTAATGAAGTTAAATTCATTTATTAGATCTGTTCAACTCCTATGGTTTATCATCTTATTGGTATCAACAGTTTGATACTTCTACTATATCATACTATGGAGAAGCATTTTGGATTCTTGAGGACTCGTTGATTGTACGCTTCTTCATGCGATTTTTTTTCTTTCCAAAGTGAATAAAGAAGTCGAGCGTTGAAATTCGATGGTGGAAGAATGGGTGGAGCTTCCCAATGGCTGTGTGTGCTGCACTGTCAAACATAGCTTTGTTCAAGCGTTGGAAGATCTCATGGCCAAACGACATCGATTTGATTATATCCTACTAGAGACAACAGGGCTCGCAAATCCCGGTCCTGTGGCATCTCTGCTTTGGCTGGATGATGAGGTTGAATCTTTTGTTCGTCTGGATTCCATAATAACTGTCGTAGATGCTGAAAATCTTCGCCTGCAGCCCAATGAACATCGAGAGGGCAGTGAACTTCCCGAAGCATATTTGCAGATTGCATTTGTGGATTTTGTTCTCCTTAATAATGTTGATTTGATTGTTGAGGAACACAAAGGCATTGCACAGTCAGTGGTCCTAGAGGATTTAAAAGGGAAGATTCAAAATATCAATTCATTAGCACGCATTATATGTACATTCGTAGACTTACATGATATCCTTGACTGCAATGCCTATGATGTGAAGCATGTTGCACGTCTAGAAGCATTATTGGCTGAGATAAATCTACAATCAAATAGCCACAATCATGATAGTGAAGTTAAAACAATGTCTGTAGCAAAGCAAGGATCAATGTATATCGATCAGGTGAACGCATGGCTTGGAGAGATTCTTTGGGAAAGAAAGGGCAACATGGCGGTGTACCGCTGCAAAGGCGTTCTAAACATCCTCGGCTCCGATGAAGTTCACATCATACAGGAAGTTAGAGCGTTATATGAGATCATTCCAGGTCGAAAGTGGAAAGAAGTGGAGAATCCGATCGATGAGATTGTATTTATCGGTAGAAAATTGGATCTAAACATCCTTTCTACTTCGTTAAACTCATTCCTTGCAAGGTGAAAGTTTTATCAAAGATTGCACCCTTTTGAAACTGTTGAATCTTATATGCAATTGATAACTATGAAACATATGACTTACATGTAATGAAGGCTCCATTTTGAAACTCTTAAAATGTAATGGTGGCTTTTTGGAAATGTCAGCAAATAGCCACTATTTTTTTAGCTATTACATTATGAAACTTAGATGCTAGAAAATGTGTATATAAAATGAATAAGAAAGAATGGAAAATTTGAAAATACATGTTGCAGAAATAGAAAAACATGAACACTTAGATTATGAAACTGTAATGAAGCTAGCTGAGGGATTCAATGGAGCAGACCTTCGAAATGTTTGCACAGAAGTTGGCGTGCCATCCATCCCAGCAGAGCGTGATTATGTAATTCATGAATATTTTTATGAAATTTTTTTAGAAATTGAATGAAGCCAAGAAGCTAGAGTCGAGTTCATACTATAATACCAACTTTGGAAAGGATGAAGATCACCAATCACCATCTTTCAAAGCTTGGACTATCATGGAGGTTTATATCATGAGGGGCGATAAACATAGGTGTTGGAGAGCATATCTGTTTATTTAATTCATTTAATTCCTCTTCATTACAGTGTTATTATTTGGAACTTATTATGTGTTTATACATGCAATTATAATGCCTTACAAAGTGTTCTCCCAACAACTTTTTTGCAATATTCTAGCAAGTGTTCTCACAACAATGTTCTACAACACTCTTGTCATTTTAATACATTATGTAGCATATTTGGAGCAATGTTTATATGTGATATAGAGCAATATTCATCTTCGAGCAGCATTCATTCAATCTCGAGCAACCCCAACATGCCATATGAAGTGGCATTCATTCAACGATAGAATGAACAATGTTTATGTAGAACAAAGCATTGCACGTCAGAGAGAAGTGATGCAATGATGGAAGCGACACTAAGGACTCTTTTACAAGCAACAATAAATTTGTAACCCCCTTGCCATTGATGTCAAAGGGGGAGGTAATCATAGGAAGGAGGACACTTCTCAGAATGAAAGGTGGAGGAAAAAAGAGTTTCTATAAATGCCAAACAGGGAGACTATTGGAAATATTGTCATTGATGGCAAAGGAGCAGATCAGGATCAACAAAATTATACACGAGTAGCAACAAAGACAAAGAGTAGCAACAAGGTATGCAAGAGCAACAACATGGCAGAGGAGAAACTCAAGGATCAACAAGCAAATGAGCATCAAGATATGCAGTAGAAAGGGACAAAGGAGTAGCAGATACATTGGTGGTTTGGTAGAACATTGATGTTGGCATGTTGACTGAATTGAATTGTTTGATGCAAAGGCAAGACTCCAAGGAAAAGACAAATATTGTTGTGATGCATTAATGATCAATATTGTTATTTGATATTGGCATTTAGTTGATGCAATTAATCATTACATGTGGTTGAAATTAATATTGGAATATTTATTTATTTTTGTGCTCTAATATTCAAGATATGAAGGATTTGGAAATGAGTGAGTGGAAGGCAAAGAGTCAAGCCTATTCACTTCATATTCTTATGTGGGATACAAATGGCTAGAAAACTATCTTTATAAAATATGTGATTTTGGAAATCAGGTGAGAGTATTAGAGAGTGGGAGAATGTGTGAGAGTTGATTGAGGTGTTATGCATGTGATTACCTTACACACATGAAGCTTATGTGAAACAAATTTGAAGAGGAGAAGAGGCAAAAATAAATATGGAAGTTGTTGAACACTTAGTTAAACTGAGAGGGGGGGGTGAATCAGTTTAACACATTCATGGACTTTTAAAACTTTTCATTAAAACTTATTTACACCTTCATTTCATGTCCAACTTAATATGTGAGTAATCTCAGAATATGAGCAGCAAGTATTAATATAATATAACAGTAGACTTAATATGAGAGCAGCAGGTATTAAGCAGAAGATATAAATTAGATCAACACATAAATATCATGCACAGAGACACCAGATATAAGTGGAAACCCATAAAGGTAGAAAACCACATCTTATTATTGTTGTGATGCAAAGGCAAGCTCCAACTCCCTCTCACCACTGTTTTCTGCAGGCACCAACCTACAGGAGGCTCTATCCTCAATTCTGCAAGCTACAACTTGCAAGGAAGCACCAAATCCCTTCAATTTTCTGCAGGCACCAACCTACAGGAGGCTCCAACCTCAGTCATCTACAACTGACAGCTATCAAGCTGCAACTTGATAGGGAAGCTCCAACTTCCTCAATTTATCAAACTGAATGTTTGCTGATTTACCTCAGATATCAGCTCTATTCTGTAGCATCTCTTTCTGCTCTTCTTTTCTTAATCTTCTCTTCCTCACTCTTTTATACTCTGCATTCTCTATATTTTCTCTCTCTCGCCTCTTTTTATGCTTATCCAGTTGATATTATATATAGAGTTCCTCACATGACTGTTTGTATTCACAAAGAATTTGGAGTGAACAACCATGACTCTTTGGCTTCTGTCTTCTCATTCCTTTTATCTGCTCATTCAATAAATGTAACTGTAGGTATCAATTTAGCATTACAATGGGATATTTGTTCTCTTTCGGAGACTTGCCAATGCATCACAAACAATAAAAAATAATTAAAACATTTACAATCAAATTACAATGAGAACTCCAGCTCAACTCATTTAGTCTTTTGGCTCGATGCGCATTTGTCTTTTCTTTGACTGTGTCTGTCTTTTCTGTGACTGTGTTTTATCTCTTTTCAGCTTTGTTTTCTCTTTTGTTCTCTGCTGTGGTGTAACTGCTGCATACATGTAACTGTGCTTTTTAAATCATGCGACTCTGTAATAGTGCCTTTTAAATATATAACAGTGCCTTATATATATATAAGCAACTGCTGACTTTAAATCTGGGCAACTTCCAACCCATTACACAGCAAGTGTCTTGTTGATGTGGTGAGTTCCGCAAGCGAAACATACATTCACCACGGCCTTTGTTTTATGGCCTAATACAATTGCACACATCGCAATTGTATCATATTAATAATCGCCCTCCAACTTAAGCCGAGGCCCGTGGGTTCACAGACCACGCGGCACATTTCTATACAAACTACCTTTTTAATATGACTTCAATTAACTTTCGGTGTAATAATAAAACCTGTTTAAACATATAAGATCCCTTTCGAGCCCACCTGACATGTTTTCCGATGCGATATACTACTCCTCCAGTGATTTCTGATTCCGATTGATCTGATGCGATGCGATTAATCGCAATCGCAAACTTCTATTTGCATGTTCCACTGCTTTGTTTAAATCCGATGCGATTGACCTGATGCGATGCGATTAATCGCAATCGCAAACTTCTATTTGCATGTTCTGCTGCTTTGTTTAACTCCGATGCGATTGATACCTTTGTGATTGTTCCGATGCGATTTGATCGCACCACAATCTTTCTCGTTGTGATGTTCCGATGCCTTTATATTCTCCGATGCGATCGCCACGCACACCACTTAAATGCCGATGATTAGAACTGGAACTCAAACCAATAAAATCAGTACTATAGACTGATTTGTGTCCTAATCAAACTGTCAATCCTTTATTGTCATGCTCCGATGTTCTGCTTTTGTCCGATGCGATTGACCACTGTTCACTGCATTTTGCCGATGCGATTGGAACTGGAACTCAAACATTTGTTAATCATAGTTTATAAGCCCATCGGGTCCGAGCTTCAATCGCAAGTCTTTGTTTATATGATCCGTTGCCAACTTTTTCTCCGATGCAATTCATACGGGTCCCACCACATAAGCCTTTTCCTTTTGATAGAACCTTTGGTTATTTAGATCTTGCGCTGCATATAAAAAGTATATGTTATGGACCTTTATATATATATATATGGCGCATCATATGTATCTCACTACGCATATATATAAGCTTGCTTCCACTTCGATCTTTAGTGGATCTTCCAGCGGGGGTAGCGATTCTCGAAATTTGTTTGTATATATATATACTTTCCGCTTGGGTTAATATTCCTGGAATTTGTTTGTATTTATACACTTTCCGCTTGGGTTATGATTCCCAAAATTATATATATGTATCCTTCGGCCTGGGTTACGGTTCCCGGAATTTATGTTTAGAGTTTCTACCAGCTGGGTAGTGATTCTCGGAATAACGACTCTGCCTCTACCCCTGCCTTCGCTCAACCTCTACTTCTACTGCTGTGATAATAGTTCTGCCTCTGCCTCTGATAATGGCTCTGCCTCTGCCTCTACCTCTGATAACGGTTCTGCCTCTATATTCGTTGCCTCTGCCTCTGCCTGTCTCCTTTTCTTCCTTCGTTTGCTTCTTTGCTACCTCCATTGTCTGTCTCTATCTTTGCTGCCTCTATTGCCGTCAATGACAATATTTCCAACAGTCTCCCCTTTTGGCATTGATGGCAATACACTTTCTCTATTTTCCTGCTCTTCCTCCTGTTGCTTGCTCTTCCTCCCCCTTTGACATCAATGGCAAGGGGTTCGAATTCTTAGTGTAGCTTCTATTCTTTGATCCTGTGATTTTATCCTTTTTCAATATCTCGTGCATTTTCTCTCTCTGGAATTTTTTGATTTTGTACACTGCTGCTTCAACTGTTGGATTATATTCACATCGGGTTCACTACTCTTCTGTGTTCGGTTCACGTCAGGTTCACCACTCTTCCGCTGCACCACTGACCCTTTTGCATTTTTATTGATTCCTTTTTGCTGAATGTATTATTGCCATAATCCTTTTGATCCTGAGGACCTATTTTCATGCTTCCCTTTGCTGGTTGATCTCCCCCTGGGAATGATATTCTCGTTTCTGTTCTCCCCCTGAAACTATGCTTTCTCTTCATATTAGAGAGTAGCATCTACAGATACTACCCCTAATCTGTCTCTCAGGTATTCAAATGGTTCTTTGGCAAGCGGTTTAGTAAATATATTTGTTGTGTGTTCTTTTGTTGGTACATACTCCAGTTTTACTATCTTCTGAGCCACTTGTTCTCGGAGAAAATGATACTTGATTGGGATATGTTTAGTTTTTGAGTGAAGCACGGTATTTTTAGATATACTTATAGCACTTGTATTATCACATTTGATTGAGATAGGTTCATAAATGCTTACCTTCATGTCTTGGAGGGTTTCCTTCATCCACATGACTTGTGTACAACATGCTATTGTTGCTATATATTCTGCTTCTGCTGTAGACAGAGAGATAGATGTTTGTTTCTTGCTTAACCATGCCACCAGACTTCTTGTGCTCTTTCTGTAATCCACACAGCTTGCCCATTCTGCATCTGTGTATGCTGTCAAAGTGAAGCTTTTTCCTTTAGGATACCAAAGTCCATATTGTGTTGTTACTTGTAGATATCTAAATATTCTTTTGACTGCCAGAATATGGTTTTTTTTAGGTGCTGCTTGATATCTAGCCACTAGTCCTACTGCTAGCATGATGTCTGGTCTTGATGCAGTCAAATACAACATACTTCCTATCATGGATCTATAGATTTTTTCATCTATATCAGCAGACCCATCATCAGCACACAGCTTGCAACCTATGGTCATGGGAGTTGACACAAGTTTGCAGTCCTCCATTTTGAACTTTTTCAACATTTCTTTCAAGTATTTTTCTTGTGAGATGAATGTTCCTGTGTTCTTTTGCTGAATTTGAAGTCCTAAGTAGAAACTGAGCTCTCCAATCATAGACATCTCAAACTCTGTTTTCATCTCATCAACAAACCCTTTTGCTAGTTCTTCTCTGTTGCTTCCAAACATAATGTCATCAACATATACTACGACAATCAGGAGTTTATTTTCATGGGCTTTTATGTATAGGTTGTTGTCTAATCCATCTCTCTTAAAGCCTTGTTTTTGCAAATATTTATCTAGTCTTGAGTACCAAGCACGAGGAAACTGTTTCAGTCCATAAAGAGCCTTTTTCAGTCTGCATACATAGCCTTCTTTGTATGTTAATGAGAAGCCTTCTAGTTGTTCCATGTAGACTTCTTCTTCTAGATCTCCATTCAGAAATGCAGATTTCACATCCATTTGATATACTTTGAAGTTTTGGTAGCAAGCAAAGGCCAGAAACATTCTAATGGCTTCCATTCTGGCTACAGGGGCAAATGTTTCATCGTAATCAAGTCCTTCGATTTGTGAATATCCTTTGCAGACTAGTCTGGCTTTATTCCTGATTACTTGTCCTTGCTCATTCATTTTGTTTTTGAATACCCATTTTGATCCTATAACATTTTTCTCAATGGTTCTAGGAACTAATTCCCAGGTATTGTTTTTCTCAATTTGGTCCAATTCTTCATTCATAGCATTTACCCAAGACTTGTCCTTGCTGGCATCTTCAAATTTCTTTGGTTCTATTTGTGACAACATGGCTATGTATACCTCTTCAGTTTGTTCTGTTAGTTGCCTTCTTGTTTGGACCCCTACTCTCTTGTCTCCAATGATCTGATCTTCAGGATGGTTCTTCTGAGTATATCTTGAGGGAGCTTTAGAACTCAGCTCTGTATCTTCTATTGTCTTGCTTGTTTCCTCATCATCTTGGTTTTCTTCTTCATGGTTGTCTGATGGACTGCAGCAGTCTGTATCTCTTGTATTATTTGGAAGTTCTTCATCAAATCTCACATCAATGCTTTCTACTATTTTTTGAAGAGTCTTGTTGTAGCACCTGTACCCTTTACTTTTGGATGCATATCCTAGAAATATCCCTTCATCTGCTCTTGCATCAAATTTCCCAAGATTTTCATCATTATTCTTTATGTAACACTTGCTTCCAAAGATTCTAAAATGTTTGATTGAAGCCGGTTTCCCATGCCATAGTTCATAGGGAGTCTTGTCACTGCTTGGCCTTAAGTGAGCTTTATTAAGGATATGCACCGCTGTGTGTACTGCTTCTGCCGAGAAGGTTTGAGAAATATTACTTTCATGCATCATGGCTCTGGCTATTTGTTGTACAGACCTATTTTGTCTCTTTGCTACTCCATTTTGCTGAGGTGTTCCTACAATAGTAAATTGTTGCTTTATCCCATGTTCATTGCATAGGTCAACAAAGTCATAATCTGTGAATTCACCTCCTCTGTCTGATCTGATGCATTTCAGCTTGCATCCTGTTTGATTTTCTGCTAATGCTTTGAAGATCTTAAATTTTTCCAGAGCTTTTGATTTATTCTTGAGAAATGCAACCCATCTCATTCTGGAGAAGTCATCTGTTATCAGCATGAAGTAGGATTCTCCACTTGGAGTTTTAGTTCTTGCAGGTCCGCACAGGTCCATGTGCACAAGTTGTAGAGGTCTTCTTGTTGATAACTCATCTTTGGCCTTGAAGGATGTGCGAGTCTGTTTGCCTAATTGACATGATTTGCATATGGTATTAGAAGGCCTCTTTATTTCTGGCATGTCTCTGACAGCTTTCTTCTTGCTTAGTCTGATTATGTGATCGAAGCTAAGATGTCCCAACCTTTTATGCCATAACCATGACTCTTCTAGTTTGCTAAGATGACATGCTTCATCTTCCTCTTTCACAATGTAAACATTACTCTCTGTTCGAACTCCTTTGAGCAGAGTCTTACCTGTGGTGCTTGATCTGACTTCACAATCTTGTGCTCCAAAAAGAACTTCACAGCCTTTGTCACACATCTAACTGACACTTAGTAAATTTGCTTTCAACCCATCTACAAATAGTACATCTTGGGCCTTTCCTCTGCCATTGTCTATGCTGACTGAGCCTTTTCCCTTGATCTTACCTGATTTATCATTGCCAAAAGTAACATTGCCAGATTTCTTTTCATCAAGAGTTATAAACTTGCTTTTGTCTCCTGTCATGTGTTTAGAGCAGCCATTGTCCAAATACCATTGAATTTTCAAATCTTGAGCAGTTAGAGCCAAGTCACATTTATTCACCTTCTTTATCCACTGGAGGCACCCTTTTGTTTGGTATCTTTTGTGAGGTGATGAATTACATCTTCTTAGAGGACATTTGGAAGGTATATGTCCAACTTGATTGCATACACAACATTTGATCATAATTTTTGTAGAATTATGAGTATGAACAGAATTTCTTTGATTCATAAGCTTCCTTGAGGTGTTAAACATCAATCTTTGTCCATACTTTCTACACTCAATGATTTTATGACCAAATTCCTTACAATAAAAACAGTAACCATAGAAATTATTTGCATACCTGATGTAAGGTTGTCTCTTCCATTTGTTTGCTTGAGGCGGTCTCTTCAATGTTTGCATGTTTTGTTGGTTTGAATTACTCCTCCTTGCATGGCAATATGCAGCAATGTGTCCCAGCTTGTGGTAGACATAACAGGTGGCATTCTTCATAAGAGGGAAGAATCTCCTTTGGAAGAATCTCCTTTGATGGTTTCCAAATTTTACATACTCAGGGGTCTTAGTATTTATTATATTCTTTGCTACTAGTGGTTTCTTCTGATATCTGTCTTCCTTGTTACAGGTTTCTTCTTTTGTAGAAATTTTTTGAGTTGCTTCATCATTCTTCTTTGCTTTTACAAAAATAATCTCTCTGTCAACCTTTTCTTTGCCTTTACTTGATTCTCCTTTATAGCATATTCCAGTTTGTATCATAGGGGATCTTTGAGCAACCAGAATTTCATTCAACTTACTAGAGCTTTTTGTTTGAGAAGAGTTTATAACCACTTTCCTTTGAGAATTTTCTAGTTTCTTCTTGAGACATACTACTTCTTCTTCCAACTTCTCTTGTTCTCGAGTTTTATCCTTGATTTGTTGAAGTAACATGTCTTTTATCTTCTTGGCTTCTTCAAGTTCTACCTTCAGCTGCATGAGGACTTCTGAGTTTTGTTCTTCTCTTAAATACTTGAGAAGAATGCCCTTTTGTTTTCTGCACTTCAGTTTGAGTCTGTCAATCTCCTCCAGAGCACTTCTTAGCTCCCCCTCAAGGTCGATTTCCCCTTCTTCTTCTTCATCTTCTAGCAGGAGTCCTTGAAGTTCTTCTATGGCCATCAATAAGAATTCAGAGGTTCCTTCCTCACTTGAGGGTTCATCTGAATCTTCAGATGTACTGATGTCTTGTTGAGCATAGAAATATTTTCTGCTAAACTTCTTTCCTTTCTACCAATTCTTTGATTTATTTTTCTCTGACTCTAGAGCTTGATTCCTTACTTTCTTGTGAGGACGCTTAGCAGCATAGTGTCCAACTCTTCCACATTTAAAGCATTTGAAAGGAAGTTTACCTTTGTATTTACCTGAGCCTCTATCCAATTTCTTGACAAATTTTGCCTCTTCTTCATCCGAGCAAGAGCATATGTCTCCCTCTTCTTCTTTCTTCTTTTCTATTTTAAAGGCTGCCTCCCTTGTACTTGGCTTCTTCCGTGGGAGCCTCATCTCATATGCTATTAGATTTCCAAGTAGCTGGTTCATGGTCAAGGTCTCCCAATTAGCTATTTCTTCTATTGCAAACACCTTGGGATTAAACCTGGATGGAAGAGATCTTAGAATATTTTGCACAATTATACTTTCTGGCATGGTTTCTCCAAGAGCTTTCATATTGTTAACAATTTTTGCAACTTTTAGGAATAAACTGGCAATGTCTTCATCATCATTCATTTTTAAGTTCTCAAACTGGGCTCTATAAACTTGAAGTTTGGCAGTCTTTACTTTCTTGTCCCCCTCATGGATGTTCTCCAGAGTATCCCACATTTCTTTGGTAGTGTCTTTGTGCATTACTTTGATAAAATCTGCTTCACACAATCCATTCAGGATGGCATTCATGGCTTTTGCGTTAGCCACAAAATCTTGTTTTGTTTCTTTCTCTGTGTCAGTTGCCTTTGGGGCATATCCTAATTCCATAGCAGCCCAGACTTCTATTCCTAGAGACATTATGTATGTCCTCATTCTGATTTTCTAGAAAGCATAATTTTCACCAGTGAAGAAAGGGGCTTTATTGGTTGAGCATCCTTCTTTACTAGCCATCTTGGGAACCTAGGATCTCCTTTCAGTTGTTAGACTTGTACAAAGGAACCCTCTCTGATACAAATTGTTGAATCTTTAATTAAACTGAGAGGGGGGGGGGGGGGTGAATCAGTTTAATACATACATAAGCCTTTTAAAATTTTCACCAAACTTATTTACAACTTACTATGTGAACAATCTTAAAAATTTGCAGCTAATATTAAATTAATGTGACACCATACTTATGTTGAGAGCAGCAAACAATTAAGTAGATTGAAAGAATCACATCAACACATAAGAAACACACATAGAGACAACAGATGTAAGTGGAAACCCATAAAGGGAGAAAACCACATTTTATTATTGTTGTGATGCAAAGGCAAGCTCCAATTCCCTCTCACCACTATTTTTCTACAGGCACCAACCTACATGAGGCTCCTACCTCAATTCTGCAAGCTAAAACTTGCAAGGAAGCACCAAATCCCTTCAATTTTCTGCAGGCACCAACCTATAGGAGGCTCCAACCTCAGTTAGCTACAATTGACAACTATCAAGCTGCAACTTGATAGGGAAGCTCCAACTTCCTCAATATATCAAACTGAATGTTCATTGATTTACCTCATATATCAGCTCTGTTCTATAGCTTCTCTTTCTGCTCTTCTTTTCTTAATCTTCTCTGCCTCACACTTCTATATTCTGCCTTCTCTATATTTACTCTGTCTAACCTGTTTTTGCATATCAAGATGATATTATTTATAAGTATTTTCTTGTGACTGTTAGAATTCCTCAATGAATTTGGAATGGACAGCCATGCCTCTTCACTTTCTTCCTTTTCATTTCTTTCACTCGCTCATTCAGAAAATATAACAACATGCATTAATTTCAATATTACAGTGGGAGCTTTGTTTTTCCTCCAGAGACTTGCCAATGCATCACAACAATATAAATCAATTAAAAATATTTACATTCAAATTACAATGAGAATTCCAGCTCAACTCATTTAGTATTTTGGCTTTTCTTTGACTGTGTTTATCTTTTCTGTGACTATGCTTTATCTCTTTTCAGCTCTGTTTTCTTTTCTGTCCTCTGCTGTGGTGTAACTTTTGCGTACATGTAACTGAGCTTTTTATACCAGATGATTGTAAATCGGGCATTTTCTAACACTTTTGTACTTAGAAAGTGTCTTGTTGATGTGGAACGTTCCACAAGCGAAACATACATACACCACAATTTTTTTATGTTCATGATCGCCCTCCACCTTGGGTCGAGGCCCGTGGGTCCACAGCCCACGCGGCATAATTTAATACAACCGCAAACACAACTTCAGCTCTTGGCTTAATTATAAGATGTTTTAATCATATAATCTGCCCTTTTAATACAACTTAACACATTCTCGGCGTAATAGAAAAAAACTGTTTAATACATAAAATGCCCTTTTGGGCCCACCATCTGAGCTTGCATTGTCCTCCGACTGCGATTGATCACAGTCACAACTCGAATACTCCCGATGAGATTGTTGTATTATATGTCCGATGTGATTGACCACTCCTGCTCTGATTGCGATTGATCATAATCCCAACTCGAATACTCCAATGTGATTGAGTCTTTAACTCGGAACTCAACCATATATGAAACTTGATTTATAGACCCATCGGGTCTGGAACTTAATCGCAATCGCAACTTCCTGTATGCACGTTCCGCTGCTTTATTTTTCTCCGATGCGATTTGGTAAGGGGTCCCACCATATAATACTTTGTTTTATGCACTTATATAGGCTTTGAGTCGATGCGATTAAGCCGGATTTCAAACTTATAAAGCCATTGTTTATATGCCCATCCGATCCGGGCTCTCAATCGCAATCACAATTCTTTGGTTTATACGTTCCGCTGCCCTTATAATCTTCGATGCGATTAGATTGTTCCAATACGATCATGCCAGACTTCAAATACTTGTTACTCACGGTTTATAAGCCCATCGGGTTTGGGCTTCAATCGCAATCGCAAGTTTTGGTTGGATGTGATCCGCTGCCAACTTTTTCTGATGCGATTGATGAGGGTCCTGCCTTATGGTACTTTGGTTCTTTGAATCTCGCACTACATATGGCTACACACACACACACACACACACACACACACACACACACACACACACACACACACACACACACACACACACACACATATATATATATATATATATATATATATGCTTTAGTCCTTTGTATATAAAGCGTAATATATACTTTGCCACTGGAGTATACGATTCTCGGAATGAGATTTATATTATATATGCATTACATTTCCACTTGGGTTATGATTCGCGGAATGAGATTTATATATAGATGCATTACATTTTCGCTCTAATATTTAGTGTATCTTCCAGTGGGGTGGGCGATTCTCGGAATTTATTTATATATATATATATATATATATATATATATATATAACGCCCAGCTGGGTAATTCTCGGAATTAAGGTACATATATATATATATCTGCCAGCTTGGGCAATTCTCGGAATTTTATATATATCCTCCAACTGAGGTATCGATTCTCGGAATAACGACTGTGTCTCTGCCTCTGCTGCTTCTATCTCTCTGCCTCTGCCTCTACTGCTGTGATAACGGCTCTGCCTCTGCCTCTGCCTCTGATAACAGTTCTACCTCTATATTCGCTTCCTCTGTCTCTGCCTGTCTCCTCTCTATTCGCTTCCTATGCCTCTGCATGTCTCCTTTGCTTCCTTCGTTTTCTTCTTTGCTGCCTCCATTGCCTGTCTTTATATTTGTTGCCCCCTTTGCCTGTCTCTATCTTTGCTGCATCCTTTGCTTGTCTCTGTCTTTACTGCCTCCTTTGCCATCAATGACAACATTTCCAACAACTAGTAGTTATGATTATGAGCAGGCCGGACCATCCACGTCGAGTCAACATTCTAAGCTTGAAAAATCCAACATTCATGATCATGAGCAGGCTGGAACATACACGTCGAGTCATCATGATCAACAACATCCAACATCCAGTAGTACTCATGATCATGAGCAGGCTGGACCATCCATGTGGAGTCATCATGAGCAGGAAGTTGATCCTCATTAGCTTGAGGCACCACCAGATCAACATGCACGTGATGATTGAATTCTATCTGAGCTTTTCGAGGATGTACCATTGACTGAGAAGGCCTCGAATAGTACTACTATTGATGATGTACCACTAGCTCACATTTGACATTTATATTGCAGTTGTATATTTTTGACATTATACACACACACACACACACACACACATATATATGTGGTCCATGTATTTTATGCTCATGTTGGTGATAATTATGATGTATATATTGTTAGGTCATGTTAGATATGTTCATTTAATGTGCATCTTGCAGATATATGTGTATGAGATAGCAGTTATTTGACATGAGATGTATATTTGATGTTTGTTTTGTTATATGATCATGACCATGATGATTAGATGATGTTAGAAAATTTTAATGTGTTTCTTAGTCGATTATGATGTTTGTACGATGGTTACCATGATCGTGATGTTTATTTTTAATATTAAATCATGATATTTATTAAATATTATGTCATGATTTTAATCGAAATTTTAATTTTAATTGTATGTAAAATTGTAAAACTGTAATTGTAATTTTAATTTTTATATATTAATTATAAATTTTATTAAGCTGATTGACATGCATAAAAACATAAATTCAATTAGATAAGGAAAATATAAATAAAATTTGAAGTTAATATTACGTCTCGAGATGGATAGGGAGAACTCCGCGATGGAATTTGAGAAATATTATGGAACGAGATGGATTTTGAAGAATTGTCCATTCGATAGTATTATGATATTTTCTCCCTGCATTTCAGCAAAATCAACAATACATTTTGGTGTACACACCTAAAATTAATTTCGGTGCCTTAAAAACGAACTTATTGTTATCGGTGCTAATGTACATATAACCTCACTAGTGCATTTTACTGACTGTGCATCTATGCGGTGGTATTAATTGACGCACCAGAGCCAAATACCCGCAAATAAAGAAAGCACAACTATATTTTTTTTTAAGTGAAAAAAGGCAGTAAATTGAAAAATGGACAGGAAAATATTTTCGAAAATCTAATTTTGTAAAAAAATTCTTCAAATAGTAAACACTTTTCATTATTTCATTATTTTTGCAAAAAAATTCAGGGAGAGATTTGCATGAGACATACCTAGAGGAGCAAGAGAGCACGAGAGCATTGTGGAGTAATGAAATACTTTCAAATAGAACTATTTAGACAATCAAAATTCCAAACCCTCTAGTGATTCAAATCCTTGTAGCATAGAATTTCAAACGAGGTGATTAAATTTTATTGTTTTTTTTTACATTTTCTACAGTATTTTTTACACATTAAATAATAAAATTAAATCTACTATTCATTTTCAGAGAAAAAAAAACAAAAAAAAAACATTTTATGCTAAACCCTTGATTATTTTTGTTTCTGGCCTTTCTTCTTCCTGTTTCTGTGATTTCAGAATTAGGGCTTTTCATTTTAAATTTATAGGCTTTGTATTTCTATCTATATAGGCCTATGACATCTAAACCATGGGACGACTTGCATAGTCGGATCCCAATCCATGTCGGCCCTTGGGTGAATTTTTAAAAAAATGATTTTTTAAATTGTTGTGCCTTGTGTAAGCTAGCGCACCCATGCGCTATCTTATTATAGGGCACCATGCATGTACTATTTGATTAAAAAAAATTAAAAAATAATTTTTTTAATCCGTGTGCCACCTGTAAAATAGGGCGTCGGTGTGCTATTTCATTATAGCGCACCACACACGTACTGTTTGGAAAAAAAACCATTTTATCTGTGTTAATCGGTGCACCATTTAACATATAACGCATCGAGTCTCCTTGTTGATAGAGAGCACCGTATGGTGGTCCCCTGTTTTCACGATGTATTTATAAGAATAGGTTGCATCGCCCCCTACATGACACCATGTGCTACAAAAATTAACACTAGAGGATTTTTATTAATTTTTATGTGTTAATCGGTGGGTTGGTTAACATATAACGCACCAGCGCTCCTTATTGACATAAAGCATCATACAATGTTTTACACTCTTTTGGCAGTGTGTTTATAAGAACACGACGCATTGACGTCGGTGCATACATCATTAAAGGTGCACCGGTTTCTTGATATTTATTTATTTTTACCTGAAATTTTTTATGATTTATTTATAAAATATATTGATGAATGGTATGGTACAGTTTTCATATTGATAAAGAAATGGCTGACAAGAGATCCAAAAACAAAAATACTGATAGCACATCAAGAAATGCAAAAAGGGAAAGTTCTTCGTAAATTCTTTACAAAAAATATTATTTTTGAACTATATGTAAGTTTAACTAATATGTATTGTTTACTCTGTATCATGCAGAGCCACAAAATGAAGAAGCTTGATAAGATTATCTATGATCTAGAACCAAAAGTGCATAAAAGCTTGATGGAAATATTGCAAAAGTATGAATCAGGTGAATGAAAAAATACTATCGATCCAATATGAGTTTATTTTTTTAATTTTAAGTAATAATATAATTAAAATTATTAGATAACATGTTTCAAACAATCTATTAATTCACATATGTTTAATGTTCTATAGGGACGAACAGCTCAGAAAAGGAATGTTGTTCTAAGAAAAAAAAAAAATAGAACATGAAAATGAAAATGAATTTCTCCTTAGCTCGTCTGGAGTGGTGTTAGAGGTTAACAAAACGAGAAAAAATTTTACAAAATTTTGATGGATATATTGGAATGAATGTATAGAAGTTCTTTCCACTTATAATACAAAAATCAATCCAATGAGACATGTCAAAATTTTAATAGAAAAAACGTACAACATCAAAAAATAAGGAATGAAAAAGTAATAATCCTTTAAATGTTTTTCTATAATTATATGTATATATTACTATAAAGAAATCACTTATAGATATCACTTTTGTTATATATACTTTTCATATATCAATATAAAAATTAAATAGTTTATTTTCATGTTACATTTTGAGGAAGATTATGAAAATATAAAAAGATGAATGAGTTGATATCAGAAATGTGCCAGTAGGAATGTCCAAAAATGTGTACAAGGAGAGGGTCAAAGAAATGGACATAATTGCATCGCATGAGGAGCCATCTCAAAAACAACGTGCTTCAAATGTAATATGTAATCATTGAATTTTTCTGTTAGGTACAATAAATAAACAATTTAGAATTAAATATTAATTTTCAAGTATTTTATTGAAGAAAAGAAAAGAAAATGGAACCCATTCAACACATAAAACAAGACAACAAGGAAGAAAAGGGTTGATATCTAAGCTTGTGGGTAATTGTTACTTCCTTATAACAACTTAACTAGATTTCATTTTTTTATATTTTAAGTTGTTTTACAACAATCATCATTGAATGTATTCAAACAGGTGCTAACATACAAAGAAGAACCATCAGACGAATTGATTGACATTGGGATAAATATGGGTTTTCCGTATAGGTTGGCATATCATAAATTAATTGAGGAATTTTTAAGCATCTATCGATCTTGTTTTACTTACATCCTCCTATAATTAATAGAAAAAATAATCTTTTATATTAAATAAATGATTTGTTATGGGGTATAAAACTTTTAGGAAACAAAGTATGGAACTGTGCCAACAGATGAAATCTTGAAAAATGGCATGAAAGTTGGTTTTCAAAGAATGTGTATAGTTCATGAATCAATTGTTGCTAGGGTACATCATTTATTTTCAATTTAAATTGATGTATATTATTTAATATTTCAATTTTCATTATTCTCACCAATGTATATACACTCATTATAGTTTATTTTTATGTTTGTAGATGGAAGGTGAAGAAGAAGAAAAAAATCAACACCGTGAACAAAAAATTCCTCAAAATAACCCAAGTCATGGAAGTAGCTTGAGCAGTGAAAACAGTTCAAGCAAAGAATGATGATCATTATGTTTGGATATCAAAGAAAGGCATTGTATTTTTTCAAATATATGTCTGTGAAATCAAACATTTTGTTTAATGTAATGGACATAGTGTCCCAATTGAAAGACATAGGGATACCAATAACTGTCCCATTTTGTATGACAAAGAGTGTCGTATTCATATATAGATAATAAAATAAATTTTAATTTATTCTATTGCGTTCTCCATTTTCGCTTTGAAATGTAACACCATTGATTAATTATATGGATGATTAAATATTATAATGAAGAGATGTGAAATCTAATGATATGAGATAACAAATTAATCCAAAAATCACATTAAAATGCACTAATAAAAATTAATTGATCTGAATGTTGTTATAAGATATGTGTCGTCATCAGTTGGCTGTACCTTAGGGTCCTTCTGACTCACCTTGGATTCAGCTTTGATTTTGTCATATGGGTTATGGGGTGTGTCACTTCTACATCGATTGCAGTACTCATCAACGGGGTAGCATCTGACTTTTTCAATCCGCAAAGAGGCTTGCGTCAAGGGTGTCCCCTCTCTCCCCTTTTGTTTCTACTGGCAGTGGAGGGCCTTAGTTTAATGATTTAAGAAGCCAAGAGACAAGGGGAGCTCAACAGGATCGAAGTCACGCTCAACTTGTGGGTAACCCATCTTCTCTTCGTTGATGGCATTCTTCTTTTCAGTAATGGGAGCTTGGAAGATTGTCGTGTTTAAAGAGGACCTTAGACCTTTTTCTGAAAGCCACTGGGTTGAGCATTAATGAAAAAAAATCCTCCATAACCACAACAGGGCTCTCTAGGGGGGAAGTGGACAGAGTTAAAGAAGTTCTTCACTTCGAAGCCAAATCTCTACGGGACCTATTTAAGTACCTTGGCTTCTTTCTAAAACCAGATAATATCGGATTCAGGATTGGTCTTGGCTTCTTGCAAAAATTGAAAATAGGATGAAACACTGGAGTTTCAAATGGTTGTCAAGGGCAGGCAGGCTTGTTTTAATTAAAGTTGTAGTAATGGCAATTCTAGTTTATTGGGCGAGCCTCATTTGGGTACCAAAAAGTATAATGAGGAAGATCAACCAAATCTATAGAAGATTTTTATGGATGGGCTCAAAGTCTGAACATGTAATTCCCTGGCTTTCCTGGGGAAAAATAGTCAGACCAAAATGCTGGGGTGGTTGGGGTATAAAGAACTTGGTCCCTTTTTCTAGATCTCTTGCTGCTAAACTAGAATGGAGACTTATTACATCGGAGAATCTCTGGACTTCGTTTACAAGAAGGAAATATATAGACCCAATGCCAATTTTGGTTTCGCTTAGGTTGCCTAAAAAATCGTCAAAGAATTCGTCGGTGGTGTGGAAGGCATTAGTGGCAGCTGTCAAAATCATCAAACAAGGTTTGGCCTGGAAAGTTGGAGATGGGAGGTTGGTTAGACTTGGCAGAGATCCTTGGGTGGGTTGTTCGGATTCTTTTGAGCTGTCGAGAGATTTGATCGAGCATCTCAACAATAGGGGGTTGTTTTTTCTTAACCATGTCACGGACGCTGAAAGATCCATGATCTAGAGACAAGAATGGGTCTCTGGGAATGCTCTCAACCTAGAAGGAAGATGGCATGAGGAATGGGAAATATTCCAAGCTGGCTTACAGAACTCCCACTTTCGAATTACTGACCAGATGGATGAGCTGAGGTGGGTGCATTCTCAGACTGGTCTCTACACTCCAAAACTGGGATATGATTGGCTGATGACATAGAATGGGTGGGAGGAACCTTGATGGTGGTCCAAGCTGTTGTGGAAGCTTAAAGGACCAGCAAAGACTAGGTTTTTCTTTTGGTGAATCCTTAAGAAGAAAGTCCCCACGTGGGATTTTCTTCAGAAAAGAGGAAAAATTGGGCCTGGGTGGTGCATTTTGTGTAAAAACAATGAGGAATCGGTACATCATATTTTTCTCTTCTGCCCTTTCACGATCAGCCTGTGGAATGAAATGCTGAGGTTTACCAAAATACCTCTAAGGTGGGAAGGTCAGGAGATCTCTAAAGCCTGGAAACGGTGGTGGCAGGAAGCTCCAAATGACAAAGTCAGAAATATGCCACTCCTAGTCGCTTGGGGAACCTGGATCGCTAGGAATCACCTGATTTTTAAAGATTCTCCTTTTCCTATTGGTAAACTTGCAGCAGAGGGGGTTTCCATTTTCAAAATTATTCCAGTTCCTGCTAATTCTCAACAAACCAGACCTATTCAGAGGGAGGTGATCAAGGGCTCAATTCCTTGGGCATATTTTGATGGGGCCTCTGATTTAAACAGGGGATGTGGAGCTGGTTTGGTGATATTTTACCCCTCTGGGAAACTATTTAGAGCCTCCATTAGCCTAGGTCCAGGAACAAAAAAAATTGTCGAGCTTAAGGCCCTTCATCTTCTTCTTTGCTGGCTATCCTTCTATAATGTGTGAGAGGCTCAGATTTTTGGTGATTCTTTGAATACAGTAAAATGGGTCAATGGAATGCAAAAATTTAGAAATTATATTTTAATTCCTTTTATTAATGAGATTTCTTGTCTTAAAATGTTTTTCACTGAGCTGTCTATTTTCCATATTTACAGGGAGTGGAACTCGAAGGCATATCACCTCTCTAAAGTTGGCTCTGAACAGGCTCTGGGCACATGGATAGTAGAAGAGGTCATGGATGGGGTGGCAAGGCCAATTTCTCCCCCATTTTTTGATTAAAGCCCATGAAGTCTCAACTATTTTAATTTTCTTTCAATTTCATGTACATCACTTCTTATATTTTCACTTATAGAATTTATATAAAACTTATTGATAGGACTCAGTGCTGTTTTCCTCTCTAAGGAGGCCTGGGCTCCTGTCCATTTTTTATTTTCATATGTCTCTAATATGTCAATGGAGTGCTTACTTCCTGGCATTTCTTTCAATGGAAATGTATGATGACACTGTCCTTCCTCCTCATTCTTTGTTTCGGCTATTTCCCTTGCATGGGAGTCGGAAGAATGGAAAAGGACGTAATATTTTCTTTAGAGGCCATTTTTTTGGGTCTGTTTTTGTAAATGCCTGGAATTATTTAAAAATAGTTTAATTTTGTTTCTCTACCCACAAAGCGAGAAATGGAAATGCTATGCATATGCTCTGTAACCTTTCCATGATAATATAAGGTTCGATTTTTTTTGCAGAAAAAAATATATGTGTCGTCTTTTGATGAATAATGAATTTTAAAAAATCACAATAATTATGATATGATATAACAAATTAATCCAAACCTCACATTCAAATTCACTAATAAAAATTTAATTGATATGAATACTGTTATAAGATATGTGTCGTATTTTGATGAATAATGAATTTTAAAAAATCACAATAACCGCACTATCACATGTTGATGTTTCTTAAAAATAAAAAATGAACACTGGTGTGTGTCAGTTATTGCACACCGGTGTGTTTGTATGACAATGTGCCATGGTATGTTTTTATGACCTATCAGCATCGCACAAATACCAATACCAATTATAAATCTCGGTGCGTTTGTGCGATACTGCGAACTGGTGCGTTTATGTGAGACTGCTCACCGGTGTGTTTCTACGAACTATGGGCACCACACAAATACCAATATGAATTAGAAATATCAGTGCATTTGTGTGATACTGTGTACCAGTGCATTGTATCACCTACAATGCACCTAGTGTAGTTTTAGACCTTTACGGCCTGGTGCATGCACCTTCGACTGCCCAAGGTGACCATCTGGATGACACGCACCGAGATGTCCTTTATTTTTTTTCCATCCCGGTGCTTGGTAGGTTTGCAGTACCGGTGTGCTCACTCTAAAACACACTCTTGTGTTGACACCTGATTAGTGCATCGATGAGAAAAGCATCCGTAATAACCTTTGGCCACCTAGTTTTTTTTAGTTGTATTGATATTCCATTAGAAGCTCCACCAAAACCTCCATTACCAAAAATGGATGTTGTATCTTTTTAAAAAATTTGGCCAATTTTATAACACTAAAAACCTTCATTATAAACTCCACTAGAGGGTATTTTCCTTGTAGTGAGGAAACCTCTTAAGTTTCAAAATATCAAGATTTTTTGAATTTATTATTGTGGAATTGAAAAGAATGTATGATTTAAGATCAAGACCAGGACCTGGTAGACCGATCAAAAAGGTTAATTTTGATGAATCTGAAGTAAAAACATCCAAAATCAAAACATAATCAGTTTAATCAAAGAGTCAGTTACAAGAACAACTTATTGTTGAAAATTTTGTTCCAACTATTCTTAATGTTGAAAAGGATTTTGAAAGAGTTAAAATCCAAATTCCCTTATCTGAACTCTCTAAGAATCTAGGTTATAAACAAAAAATTTCTAAATTTATACAACCTTGCTGTGTAGATGCAGAGGGGGATGTCATTAGTTTACGAGATGAAAAACCTTTAGTTTTTTTTATCCTACTTATGATATGATTGATGAAAGTGTTTCTCCTTTTTATGTCACGTTGAAATTTCATGATTGCCTCTTATACAATTGTATGTTAGATCCTTGGGCTTCTCATAATTTAATGCCCAAATTAATCATAGATCAACTCCAATTGCAAATTACTAGACCATATCATGATTTGTACACTTTTGATTCCAAGAAAGTACCTTGCATGGGATTAATTAAGGATTTAGTTGTAATACTTGCTTAGACCCAAGTCAAGAGTATAGTCTTGGACATAGTTTTTATAGACATACCTCCAAATTTTGGAATGTTATTGTCAAGACCTTGTTGTGCAAATTTGGGAAGGAGTCTACAAATGGACATGTCCTTTGATACAATCCCATTTTATGGAGGTGAACATTTAAGGCTATACAAAGAGGTGAGATTTATCAATACAGTTTGTAAAGAAAATCAAGAAATTAATCATCCCCTTTATGGTATCGATAAGGATTTTTTATGCTTTACTTTAGATTCTAATGATCTTTATAATATTTAAATTAGTATTGTAGAAACCGTCAATACACCTCACATTTCAGATACTGATATTTGGAAAATGTATTTTGATGGAGCATTTTCTAAATATGGGGCTAGGGCTGGAACTTTAGTGACTTCTCTTGATAAGAGAAATATAATCCAATCCTTTAAATTATATTTTGAAGTCACAAATATTGTGGTAGAATATGAAGCCCTAATTTTAGGATTGGATTTTGTCAAGAGTCTAACTGTTCGAAACTTGGCAGTATATAGTGATTTATGGTTGATTGTAAAACAAATGAGAAATATTTGTAAAACCAAGAATCTTAGGCTTAGAGCTTATAGGAATGAAGTTTGGGATTTTGTAGAAAATTATTTTCAAGCATTGAATATCATGTCAATCCCATGAGAATAAAATATTCATGTTGATTCTTTGGAAAATTTTGCTAGTTCTTTCAAAATTATTGATCCTCTACAATTACAATATCAAATTGAAGTAAATTATATCCCTTCCATTCTTGAAAATCAGAAACACTAGCAATTTTTTGAAGATGGTGAACATTTAAAAAATGTTTTACAAACAATAGATGAATTTTCTTCTTTACATGTTGAAAAACAATGCATCGATGAAATCAAATCAAATGATAATGATAAAGACTCACATTAAAAACAACAAATTGTTGATCATGATGTCATTCAATTATGATATAATTAAATTCAAAAATTATTAGTTCCCTTGAAATAATTTTGATCATAATTATGTACCATAAACCTCAATTCTAAATTCACAACAAGAAGATGTACAAGACTGTAATATTGGTACCTCTGGAGAAATCATAAATGTTAAAATTTTAGTATCATTGCCTCAAGAGATCAAAGAAAAATATATCAATATTTTTAAACATCATACATATTTATTTTCATGGGCATACGAATAATTGAAACCTATTAGACAACAATTATTGAGCATAAAAATCCTCTCAAACCAAAAGCTAAACCATTTCAGCAGGAATTAGGAAGAGTAGCTCCAATCGTGCTTCCAATCATAGAGAAAGAAGTAAATAAGTTATTGGATTGAAAAATAATTGTTCCCTTAATATATTTTGAATAGATAGTGAACCTAGTACCTGTTAGGAAGAAAAATGGTGAAATAACTCTGCATGTTGACTTTAGGAGTCTGAACAAATTTCCTTTAAAGGATAATTATCCATTACCAAAAATGGACCAATTACTTCAAAAAGTATCAGGTTCAATTATAATTTCAATGTTAGATGGTTTTCCTGAATATAACCAGGTTCTGGTTAGTGAATAATATAGAGAAAATACATGATTTACAATTGCATGGGGCACATTTATTTATGCAAAGATGCCATTTGGTTTAATCAGTTTGGGAGCAAAATTTTGAAGAGAATTGGATATGGAATTTGTTGGTAAGATAAATAAATTTATTGTCATTTATCTTTTTGATTTAACTGTATTTTGTGATTTTGATGAGAAACACTCGAAACACTTGAGGAAAGTTTTTGAAACATGCGGAAAATATACGATTTATATTAATCCTAAAAGGTCACTTTTTGCAATGAAAGAAGGAAATATATTAGGAAATACAATTTCAAAGGAAAGAGTTGTTATTGATCCAAAGAGAGTTTCAACAATTTTGGAAATCAGTTTGCCTTGAAACAAAAAATAAATTCAAGCATTTTTAGGGAAGATAATTTTTTTAAGAATATTTATACCTAATTATGTTGAGATTGTGAAATACATTACTCACATTCTCAAGAAGGATAAATAAGTTAAATGGATAGAAGAAGCTAGATATTAGTTTTCACAAATAAAAAAGGAAATTTTAGAAACCCCAGTGGTAGCTAGTCCAGAGTACACCAAACAAATTAATATCTTCTCTTTTGCCTCAAATTCCACTGTAACAGTTGTTTTATTGCAAAGAAATAATGATCAAGATGAGAAACCAATTTCATTTTTCAGTAAGGTTATGAGGGATTTTAAAATAAGATATGACATCATAGAAAAATAAGTTTGAGCCTCAGTACAAACTCTGAAATCATATAGGATTTATGTTTTACATTCTCCTATAATTGATTATGTTCCTTACAATGCAGTAAAAACAATATCGACTCATCCCAATATAGATGGAAAGAGGGGAATATGGATTGCTAAGATCATTGAATTTGATTTGGATATTAGACCTACATAGTTGGTCAAAGGACAAGGTTTAGCTAAACTTTTGGCTTAATCAAATTCTAAGACACTTGGTATCAACACTATCATGCAGATTTTAGGTGGGAAGAATCCAAAAGAACCTTCTTTGAGTGTAGATCCCATTCCTCTTAATTTGCATATTGATGAGGAATTTTTACTTTCAGATTGGTATAAAGATAGTGCATTTTATTTGTGATTTTGAGTATCCCATTGAATTCAAAAATGATCAATTCATATATCTTAGACTAAAGGCAATGAAGTATTGTATCAGAAATGAAAATTTGTATTTGAAGGATCCTTTTAATATCCTCTTATTATGTTTGAATAAGAATGAAATTGGAGTAATTGAGCAGTTTCATGAAGGCATTTGTGGAGGACAGTATTCTTGGAAGGAAATTGCATATAAAATTCTGAGAGCATATTTCTATTGGCCCAAATTGTTTGCACAAGTGAGAGCAAAGGAAAACATAGCCTAACAACACTTCCCCTTGTTTCAGCTTTGATTGAAACCCCTTTATTACATTGGGGATTATATTTCATAGGAGAAATAGTTCTAGCATCTAGCTATCAACATAAATGGATATTAAAAACCACTAATTATTTTACTATGTGTGTAGAGGCAATTCTTGTTAATAATGCAACTGATATAGTGGTTATAAAATTCATTGAAGAAAACATTTTTTCCATATTTGGTTGTCCAAGACAACCTATTATGGATAATGTTCAATCTTCTAGTAGTATTAAAATCATAAAATTCTGTTAGAAATATCCGATTAATTCACATCATTCTACACCTCATCATCCACATGGTAATGAGTTGGTAGAATCATAAAATAGAATTATGATTAAAGTTCTTAAGAAAGTATTTGAATGGAATATCATAAAAGGAGTTGGGACAATTAGCTCAAATATGTAGTGTGGGAAAATAAAGTTTCACTTAAAAGATCTACTAGTAAATATCCTTTTCAACTTGTATATGTGATTGAACCAATTTTACCAACACAGTTAGCATTTCTAGTTTTGAAGTTTTTGCAAGAGTCATATGAAGATGATGATGATTTTTAAGGGGGAATCAATCAGATCATTGAGTTGAATGAGGAAAAAGATGAAGTTCAGGATAAAATTTTACAATATCAAGATAAAATGAATATTTTTTTTGATAGGAATGTTAGAGAAAGAGATTTAAAACAAGGACACCTAGTGCTGAGATGGGATGCTAGAAGAGAGGAAAAATGCAAGCATGGAAAGTTTGATTATTTGTGGTTGGGACCGTTCAACACTGCAGAAGTGAGGGGTACCGATACATTCATTTTACAGAACCTAGAAGGGAAATATCCCTCATTTCCAGTCAATGGGAAATACCTCAAGCGTTATATTTAGTACTAAATGTCTAAAATCATCATCATTGTACATCTCTGGTTTCTTTTAAATTTCAGAAATAACTGTGATTTTCATGACAAAGACTCCATAGCCTAAGGAGAAGGTAGATGGATCTGAAAGTTCTGTGCATCCCATAGGGGGAAGTAGTCCGCAAATGGAGAAGATGTTGTAACTTATTTTTACCTTGTCTATATTTTCTAGTTTTTCCCTTTTATGCTCAAAATAAAAATAAAAATAAAGATAGAGGAAAATAATAATTTAAGAAAAATAAATAAATAAATAAAAGGGATATAAAAATAAAATAAAAAGAATCCCAAAAGGCATGCACGATTAAATTCCACCCTTCATAGCTTAATTTTTTTTCTATTTAATATAATAATTTTGTTTGATTTTAATATCTCTTGTCGGTTTTAACAAAGTTGCGGCAACTGATGGCGAAGATCATGCCCACCTCAATCAATGATTCACACCAGAAAGCGGGACCCCCCACATCCTCGAATGTTAATGGAGATTTGCGCGGGGGATGGTACACAAAGAATATTAGTAGTTGCGACCCCCATCTATCATATACCTCTTACCATTGTACACACCCTCCCCACAAATCATTCATTCACCATATCCACTTCTCACCATCCACACATTTTGTTATGAAACCAAATCCAAAAATAGAAGAACAGAGATATTAACACCTTAGAAATCAACCACTTCGAGGGGGCAACCTCCAATACATTACATAAACGAAAAATTCTTGGATGATACAAATTACGAAACCTCATTCTATATATAAGAGTCCATGGGATCACAACATAATCCTAGCTGACCTAACAATAATAATGTAAGGGCACAATAGTAACAATATTCTGGTTACAGGGGTACAAAAATAAAAATAAGGGGGTTACACTAACAACAATAAGGGAATAAACTAGTAATATAGGAACCTAACATGACCCTCTCCTTCAAAAAAGTGTTTTCCTCAATGCTTGAGTAGCTCCAGATGCTTCCATATAAAATTATCATCCTCCTATGTAGAATATTCAGTGGATAAGTTCTTCCAATTGAGGAGTTACTTTGAAATTGATCGATTTCGTAGCTGTAGAATTCTTGTTTCCGTGACTGCTCCAGATTCCAATATGATTTTTCCTTCCTCATCAAGTTCTGGAAATATTGTTTGAACTGGAATTTTTTCACCTATAACCTTGTTTAAGCATGAGACATGGAAAACTGGATGCACTCGTGAAGAAGTAGGAAGCTCCAACTTGTATGCCATAGTACTAATATTTAGCAACACCTTGTAAGGACCATAGTAATTTGGTGATAATTTATTATCCTTCTTAGATTTCCTTGAGGGAAATTTGTTTGTATGGTTGTAGCCATAAGAATACCCAGTCTCCTATATCAAAACTTCTCTCGTTGCGATACTGATCTGCCTGTTGTTTAATTCGATATTGTGCCAAATTTAGGTTATCTTTTAAGAGTTGGAGAACTTATTTTTGATTCTTGATGTGATATTCCAGTGCTTGAACCTTATAATTTCCTCTTAAAGATGATGTGATGGACAGTGGATGATATCCATAAAGTTCCATAAATGGGGTCATTTTTTTTGTAGTATGGAAGGAAGTGTTTTACCACCATTTAGCGAGAGGTAACCACTTGACCCATTGTGTTTTCTTATCAGATACAAAACAAAAAAGATATTCTTCCAAACATTTATTCACTATCTCAGTTTGACCATCAGATTGAGGATGATAAGATGAGTTATGAGCTAGTTGAGTAGCCAAACAAGAAAATAATTCTGTTAAAAAATTTCTAGTAAAAATGGGATCTCTGTCACTTACAATAATCTTTGGGTTTCCATGTAGCTTTTGAATTGTTTCCATAAATGTAGTAGCAACTGTACTTGCTTTAAATGGATGAGATAATGCACACAAGTGTGCATACTTGGTACGTCTATCAACTACCACCATGTTGACACTCTTTCCTTTGAACTTAGGTAAACATGTGATAAAATCCATTGAAATCTCCTCCCAACATTGAATTGGAATGGATAAAGGTTGTATAAGACCCGGGGTCTTAAATGTCTCAACTTTATTTTGATGGAAAACCAAACATTCCACCACAAAATTTTGAATATCAGATTTAAGGCCATCCCAAAGTAATCATTTCTTCACCCTATGGTAAGGTTTTAAAAAGCCTGAGTGTCCTCCTAAATGATAACTATGCAATTCCAAGAGAATATTTTGTTTTAGCTGGGAATTCTTACAAATATATAAGCAATCTTTGTACCATAACGAATCATTTTTCCAACTAAATGTATTAGATGTACTAGGATCTTGCTACAACTTTTGAATGAGTGTGCACACTTCTTCATCCTTCTTCAATTCATCCCTTGCTTTGGTTATCCAATCTATTTGGATAATGGAAATGGCATAAAGCAATGCTTCCACCTCTTCATCCTTTCTTCAGAGTGAATTTGTGGCGACATTTACCTTCCCTTTTCTGTAGATGATTTCAAAGTCATAACCCAACATATTTGTGACCCATTTTTTCTGCTCTTCTGAAGATAGTCTTTGTTCCAAAGAGTGTTTAAGACTATCATTATCATCTTTGACCTTGAAGTGTCTTCCCATTAGGTAAGGTTACCATTTATTTAGTTCATGTAGTATTGCCAACATTTCCTTCTCATAAATAGATTTCTGTAAATACTTTCATTTGATTGGATGACTTTCAAAAGCAATGGGTCTTCCTTCTTTCACTAAAATAGCACCAATTAAATTTCTTGAGGCATCACATTCCACAATAAATGATTTTGTGAAGTCTGGCATAGCTAAGACCGGTGCTAGGCACATTGCCTCTTTAAGATATTCAAAGGCCTTAGTTGCTTCAGGAGTCCATGAAAATGCATCTTTATTTAAGAATATTGTAAGAGGTGTTTCTATTCTACCATAATTCTTAATAAACTTGTGATAATACCCTATTAACCCAATAAATCCTCGCAACTGCTTTATGGCTGTGGGACTTTCCAATACTTAATGGATTTAATTTTTTTAGCGTCTACCTTAAAACCCTCATGAGATACAATATGACCCAAATAGTCGACCTCTTGTACTCCAAAGAAACATTTGGATGTTTTTGCATATAATTGTTTCTCCTTCAATAGTTTGATCACCCTATCAACATGTTGAACATGATCCTTCCAAGACGTACTGTAGATTAGTATATCATCAAAAAATACTAGAACAAATTTTCTAAGAAAGGGTTTGAAAATGGAATTCATCAACCCTTGAAATGTAGAAGGTGCATTGGTCAGGCCAAAAGGAATGAAAAAAAATTCATAATGCCCCTTATGAGTTTGAAATGTTGTTCTAGGAATATCTTTCATCTTCATTCTAATTTGATGATATCTTGAACGAAGATCCAACTTGGTAAAAAAAATTGCTCCATGTAATTCATCCAATAATTCATCAATCATATGAATGGGAAATTTATCTTTAATAGTGACCTTATTGAGCTCCCTATAATCAAAAAACATGTGCCATGATCCATCCTTCTTGTGCACCAATACTACTGGAGCAGAGAAAGAAATTTGACTAGGTTGAATTATACCAACCTCTAACATTTCTACAATCATATGTTCAATTTCTCTCTTTTGGACATAGGGATATCTATAAGGCCTGATGTTTGGAGGAACGCTTCCTGGAATAAAATGAAAAGCATGATCATGATCACGAATATGTGCGAGTCCTTTGGGAGTTTCAAGCACCTTGGAATGGTTTTCCAAGACCTTTTGGAGATCTGGAGAAATAGATGATTTTGATGTTGGAACTTCTAGTGAGCATAATTGTGAAATTATGCCTCGTTGTTCTTTCTTCAGAAGATTTTTCATGACATTAAAGCTTATTATCTTTCCCACGTCCCTACGATACCCCATAATTCAAATTCCTTTCCTTCCAAAAAAAAAATTCAAGAAAAGTTCTTGAAAATTAAAAGCTACCGCCCCCAAAGATTGTAACCCTTGTACTCCTAGTACAACATCAACACCTCCCATTGGAATGGAAATAATTGGACTATTCAATACATATTCCACCATGGTTAGCTTGATATTATGAAATTCTCCAGAGCAATTTATAGTTACTCCATTTCCAACAATCACTTGACATTTTGGTGCTGGGTATAGGAAACAATTCAATTCCTTGGCTACCTTACAATGGATAAAATTATGGGTACTACCTGAATCAATCAACACTATTACCCTTTTTCTTCTTGATAGGCCCTTCTATATTGAGAGTTTGAGGAGTGGTAATACCTTCCAATGCATTACATGATATGGTCAGACTCATTTATTGTTCTTCTAGGGTTGGTTCCTAGTGTATATCCTCTTTATTTGACATTTCTTGTTCATTTTCTTCCTCCTCTTCACAATCTATGTAAAATAATTACTTCTCAACACACTTATGACCTTTAGTTTATTTTCTATCACAACTGTAGATAAGCCCTTTTGCTATTTTTTTTTCCAATTTTTGTGGTGTCAACCTTGTAGGTTGTGGAATTCTAGGAGTAGCAACACATCCATCTTTATAGATGTGAGTGGTAGGCTTCCTTGTCGCCATAACTTTACATTCAATTTTTCTTGCCAATTTAAATTCCTTCTCCAATGAGTCAAGTTCCCAAATGTGAACTTCATGTTGGATGTTATCCTTTAAAGTCCCTATGAAGAGATCAATCCTGTGTTCTTCTGGAATATCAGTTACCCTTATATTCAATTTTTGGAAGTCCTCAATGTGCTCCACCACTGAACCCTTTTGATTGAGATTTATCAATTAGCTAAAGCAGGTGTTACTCTTTGTATCCTCATAATGTGCTATCATTTCCTCCGTAAAAATTGACCAAGTGAAAAAATCTTTATGGGAGAAAAGCCATCGATACCATACAAATGTACTTTTTTCTAAATGTAAAGTTGCAATGCATACCTTTTGTGTGTTTTTCACATTATAGAGATCAAAATATTTCTCCATATGTACTATCCATGTTATGAGATCCTTGCCATCAAAATTCCTGATATCCATCTTTGGAATATGGTGGTTCTTACATCCAACATTAAATTTTATAAATTCACGATTAACATTTATTTTGTTCTCATCATAAGTTTCCTCTACTACCTTTTCGCCATTAGGAAACATTTCTTGTATCAACCTTTTCAAACCTTCCATGTCTCCTTTTAGATCATTATTCATGTTTTCCATGTTGTCTTTCATGTCATCCATCTTAGCTTCCACGCCTTTCTTCAAAACTTCCATTTCATTTTTTGTTACTCTTTGCAAGACCAAAATTTGGTGCACTTGCTCTTGTAATTTTGACATGACATGTTGCAGTTCTTCGTCTTCATGAGTCACACTAGAGCCTTCTAAAGGTTTAATGGCTATTGAATTATTTTTAGGGGGAATTTTAGGACCCAATGCTGATATATATTATACAATATGCCCTCGGAATCATTAGAATTGATTTTTCACACAAGACTTATGCAATTCGAAAAAGAAACACGCACATTTTTCTTTATTTTAAGGAGCTCGATATGAAAATGAATTATATATTTAATTTCGAATCTTCAATATGTAAAATTAATCCCTGTAGTAGCCCTTTGAATATTCCTTCAAATTCCATAGGTCTAACCTGATTTGGATTCTCCAACGAAAATCTATGACCAGTCTGCCACAATGACCTAATTGTGGACTAGTTCAATAGAGTGAGCTTGCACATCATGCCACATGTCACTGTTTCCTTCCCTGTCTCTGAAATTCATACATAGGAAACTACAATCCGTGTAATTGTGGCCACTTTTAACATAATTCCAATCCTATGCTTAGAGAGAGATTTTTGATAATTTTCCCACGGTCACCTCTTTGAGAAGAAATTCGGGAGCCTGAAAAAACCCTAACTTCCACAGATCATATCTCCAAAAATATTGCAAAAAAGATCTAAAATGTTTATAGGATGTTCCTCAGTATTTATATTTCACTCTGTAAAACTTTAAGATTCTGAACCTTAGTAGAAAAAAGTTATAGCGAAGCTTCCACGATGGTCTGTTTTACGTGAAATTTGGAGCTTCAAAAAACCCTAACTTCCACAAATCATATCTCCAAAAATATTGCGAACCAAGATATGAAATTGTTACATGATGTTCATAAAGATTTCAACTTCGCTTTGTAAAAATTTCAGCTTCTGAACCTTTGTATAAAAATAGTTATAGAAACAATTCCACAATTACCTGTTTGGAGGAGCGAAACCATAGAATCGAAAGCTCTGATACCAAATGTTATAAAAAAAACTCCAAAAATAGAAGAAAAAAGATATAAACACCTTTGAAATCAGCCACTTCAATGGGGAACCTCCAATACATTAAATAAATGACAAATTCTTGGATGATACAAATGAAAAAACCTCCTTCTATATATAGGAGTCCATGGGATCACAATACAATCCTAACCGACCTAACAATAATAATGTAAGGACAAAATAATAACAATATTGGGGTTACAGGGGTAGAAAAATAACAATAAGGGTGTTACACTAACAAAAATAAGGGAATATACTAGTAATATATGGACCTAACACATTTCCCCATTTTGTCACCCGCAAAACATCCCAATATATTTTTACCATTGCTATTCATCCTGCAACATTTAGCACATGACCGTTGTTCATTCAAAATTCCCACCAATGTCTATCTTCATTTAACAGCCCGCACCAGTAACAATTAAACATTAAGAAACCATTAATTTTTCTTCATAAACATTTTTATTCATTTCTAATTTCCATTTTTCCAATTCTACTTACTACTAAAACTTAACAGAATGTTGTTTCCAACAAAAATTCTAGCAAATAAAGACCTTCAGCCACCATATTCCCAGGTAACTCTTTGCCATTCTCTCAAAATTAATTTTCCTAATGGCTTCCTGTAAAGGAAAAGAAACAATTACTGTAGATAATCCTTTGTTTACCTCTGTTATCAGTTTATATGAATTACCGCTAGTTGATACAAAATTCAAGATTGTAAACATCAATTATGAGTTTGATCTCCACGAACTTCAGAATTTAGCATATGAAAAGTTCGAAGATGCTAGTCCTTAGTTTAGTTTTTGTGAATCCCTGTTTCCAAAGTTCTAATTCCCTCAAACCCACCATTTCCCAGAATTTGTAGCGTGGTGTGGAGCCCGATACCTTCCAAGTTAAAGAGATTCAATTTCTCAAAACAATGAAACCATTTTTCATATTACAACAGATTCAAATAACCATGCTCTTCATATAAATCCTTAGGCTTCCTTACACCATTTTTCTTCTGATACTTTAATGGAAATCTAACAGAATGAAATATTACAAAATGGAAAAGACAGGAATATAGAACATTTACAACATTCCAAATAAGAAAAACAGGAATATAGCACTAAAATCTGGAAAATTTCAGAAATATATTGCAACATCAAGATATTATAACCATGAGCAGAAACAATTGATTCATATGATTATAAGCAACAAAAAATATAAACTACACAATGCTCCAAAGAAGATGAACTCAAGCCAATAAGAAGTGGCTGAAATACAATAATGAAAACTAGCACTCGAAATGTTGTGCTGCTATTGATGCTGCTGTTGGAAACTACTGCTACTAGGAAGAAGAACCATGTGTGGGAGGCTACTGGAGTGCTTAGAATGGTCTAGGATTTTTACCACGAATTCTACTCAAAAAACCTAGAAATGGTCTGGCCAGATATTTACTTTGGATTTTCGGCCCTTTTTGGGTTGCCAACTACACCCCTGTTGGTTGACTTACACACTCCTCCTAGGTAAATATGGATATGGGGCTGAATTTATTATCTAACTACTGCAATATAACCCAATCGTCTCAATTCATGAAGGGTTTTCTCCTTCTCCTGATTCCCAAGTGGGAAGCTTGAGTTCTAGCTCCTCCTTTCAAGTTGCAGCCGCAGAACTACACAATTGCTGGAAGTGACTATGCATTAAAGAGGGCTAAAGCTGTAGCTTGTTTCTAGATGAAACAATACTGCTCACAAATAATGGAAATGATCTCAAAAAAGTGAGGGAATGATACCTCATAGGATTCCAAGCTGAAATACTTGGAACCTCCTTCCGCCACTGGATCTACACTCTTGGAATGCGTAATTCCTGTAGGAGTTGCTATTGTAAGGAGATGTGGAATGATGGTCTGATACCGGATGTAGAAGGATTTATCTCATAAGACTGAAATGGAAGCATAATATGAAATGGTTAACCCTCCACCAGTTTTTTAGTTGAAATGCTAAGAAATACCTTCCTCCTCACAAACCCTAAGACATGAATGCATAATTCTTGAAGTTGTATATGCAGAAGAGAGGGTTTGAATGTGGCATCAATGTCAAATAATGAATAGTTACTCAAAATAACCTTCGCAGAGTAGGAACTCTAATTCCCCCATGGGTAAGGGTGGGATTCCTACTCAGGAACACCTGTGTGCTAAACAACACTACAGAGTTAGCTAAATAGCTAAAGCGTGCAAAGAATGTCAAACAACAATAAAATATCAAATTCCAGATTGATTTTCTTTGTTGCCCTCATCTTCCTTATATGGTTATAAGCCTTCCCTATCCTTATCCCACCTCATAACCACGCTGCACATGTGGCCACTAGTATCCATGAATATTGTGATGTCTCTCAATGATCTCCATGATCTCTGCAATTAATATCCACTCCCTCCATCATGTGTGCATTTAATGCACCACTTCCTCCATCGCTACATCATTAATGCTCTATGATATTACTTTTATTCCTCCATTATCTCCATCATCTTCCTCATTATCTCTCCATATTATGCACTCTTCCCGCATTAATGAACTTCTCCATTACTCCATGATGATGATCTACTATCTACTAACCCACATTCACACAACAAAGTGGATTTTATTCATATATGGGGTTTATGGGCCCCCCCACCCTTTTATTTACGTAATTAATTGAGAAGAGTAAGAACTCTAATATTCCAATTAATTGATGGAAAATTGGGAATATTACAGTCCTCCCCGCTAAATTTTTTCTTGTCCTCAAACAACTGAAAAATCGAATGCTACAACAATCCTCCTCCCTCCAAATGGAATCCTCATATGGAAGGTCTCCCCATATGCTCCAATGTGTAATGAATGCCTAGCTCCATAGACACCTCTCTAGAATGTCTAGAATGGCATCCAACTGTATAGCTAGATGCCTCTCCTCATCACTGAACCTCCAAGTGGTAACCATCTTTTGTTCCAGAGCCTCTTCTCTACATGAGCAATATGAAGTGAAGTGGTCCCCCCCCCAAAGGAAAGTCCCAACTCATAAACTATCTCTCCAACCCATGCTACATGGAGGAGGATGTACCTCTCCATACTCCCATCATTGGCCTTATTGGAACTAATTTCTCCAAGCATTATCTCAACACTGTGAAAAATAGGAAACAGAGACATATCGGTTGACATGTTAAATGTTGAACCATACTCTCTCAATAACAGCTGTTAGTATGAATCCTTTGTCGAAGTGTACGAAAAAAGACCACTTTAGCTACGCATAACTAATAGCCCTAACATCAAATGTGGCTGCCAATATCTTTAGATCTGCAGTTAGTTGATCAAGAAAAGAGCTGCAAAAAACCAGATCTATGCATAGAAAGACATTAAGCAGTAAAAAGAAGGGTTTGCTCCATATATCCAATAGACAAGACAAGAACAATTTTTGAAAGAATTTTTTGTATTAAGGGCACCTGGGAGGAAAACAAGAATATGTTTCCAATTCTCCTCAATGGGATGGGTTCTTGGAAGTCCTCAGCACTTCAGATCTAGCATTTCTCTCTCCTATTGGTGTAGAAAACCCAGACAAAGATAGAACTCAAAGGGAGCTCACACAGCAAATAATGGAAAATATGACAATGATAATGGCTCAAAGTTAGACCAAGAGTTTAGATCCAGAGTGATCTAATAGGCAACAAAAGGTGAAGAATGGTAGGAGAAAACCTCCTATTTATAACAAAATATTGGGTCATTCTAGATCTTGGTGCATGATTAAAATAACATTAACCAAATCTAGATCCACCTTTTATGGAATATTTTATTATATTTGTTGGAGGGAAAAGGTATTTGACTTGGGTCAAATCCCTTTATTTGTAACTAATAAATAAATAAATGATTTATTTATCATTTTAAGGAAGTGGTTGAATGATAATAAAATAAATAATGATTTATTTAATTATTTGTGGGTGATTTAGTCATATTTAACAAGGAATATTATTTAAATAAGATTTAAATAATTATTCCTAGAAAATAATAAGATAAATAGAGATTTATCTAATTAATTTCTTTGTTTTGGGTTAAACATGATGAGGAATAATAATTAAATTATTGTTTAATTAATTATTCCATGAGGAAAATCAAACAAATATGGATTTTTTAAATATTTCCTTTTGGGGTTTCCTGGCTAGACCATAAACAACCTAATAAATTTGGTTTATTAAGTTATTTTACATAGTGAAAGAAATTTTACTTAGGGTAAAATTGGTCTTACATGGTGTACTTGGGTCCATCTAATGATAATAGGTTAGATGACCAAAGAATGGTGTAACAGATTGCCCCCCAGCGTGCGAGTGTTAGGAGCCAATCGTATGACCGAAGTACGTTGTAAGAACTCAATCACCAGACATCAAAAGGGAAGTCAGAGAGAGAAATGTAAGGTAGACTAATGTGCTAAAGAACTAGACCCCGAGGAGATGAGACTTGCAGGTGCAACAAGTCTCTTTTTATGAGAGGGTACCTGTGCTAAAGGCGGCGGGGGAGGCATACCTATGCCTTCCGAGACGAAGTACAAAAGAATAGTGTGTCCAGTAAACAAGGGACTGAACCATAAAGTAAAACCGGCATAAACATGAGCCAGATAAAAATACAACGAGGGATCCCACATACATGCTGTGCCTGGGATAACAGCCAGGACGTATACAATAATATCTGAGTACATGAGATACAAATACAACCCAAATGCCCCCTAGAAGTGGGGAAGGGCTCACAAAATCTGACTGATAAATGCAAATCAAAGAGACGCTGCAAGCGGCTAAGGCCGACATCATCAAATATATGGAGCTGCATCGAGGGCTGCAATGAAGAGGTCATCCGGGCATGTGGGGGGCTACCTGCAGGGCCACCCCCTCATGAGGGCTGAGACATCTCACACACACCGGGGAATCACCAAGAGCTATTGCTGCATCATTGAACCATCAAGTATACGGATCTCGATCATGCTAAAAGGAGCTAGAATGGAGAAACAATCAAGTGAAAGGGAAATAAGAGATCCCTTTGCCTGATCCGAGGCACTGAACAAGAGTGGAAGCTGGAACCAAGGTACACCGCCCTCTAGACCTGTCTTCTAGAATGAAGGAGCTGATGTTGACAGAAGGAGGTCTGCCATAGGTGAGGCAATGAGAGATCCTCAACTAAGGCACGAGAGAGAATAGTAGAGCAACAGACAGACTAATACCAATGATGATGGTGGAATGGAGGGGACTGAGTAGCGAATGGATGACTTCCCTTGCTAGAGCATAAATGGCATGAATGACATGGGGACGACTGACACAATATCATCAGGGATAAGGGACAGTGGGACTGAAGGCCATAATGTACGACACAAGAGAGAAACCAAGCAATGAGGGATGGAGGACTATAGCGGGTTATAAAGGGACTCGGGATAGACTCCATGAATGCGATGATGACTCCACTTGGATGCTTTAAACAAGGGCAACTCGATGGTGCTGCCACACAGTAAAGATCCAATGGGGGACCATGAAAACATGAGTACAATATGGTAACTCACGACGAAAATCAACATGAACAAAGACAAGTAAGGAGGCAAAGTGGTGCCCCAAGTACAAGTGTTGTAAGTGAAGAAATGCGATTTTAAGGAGAGGTGAAGTGACCCATCTTGGACAAAATGTGTTTTGGTGAAGTATCAAATCACAAAAAGGAAAAAGATGATGGCTATCTAAAAGAAAATAAAACATGCATTTCAGAAGGGAAATGCTAAGGGTAATATTTCTTAAGATAGAGTGTATTGTGAGGATTAGGAAGGGGATTGCCTTCGAAATCCTCTAAGAGGTATGCCCCTTTACCGAGATCCTTACTAATGATGTAAGGTCTAAGCCATAATGAGTCGAACTTCCCATGTCCAAGGACATCATGGGCCTGGTCATAAACTAGAACAAGGTCGCCTTCGTGAAAAGTACGAGGCTGGAGTTTTCTGTCATACTGAGCTTTGGTGCGTTTCTTGGCCGCTTCCATGGTTTGCAAGGCAATACGACGATCTTCAGAGGTGCACTCAAGCATGATAAGTCGTTGTTATAGAGGTTGGGTGTCAGGGAGAAGTTCAATGGCCAGATGTAGGGAAGGAGTTTCACACTCGATCGGTAATACTGCCTCCTCTCCAAAAACGAGGTGGAAAGGAGTAAACCCGGTGGCGGTTTTAATAGAAGTTCGATAGGCCCACAAAGTGGGGAAGAGCATAAGATGCCAGTTGGTTTTGTGCTTATTCACCATTCATTGAAGCATAGTCTTGAGGATTTTGTTGACTGCTTCAACTTGGCCATTACCTTGGGGGTAATAGGAGGAGGAATATTGGTGCTCAAAACCCAACAGTGAGGATAGCTCACGCCATATCTCATCTTTAAAATGTCAGTCGTGGTCAGAGACCAGTTGTTTCTGAACCCCGAATCGAGTGATAACGTGGTTAAAGAAAAAGAGGGTTGCGGTAGCTGCCGTGTTGTTAAATGTTGGCATAGCCTCAGCCCATTTTGTGAAATAGTCGACTGCCACGATGATATATTTATGGTTACCAGTGGATGGTGGGTGACACTCCATAAAGTCGATGGCCCATTTACAAAAGGGACCAGTTGAGATGACTGAATGGAGGGGAGCTGGGGGAGCTCGTGCCTTAGGGGTGAAATGTTGGCAATTGGAACAGTGTTTGACTGCTTCAATGCAATCACTGAAGAGGGAAGGACAAAAATACCCAGCGCGCATGAATTTTTGGGCAGTGGCAAGACCGGAGAGGTGGCCACCGCAAGCGTCGCTATGGTAGGCATTGAGGACTTGCTCAGCTTCAGTGTGCGTGAGACAACGGTGAAGGACAATATCTATACCGCGACGATAGAGGTCATCACCGATAAGAAGGCAGCGAGGAGCCTGGTGTCGGATACGTAGTCAAGCGTCACGATCAAGGTGAAGAGAGAACTTATGGGTTCGCAAGTAAGTGAGGATATCGCCATACCAAGGATCGTCCGATGTAATGGCGAATAAGTGCTCATCAGGGAATTCATCATTAACTGGAGGATCTTGTGGTCCAGTAGGTAATTCAGAAATGAGTTCAGCAAGAGCTAAACCTTTCTTACTTTTTGGTGTGACAAATTCAAGGTCTAATTCTTGAAGGATGACGACCCAACGGGCGTACTTCCCAGTGAGGATGCGGCGACTCAATAGGAAATCCATGGGGTTGGAATTAGTCACAACCTTGGTGGAACACATGAGGATGTAATGACGAAGTTTTTGGACTGAGAACACAATAGCCAGCGCTAGTTTTTCTTCATGTGAGTAGGAAACAGGAGGCCCTACTAGGTTCTTACTGACGTAGTAGATCACATGCTCGATACCATTTTCATCTTCCTGGATAAGAACTCCAGCGACTGAATAGGTGGAAATGGAGATGTACAGGATGAAGTCCCTATCAAAGTCGGGAGGGCGGATCAAGGGAGCGGATGTGAGAGCCTGCTTGAGGGCATCGAAAGACTCATGAGCACAGGTATCCCAAAAAAATGGGATATTGGATCGGAGGAGTCTAAGGAACCCATGTGCGGTGGTGGCATAGTCAGGGACGAACCGACGAAGAAAATTAGCTTTTCCGTGGAGACTTTGGAGCTGGCGTAGGGTACGTGGAATGGGAAGTTCAAGAAGGGCTTGAACTTTCAAAGGGTCAAGAGTTATACCATCCTTAGACACTATGAAGCCTAAGAGATGGCCGGTGGGTACGCAAAAGACGCATTTCAACGGGTTAAGGGGGATATTATACTTGCGACATCGGAGAAAGACGGTACGCAGATTGTGTAGGTGCTACGCCCGATGCTTAGAACGCGCAGTGAGGTCGTCTAAATAAGCAAGGATAATATGAGCTAAGTCATGGAAACAATAAGACATGGCCCGCTGAAAAGTGGCGCTAGCGTTTTTAAGGCCGAAAGGCATGACCCCGTAAGAAAAAGTTCCCCACGGACTGATGAACGCAGTTTTAAGTTGGTCAGCGAGACGGATAACGATTTGGTTGCATCCAGAGAAACCAGCCATAAAGGATAGAACCTCATGCCCCGCACACTCATCAATGATTTGGTCAATAAATGGTGTGGGGAAGTTTTCTTTGGGACAAGCTTTTTTCAAGTCGCGAAAGTCCGTGCAGACACGGATGGTGCCTTGTTTCTTGAGGACGGGAACTGGGTTGGACACCCAAGTGGTGTATTCAATAGGATAAATGAAACCAGCCTGCTGGAGCTTATCGATTTTAGCTTTGATAGCATCACATCTGGAAGGATTAATGGGTCTCAACTTTTGTCGGACTGGGTTGGCATCGGGCCACGTGTCGATATGATGCTCGACGATGGTGGGATCGAGCCCAGGAATTTCGGAGTAGGACCAGGCAAAAATATCGCAGAATTCTTTGAAAAGCTTAGTGTAAGCTTCGATTTCTTCCAGGGTGCATTGGGCGCCCAAGGTGATATATTCTTCGATTCCTGGTTTGACCGAAATGTTAATTTTAGTGGTAGGAGAGATGTTGGCCATGTTTCCTTCTTCGAAAGCATCAGGTGCAAGGATGGGATTTTTGAACCAATCGACTGCATTGGGAATGAAGTCTTTAGTTTCCACAACATACTAGTCATGGGACTGCTGTGGGAGGAAGTATGCGTAATGGTGCATATCATCCCATGGAAAGTCAGGGTTGGTCATGACTTCCATAATGTCTTCATCGGACTAGAAGATGGGAAGACTAGAGGAAGGAGGATCACCCAATGATGTAGTAATGTCTGACTGGTCATCTTGTGGAGAAAAGCTCACATGTGTAACATCAGCAGATCCATGGTTGAGAGTTTCCGCAGGTAGGAGGTTAAGCGAATCATTTCTCAAGGAGGAGGATAGGTAGAAGATGGTGGTTGAAGGCTCAGTCAGGTTGATGATGGGAGGAGGAATGGGAGTAGGAAGATCCTTGGGTCCTACCGAAGTAGAACTGGAAAACAAGTGAGAAGGGATCTTGTCATGTGGAGCCTTGAATTGGCGGTACGTGTCTAAGGAGGACCGATACTCGTCAAGGCGGGGACAGAGGTGGGTGTAATGGCCATGGAAATCGCACAAAGCACAAGGGTGATTTGTGCGCAAGGTTTTGAGTTTCGGGATAGAATCCGGGATAGTGCCATACAATTCGGGGATATCAGATTCGGGAAATGTCTCGTTGACCAAGATCTTAAGGTGCGGCAATTCAGAACACGTATGGGTGGCGTGACCGACAATATCGCACAAAGCGCATTGGATAGAGCGCTTTGGCGGTCGAGGAGGGGTAGGGTTTGTCGGGGTGGCTTTTTCCTGATTGGGTGCCCCCTTGCGAGCTTTTCATATCTTTCCTGGAGCTGTCACCACAGGGGCAGGGTCCTGGGAAGGTGCGGGGGGCCTGGTGGCGACGGCGGAAGCGAGGGGGACCGGTTGAACCGGTGTCAAGGAAAGATAGGGTTTGGGGTGACCGGGTGGGGTAGCGGCTGGAGGGTCAAGGTACCAGATGGGTAAACCCAGGGTCGGGTTGGGGAGAGAGAGGGTGGCCATGATGGGGACCGTATAGACTCCGGGAGGGGGAGCCAGGAAAGGTATCTGACTAGCGGGATAATGACCGGGAGGGACGGTTCTGAGATGGTTGAGGCCTGGGGGAACCGACCTAGGAGGATAGAGGGGTTCAGGGATACCATCTATAGGAGGCGGGCCAGAAGGAGGAGGTCCGGCTGGCTGAGATGAATGGCTAGGAGCGGTTCGCGGTGAGCGAGGTTGAGTCAAGGGCTGCTGACTAGCTGGAGTGGGTTGCTGAAGGGCAGCCCGAGACGATTCCATCATGCAAACAATCGATAAGCTGGGATCAGAGATATGAGGAGGGGGGAGACTAGGAAAAGTTCCAAGCAGGGAGGAATCTTTGTAGACGCCGGGGGAGACACTGGTCAAGGAATCAACGGTTTTCTTATTGGCTACAGAAGAGATGGTCGTCTCCGAAGAGGTATGAGACGGCAGCTCATGGTAAGTCAACTGGTCGATAGTGACTATCTTTCCGTTGTGAGGAAAAGACATCTTGCGAAAAACCGTGGATGGGATAGCAGACATGGCATAGGTGTAGCTTCACCCTAATAGAACATTGTATTCTAGAGGGGCATCAATGACTTCAACGTCAACGCAAACGGTCTTACCGGCAAGGGTGATATGACAATTACGGAAAAGGCCAATGGGCTGGGAGGCGTTGTCGTCCCACGCTCGAAGGGTGATCGTGGAAGGGGCCAACTCAGGAGATCCAAGTTGCTTCCAAACCGAAGCGGACATCACACAGGTGGATGCCCCCTCATCAATTATGCACCGAGAAATGTTGGCATTCCGGATTTTGACTGGGATTTGGAAGGCGACGGAAGCAGGAAGAGGAGGATGGTCTGATTGGTGGGCGTCGAAAACAATCATTTGGTCATCAGCAGGATCTACAGCACCCACGGCAGATAGCAGAGCCTTCTTTTGGGAAGGGCACGACTGGAGGAGTTCCAATGTGGAAATGGCAGCAGGAGATTGTGCCAAATCATCTACTATGCTATACGAATGAGAAGCTCGACCAGAAGCAGCATTTCGACATAACTGTCCTTTAGGAATCCTGGTATGGACCTCAAATTTGGGTTGAGGGATATGTAAGGGACCATTGGATGTCGAAAGAGGCTCTGTAGAACTGGAAGAAGGGGACTCGGGGGCAGAATGAGTAGAAGGCTTAGGGTACTGGCGAGACCGAGTTTGAAGGTGAAGGTCGACGGTTGGGGATGGATCAGAGTTCATCATGAGGATATAGTAATTGGAGGAACCAGAAATGGAAGGTGGAGTGGCGACCTATCCGTCAGGTGGTTGGGTAGCCACAAATCCTTGCTGAGGGAAAGGATCAGTAAACACAATTGGTTGAGAAGTGGCCACATTAGGGGGAGGATGAGGGGAGGCATGTTGTCCGCGCAATGTGGCTTGAGACTCCCACATCTGCCGCATCTCTGTTAAGAGGGGACAATCGTGGGTGTAATGACCATAAACACCGCAACACGAACAAGGCTTGTTTGTGCGAAGAGGCCTGTCCGGCTTGGGCTGAGTGCCCTATTGCTGGTTAGCGGTGTTAGGGTCAATACCTTGAGGATTGTTAGGGTCAATACCAGGGGTAGATTGTTTTGGATTGCATCTCCGCCTTCTTTGAGAAGAATGGGGATTATTCGTGCCCTGCTGTGAAAATACTTGCCCTGGAGGGGGATGTAGGTGTTGTTGCGGGGTTGGAGGAGGCAAGGGAGATGGAAGCGTGTATGCTGGAGGAGCTGGCGCACCAGGCTGCGGATAAGGGTAATGGTTAGGTTGGGCAACATTGAGGTAAGTAGGAGGTTGGGCAAAAGGATGAGGCATGCCGTATCCTAGATACATGCTACCTGGAGGGGGAAAAGTGCTAGAGGTGCTGGCCCCTCCCGAGGGGAGCATCTCAGCCCGTTATGGAGGTTGAGCATACTGATGAGACAGGGCTCCAACGATACCGTCGGCGGAATGAGATGCCCCCAGGGCGTTAGTGCCATTAGGACTATGGAGGTCAGGAAGAACGGTATAAACATAACCAGACTGAGCATAGATCAGGTCATATTTCAAGGCTATTTGGAGGGCGGCTTCTTCGGTTTGAGGGAAATGGGAGGCGACATCTTTGCCAATGGGAGCTAAGAGAGTGCGAAGGAACCAGTCCATATAAACCCGATCTTCGAAGGGGGGAGCTCGACATAAGCTTCGTCTTCGTCGCCATTCCTGGACATGAGTGGAAAGGTGGGTCGAAGAGGTTTGCTTGAAAGAGGTCAAAAGCTCCGTACCAGTATCGTATCGAAGAGGGAGCTGGAAATAAGATAAAAAGGCTTGGGAAATGGTCGAAAAGGTGGTATGGGAAGAGGTGGCTTGGTCAACATACCATTTAGAAGCTTTTCCGGTAAACGTGCATTGGAACAACCGAAGACGGATGGAGTCATCGGTAATGGAATTGGAGGAACACCACATGTGGAAAGATCAGACATGGTTGGTTGGATCTTCTCTAGCAAGGCCTTCGAACTTAGGGATGTTGGAGGGGAGCTTGGTTGGCATAGCAGGCCAACCAACATCATGGCGGATAGGGTCATTGATCAACTGATTGAAATCAGGGAGGCTGAGGCCTGCGATGTACGGTAGCAAGGGTGCGGCCGAGGTAGTTCATGTGGCAGTTCCGCTAGTAGTAGTTCCGGCATTAGGGCTGGGAGCTCTGCCAGTGTTAGGCCCTGGACCAGACATAGTGAAGGTGATAGGGGGAGAACCAGTAATAAAAGGAGAACCCAATGAATCAGAAGAGGAGTCGGAATGCGGACTCGGAGGAGGACTGGCTTGACGACGGCGGGACGGAGCAGGTCGATCGACCACAAACTGAGGGTGAAGGCTAAGAAGTCTCCGGGAAGCATGCCTTGGGGGCGCAATGATGGCAACACAAACACGGCACGAGGGGAAGAAGAACGACCGACAGAGGCAGGGAGGTGCAGAATCAAGTGATTACAATGTCGAAACAAGGGCGAAAAGGTGCAGTGTCAATTGATTTTAAAGTCTTTGCCTGGCGGTGTAAACCAAGCTCTTCTACGCTTAGGGTGAGTGTCTGGCATGTGTTAATTTTAATTTTTAAACCCTTTTGGTTTTTAGAGCAAGAGAAAAAGTGTGCTGCGTAATTGAAAATAATGCTGCAAAAACAGTATATAATGCTGAAATAATAGAAAATTAACAGCTACTATTGCATCGATTCAACCCAAAAAGGCGGGTCTCTCAAAACTAATCTAAAAGAGGGAAAAAATATAGTCAAAACACTCTAAAAAGAGGCCAATAGATCTATGGTCGAAAGGGACAGGGATCTAAAGGGAAAAGCTGCTGAAAAGAGGTGCAGATCATAGCCAAGAGGCAGAGGCAAGATGGCTGGAAAAAAGGAGGAAATCAGAGAAAAGCAGAAGGGGTAAGGAGGAGGCCCTAAAATTAGATCCAAACAAATCTTCAAGAGGTGATTTGAAAGGGAGAAGAGCTGATTAAAAGAGGTCTGAAAAGGAGGTATCAGATCTGGAAAAAGGGGGGCTGAAACTCTGAAAAAACAGACTCGAAACAGATAAAAACTCTTCCACAAAAATTGGAGGGTACTGAAGGCCTAGGGGGCTATGTTCCCACTTAGATGAGCAAAACAGATCAGAACCAGGTCGAAACGGGCTGAGACAGAGGCTGGAAAACCCTGACAGAAGCTTCAGCAAAACCCAGAAAATTTGCCGAAAAACAATAGAAAAAAGCACAGGTCGCAGGTTCTGACCTGTTTTCCTGTTCAGGTCGCAGAAAAAGGGCTGAAAAGTGCGACCTAGAGTCTAGGTCGCAGTTTTTGGGCTGAAAAGTGCGACCTCCAACTCCGGTTGTCTCGTCGACAGATTTGCGGAAAAGTTGTCCTCTCAGTTGCAGCTGATGTCTGTCACCTGCGCAATAGGGCCAGAAACACGTGGAAGTTAGAAATTTTAATGTTTTAGGGTTTTATAGGTGAAAAAAAACATGAAAATAGGAAAATAAAAAAGCTGAAAAGAAACCCTAGGGTCTGAAGTAGCTGGATATGCAGGAATATGAAAAACGACAGCGGTCGTAATTGAAAACCCGTGTGGAGTCGCCAATTGTTAGTATGAATCCTTTGTCGAAGTGTAAGAAAAAAGACCACTTTAGTTACGCATAACTAATAGCCCTAACATCAAATGTGGCTGCCAATATCTTCAGATCTGCAGTTAGTTGATCAAGACAAGAGCTGCAAAAAACCAGATCTATGCATAGAAAGACATTAAGCAGTAAAAAGAAGGGTTTGCTCCATATATCAAATAGACAAGACAAGAACAATTTTTGAAAGAATTTTTTGTATTAAGGGCACCTGGGAGGAAAACAAGAAGATGTTTCCAATTCTCCTCAATGGGATGGGTTCTTGGAAGTCATCAGCACTTCAGATCTAGCATTTCTCTCTCATGTTGGTGTAGAAAACCCAGACAAAGATAGAACTCAAAGGGAGCTCACACAACAAATAATGGAAAATATGACAATGATAATGGCTCAAAGTCAGACCAAGAGTTTAGATCCAGAGTGATCTAATATGCAACAAAAGGTGAAGAATGGTAGGAGAAACCCTCCTATTTATAACAAAATATCGGGTCATTCTAGATCTTGGTGCATGATTAAAATAACATTAACCAAATCTAGATCCACCTTTTATGGAATATTTTATTATATTTGTTGGAGGGAAAAAGTATTCGACTTGGGTCAAATCCCTTTATTTGTAAATAATAAATAAATAAATGATTTATTTATCATTTTAAGGAAGTGGTTGAATGATAATCAAATAAATAATGATTTATTTAATTATTTGTGGGTGATTTAGTCATATTTAACAAGGAATATTATTTAAATAAGATTTAAATAATTATTCCTAGAAAATAATAAGATAAATAGAGATTTATCTAATTAATTTCTTTGTTTTGGGTTAAACATGATAAGGAATAATAATTAAATTATTGTTTAATTAATTATTCCATGAGGAAAATCAAACAAATATGGATTTGTTTAATATTTCCTTTTGGGGTTTCCTATTTAGACCATAAACAACCTAATAAATTTGGTTGATTAAGTTATTTTACATAGTGAAAGCAATTTTACTTAGGGTAAAATTGGTCTTACATGGTGTACTTGGGTCCATCTAATGATATTAGGTTAGATGACCAAAAAATGGTGTAACAACCGCCACCACAACAATGCCTCTTACTACCATACCACCCCATCGTCATACCAAGTATGGTGGCCATACTCTCCTAACATAAGCCAACGGAGTATGGCCTCCTGTTTCCATACTCCCTCCTCATCATTCAAGGTATGGGAGAAAGTCATCCCATACTATCCCAAGAGTAACCAAAGAAGCAATGACTCCTGATGCCACCTCACATCATCATCATGCAAGCCATGGAGTAGAAACATTTTGATTGACATGTAGAATGTCACATCAGCCCAACATAACCAAGCTCTGTGCTACCACATCATGTGAATGTCATGCAATGTACCAAATAATAACACACCCATTGACATAAGATATTTCATTTGATGATTAGACCAGGGCAACCATGACTCCTCCTGCTGCATCACACCAATAATATACAAGGCATGATCATACAAATGTGAGATGTTGGGTAGTGACCATACTCACCCAAGGAAACCAACATAACCATGCTTCCTGCTGCCCTATGTCATATATATGCAAGTAGCTCACCAACCACTTTCTCATCATCCTCACCCATCCATCCAACTATGGGTGATGACGCACATCATGCTCCAACTTGGTATCCACCCAATGGAGAATATTTTCCTCCCCAATCTGATGATATTTTCACTCTATGATATGTTGAAGTGCATCCCCCTTGAGGTTACTCCATGAGAACCTCTCATTGATGAACCAATCAAATCCATAAGATTATGAATATGCTGTAAGTAGAAACTTCTCTTTGAGCGGTGAGATGATCATTAAGAAGGCTTCATCCCGATAAGGGAAAATGCTATCCATCATAATATGTCTACAAACTATCATATGTCCCTCCAATGCTTCATGAGTGAAGCGGTCATCGGAATGTTCCAAGAATACTTTGGGATCCAACTCACCATTGCTCCCTAGTGATAGCGTTGTTGATCTCCATGATGGTGCATCTGTTATCTCATGGCCAAACTCATTATTGAACACACATTTCTGCATTTGATTGATTAGGAATATGCTCATCCTATCCTCCAAAATTTTTGTGTAACCAGCTCCAAAAAGAGAAGGAAAGAGATATCAACGCCTTAGAAATGAGCCACTTCGAGGGGGCAACCTCCAATACATTACATAAATGAAAAATTCTTGGATGATACAATTTACAAAACCTCCTTTCTATATATAGGAGTCCATGGGGCCATAATGTAATCCTAGTGGGCCACAATGTAATCCTAGCCGACCTAACAATAATAATTTAAGGGCACAATAATAACAACATGGGGGTTACAAGGGTACAATAATAACAATAAGGGGGGGCTACACTAACATAATAAGGGACTACACTATTAATATAGGGACTTAACATGCCCCTCTCCTTCAAACAAGTGTTGTCCTCAACGCTTGATTATTTCTTGATGCTTCTGTATAAAATTCTCATCCTCCCATGTGGAATCTTTTACAGGAAAGTTCTTCCACTTGCTGAGATACTCTGAAATTGATCGTACTTGTCGAGTTATTGTTTTTGTGACCGCTTCAGAACTTCTTTCGATGTGATGTTGATATTCCTGTTGTTTCATTAGATTCTGCACCAATGTTAATCGTGATTTCATAACCTTTGATACCAAATGTTGTGTAACCAACTCCAAAAAGAGAAGAAAAGAGATATCAACGCCTTAGAAATGAGCCACTTCGAGGGGGAAACCTCCAATACATTACATAAATGAAAAATTCTTTGATGATACAAATGAACAAAACCTCCTTCTATATATAGGAGTCCATGGGGCCACAATATAATCCTAGTGGGGCCATAATGTAATCCTAGCCGACCTAACAATAATAATGTAAGGGCACAATAATAACAACATGGGGGTTACAGGGGTACAACAATAACAATAAGTGGGGCTACACTAACATAATAAGGGACTACACTATTAATATAGGGAATTAACAAAAAATCTACACTCCAACCCAAAGTGTTGTGTGCATCTCAACAATGAAAAATCAGGATGGTTATACATCTCCTCCTTGACCAAGTCAAGGGTCCTCTGCGCAATGATAATTTTCTGCTCCAAATCAACAAGGTGTTCTAATCCTTGGTTATACAATTTCCCTGATGCCGTGTCACAATAAATCTCATGTTGAGATACTGAAATAAGATGGGATGGTAATGTTTACAAACCTTGGATCAGCTGAATCTTGGGAACATCTTGCACAGCTACACGAGTTCCTCCAACCCGTGCAATGGCCTCTCCAAGTACTGGTAAAGATGATGGCTTCTCCTCTTCTACTGTACCAATGGTGATATATTCCTCCTCCTCCTCATGCATCTCCTGAATCATGCATGGGACTCCCAATGTCAAGAGATCAAGACCATCTTGCAAATATGCAAGTGCTCCTCCTCTTGATGCAAGTACTTCTGCAGCTGGTGGTGGTGGTGGTTGCTCCTTTTCCAGAGTGATAATGATGACATATTTATGGAAAGTGTCTCTAATTTTCTTCTATCAAAATTCTTGATCACTTTTTGAGTGAAGTCTGCATAAGAAGTCACCCTTGCATTCTTCATATGGTTGAACCACCAATCCTTTGCTTCACCTTCAAGGTGCAACATTGCAACCTCAAAAACCTCTCTTTCTGTTACTAGGTGTAGCTAGAAGAAATCATCTAACTCCTTCATCCAATCTTTCATTGTGCTTGTAGAAAAAACATGTGCGGGAGGCTACTGGAGTGCTCAAAAATGTTCTAGGATTTTAACCACGTATAATACTCAACAAACCCAGAAAAACCTAGAAATGGGTTGGCCAGATTTTAACTTTGGAATTTTGGCCCTTTTTTGGTTGCCAACTGCACCCCTACTGGATGAATTACACACTCCTCCTAGGTAACTGCTGAGAGGGGCCTGAATTGATGATCTAACTGCTTCAATAACACCCAATCATTTCAATGCATGAAGGGTTCTCCCCTTCTCCTGATTCCCAAGCGAGAAGATTGAGTTCTAGCTCCTCCTTTCAAGTTACAACTACTGAACTGCACAACTGTTGGAAGTGACTATGCTCTCAAGAGGGATATAGTTGTATCCCATTGCTAGCTGAAGCAATACTACTCACAAATGATGGAAATGATCTCACAAAAGTGAAGGAATGTTCCCTCATAGGATTTGAAGCTGAAATACTTGGAACTTCCTTTCTCCACTGGATCTACAATGCTGGAATGCGCAATTATTGTTGGAACTGCCACTATAAGGAGGTGCAGAATGATGGCCTAATACTGAATGTAGAAATACTTATCTTAGAAGACTGAAATGGAATAAAAATATTAAAGTGTGAACCCTCCACCGATTTCTTAGCTGAAATGCTAAGAACTAACTTCCTCCTCTCAAACCCTAAGAAATGAATGCATAATTCCTGAAGCTGTATATGTAGAAGAGAGGGGCTGAATGTGGCACGAATGTTGGATGATGAATAGCTACTCAAAATAACCTTCCAAGAGTAGGCACTCAAATTCCCCTATGGTTAAGGGTGGGATTCCCACTCGAGAACACCCGTGTGCTAAACAACATTGCAGACTTAGCTAAACATCTGAAGCGTGCAAAAAATATCAAACGAAAATACAATATCAAATTCCAAACTGATTTTCTTTGTTGCCCTCATCTTCCTTATATGGTTGTGAGCCTTTCCTAGCCTTAGCCCCCCTCATAACTATGTTTCACATGTGGCCACTAGTCTCCATGAAGACTACATTGTCTCTCCATGATCTCCATGATCTCTGCAATTAATCTCCACTCCCTCCATCATGTGTGCATTTAATGCACCACCTCCTCCATCACTACATCATTAATGCTCTATGATATTACTTTTATTCCTCCACTATATCCATCATCTTCCTCATTATCTCTCCATAATCTCCACTCTTCCTTCATTAATGAGATGCTCCACTACTCCATGATGTTGATATACTATCTACTAACCCACATTCACACAAAAAAGTGGATTTTATTCATCTATGGGGTTTATGGGTCCCTCCACCATTTTATTTACTTAATTAATTGATAATATTAAGAACTCTAATATTCCAATTAACTGATGGAAAATTGGGAATATTACACAGAAACTCACTTTCTCACAAAGAGCCCATATATTGAATCATTTTTACCAGAAAATTCATAATTACCTAGAACTAACCATCCATATTCCTCTACAATATTTCTTAATATTTCTAGACATATTATTTCTTTAGTATCTTTCTTATTAGGATATCTTAATAACCAGTGGGTCGATGAATTTATCTTGGGATTTCTATTATTATTTGCTCCCGGTAAAAACCATCAATTATGTTAAACTGCACTTAGTTTCTTTCTGATACTATTCATGACCAATTTTTAAAGTTCAGCATAGAAGGATCAGTTAAGCACCAACCAATTTTTGTTTACCTATTTTTATATTATCAATATGAAAGATTCAAGTTTCCGTTGCAAAATTTAATATTGAAGGTAAACCTCTGTCAGTAATTCTTTGGACATCCTTGGTGAGGAAACTTTTGAAGATTTTTTTGTCAGTAATTTTGTAAATCAATTATTGTACATAGCTACTTGTTTGCTAAACATTGATGTAGTTTGAAAAATTTCAACATAGATCAAAAGAATTATATATCTAAGTGAATAGACAAATGTTGGAGACTGGTATTTATACAAAAATTTCATTGAACTGAGAATTTATGGTTGTGAGCTTAAGCCATAGAAATTGTGAGTGTTTCTCCTCATGAGGATTTTTTCACTAGAATACAACAGGAAAATGCTAAATATGGATGAGGTTCATTTTATTTCCAGAAAACAAAAGGACCAATTTAAATTGAAAGGACATGTTGGTCCATTTATAGTCAATACCAGAGCTATAGAGAAATAGGTCAGTGACTTATTGAGTGGGATGAAGTTTAAATAAAGTTTTAGTTGGTCATATGATCCCTTACAAATAATATCCTCAATGCGTATTTCTCATAAATATGCACCATATAAGTATGTGGAAAAACTTTAAATTGAGTAGTTTTCCAATAGGTGAGACTGGATAGAGAATAGATTGAAGGAAATTGAAGGGCCAGTTTCAAGTCAAACAACAATGGAAACCTCAAATATGAGAGAGAAAGAACTCAAGAGACCAAGGGAAAGCATAGCATCAACATGGTTAGAGTTGCATAAATCAAAATTCAAAGTATTCAAAAGGAGAAAATATATACCTGTTGAAAAAGAAGCTTCAGAAGCCAAAAATTCTGAAGAAATTACTACAATGGTAATATTAACGTAGTCACCTTTTTCCTTACAACACATTTTTGAAGATTAGAATCTCCTGCATCCCCTTCTTCTCCAAAGAATGAAAATATTTTTGCCAAGTTCTTTGAAATGAAGAATAAAAATGAGGCCCTAAAGACTTCAACATATATAATGTTCTGGAATCAATCTTCCTCCACTCAAACCAGATTTATTTCAGCCCTTTCCAATGAAAAACGCCAGTTCCAATTAGGATTTTTAGAACCAAAGGTTCCCATGCCTAAATATGTTGAATATTAAAAAAATGTTGTGGTTTAATTTGACATAGAAAAATCATCCTATTGAACAGATTGACCTTCACATGCAAGCAAGGGAAATGATATATTCATCCTTGACCAGTTATGCCCTGAAAGCTTCCAAATTGTAGGCTTCTCTCAACAACATTCATTCCCAATTAAAATTGGAGAAGATGTCTTCTTTAGCAAAGGAAACCAAAATTTAAGGAATTTAACATTTAGTTATAATTTTAGGATTAGATCCTAAAAACATCAAGGAAGCTAAGGAAATCATCAATAGTAGAAATGTTGATCTCTAAGAATTAGGGAGACAGTTAAGGATGCCAACAAATAAACATCCACACGACCAAGAAATCAGTCAATTAGAGAAGGATAAGGAGAACATGCTACATATGATTGTTGAACCGAACATACAGATACAAAATACGGAAGCTGAAATGAAAATGCTAATCAAGAAATAAAAAATGCAACTCAGCACGATTGCAACAACTTCCGTAGTAGTAACTTCAACACCAAAAAATTCTACAACGACAATGTCTACAATAGAAACATAGTCCACAGGCCAACATTCAACAAATTAGCTATCAAAATCCATGGGATATTTTTAATTGAAATATATTGAGATTGAAAAACTCATAAATTTACTGGAGAAAGTTCAAAATGACAAGATAAGGGCTGAAAACACATATTTGGCTTAATTTTAGAATAATTTCAAATTAACCAGGAAGATAGAAAAATATAAAAATGAGTCACTGATTACACAAAATTACGTAGAGGTAAAAGAGAGAATATAGATTTATATAAATTCCACCATGCTTGAACTCTGGAAATCAATTCAGATTATTTTTGAACACCAAGAGTTCATGCACAGATCAAAGGAAGTCATTGTAGGAATCAAAGAAGATTTGGAGCATCTTCTTGGAGAAGCACACAAAATCATTAAAGTATTGAATTCTAAAACTAAAAAATAATTATAATAACTTGGAATTGAGTACATAACTCATACTTTCTTATAGGTAATAAGAGTTTTCAGAAAGAAAATTTTGATGTTAAAGTTAGAGAGCAAGTGTCAAAAGTTCGAATCACATATTAGAAAATTTGAGAGGAAATTTAATACCCTGCACCAAAAGGGACTTCTAGTTCTAACACATTCTACTGTGCAATTTATTCCATTAGAATACTATCAGTAAAAATTTCACTAGATAGCAGCAGAAAGAACCACATTTGTTAAAATTAAAGGGAAAATTAGTGGGAAAACATTCATAGAAGGCCTAAAGTATGATGTTTTCATTCAACATGAAGTCAACCATTTATTCATCACTAGGCCTAATTTTGAAAAATACACAGAAGTAGATGAGGCATACATGAGGATAATAATTTTTTTTGTCCTGAATTAAAAGATATGGGGTAAGTTACTTGAACTCATTGAGTGAAAAGAATGCAACAAATCCAGTGACCAGGCAGAAGAAAAAGAGGAGTAGTAGGCTGAAAAAGAGGAGAAACAGGTTGAGAAAGACAAGAAGAAAGAATAAAATCAGTGTGAGAACAAAAGTAATAAAAAAACACCCTAATATTATGTGTTTACTATTCGAATCAACTTAGAACAACTATTTCTCAGTTATATTTCCATAAATAAGAAACAGGTTTAGACACTATCTCATTTTGTAATAAATTTTGGCTTAGACATAAGATATTTTTAGAATTTCGATCTATATGTATCTAGTATATCGAATAAGTCAAATTGAACCCTTTTGATGGACCGATGATATGAAAATAATTTTCTAATCTATTTCTAAATATAATATAAGGATTCTAGATCCATTCTAAGCAGCTTGTGTATCTATGTGAGCTCTTCTGATTATTCATTTATGTTTCCATTTTCATTTTTTTGCACATGTTCATGGTAACATAGGATTTTGGGTAAGATTATCTTTTATCTCTCTAAAATCCCCTCGAAAGGTTATTATCATTAAAATACATTAATTAACTGAACTACTTGTCTTGGCTAATTCCTCTAAATATTTTAATTGTTGCCTTCTTTCATCTCTTGAATGTGTTATGTTTGGATATATAAGTTTTCCATATGCATCTACTATATATGATAAATTAAATGTCCAGTATTAATGTTTATCAAGTTATATATCTTCTTAATTTCTTCTTTTAAAATCAATTTAAAGATTACTTTTGTTAGGAATCAAGAATCATCCCTTCTATTTTCTCATAATTACATAGGATTTACATATGTTTAAAATTTCAAAGAATTGATAATCGAATTAAAATAAAAAAACATGACTTAGATGATTTGGCACAACTCCTGATCCTATAACTGTCTACAAAGGTACAACATCAGATTGGTTCCAGTCTAGGGGAACGAAGTTTGAATTTTATTTTTCTTGGGATAATGATCAAACTTTCTTCTTAATGCTGCATAAGATGTTAGTAGGCCAAAATCATTCACCTGGAAACTTAAAATTTTAAATTATGGCTTCACTTAAGCATACCATATCTCATTCAGATCCGAATATTCTCTTTTCTTGATCACATCCAGAGAAATGTGTCATAATTGCAATATTATACGAAGTTTAGAGGCTTATCTCGCTACTTTTGCCTCTGTTTTACTTGAAGTTCCCCCACAATCTGACCCTTTTCAGTTAACTCAAATACTTGTTGAAACATCATATCTTTCTCTAAAGGTTTTAGAACCCCTTTCTAAAGGAGTAGATCTAGAATCTGCTTCACTAGTTCATCAACTTGAGACCTTTAAAGTTCCTTTCCCTCATTTAGAACTATATGACATAGAAGAATAGCTAAAACATACCCTTCTTGAATTTAAACCAGTTGATTCATATAATCCATAGTACATAATTTCCCTTATACTTCTACTAAACCTTAATAGGAGCTTAGTATTTATACCAATATTATAGCTTTTGAAGATATGCAAATGGATGCTTCTGAAGTTCAAAAGTTATTCATTAATCCTAAATGTTTCCAAAAACCTAAATCTCCATCATAACCATCTTCTATTAAAGTCGTATCTCCAAAAAATACACCTTCATTACATCATCAAATGGCAGGTATTCAACTAATTGTGAGAACACTTGATGCATTAACACTAGTTCTTCCACCAACAACCCAACGTCATGCTTTTCCTTGTGTGTTTAAATCATTTACCAGATTTAATGGAGAAGTAGGGCCTACTACTGAAGACCACTTACCTACATTACTTGACTCTATTGACGATATGAAAATTGAACATGAAGATGTTTACATAAGAATTTTTATTCAATCATTAGAAGGAAATGCTTGAATTTTGTTCAGACAACTTCAAGCCAATTATATAAATTCATGGGATGAATTAACCAACATTTTCAAGAATCAGTGGGGAATTAAGAATGATATTGTCTACTATTTAACATAATTTGAATATTTAAGAAGGAATCTAAGTGAACATGTTGTTTATTTTATTAAAATATTTAATAAAATTTATAACAAAATGCCTGCAGATTGTAAACCTCTAGTCACTACAACAAAGGTCAGATTCTCTAAATAATTTGAGGATGATTTTGATGTAATGCTTAGAGAAATAAAATCTGAAAATTTAGCATATATGACAACAAATTCAAGTCATGTGGAAGCTAATTTGTCAACATCTAGTAAATTGAAATACAAGGAAAAAAATGTGTAAAATAAAATTAAAGCTGGAGAAGAAAGAACATCATCATCAAAAACTAAACATGGAGAGCATAAAATTGACGAAATAAATTATTTACTAAGGAATTTTCCTAATATAATTTCAATAATGGAAGCTCAACCTATAGTAACTCAACAAGTTTCAAATAGGCCACAAGTTCAATATAGAATACCCTTTTAACCTAAAATCTTGCAAAGGAAAAATAATAATCTACAAATTCAACCCCCATTCATGATTGATGATAAATATCGTGAAAAAATTGATCATGTCATTAGAAATGATATCAATTGTTTTAATATCCATCATATTATAATGCTATTATTCCAATCAGTCTATATCAATCACTTGTTCAAAATAAGGAAACTTCTCAAGTTTCAAAATATCAAGATTTTTATGAATGCCTTATTGCATAATTAAATAGAAGGTATTATTTAAGACCATACCATGACCTGTTAGACCGATCAAAATGGTAACTTTTGATGAACCTCTAGTAAAATAAGATGAAGCACAAAAAGCATTAATTCAACCATAGAGTCAATTACAAGAACAACTTACCGTTGAAAAATATATTCCAATTGTTCTTAATGTCAAAAAGGAGTTAAAAGAGTTAGAATCCCAACGCCATTATCCAAAATCTCTATTAATCTAGGTTATAAATAACAAGTTTTTGAATGAATACAATATTCTAGTGTAGATTTAGAGGGGAATGTAATTAGTTTACAAGATGAAAAAAAATTGTTTTCTTTTGGTCCTAGTTCTGATATGAGTGTTGAAAGTGTTCCTCCTTTTTATGTCACATTGAAAGTTCATGATTACCTTTTATACAAATTTATGTTAGATTATAGGGCTTCCCATAATTTAATACCTAAGTAATAATGGATCAACTACAATCAAAAAATACTATACCATATCATGATTTTTACATTTGTGACTTCCAACTAAGTACCTTTCTTGTGATTAATTAAGGATTTAATTGTAAAACTTGTTAAGATCTTAGTCAAGAGTATAGTCTTGGACATAGTTGTTACAAACATTCCTCTAAAATTTGGAATGTTATTGTCAAGATCATGTTGTGCAAAGTTAGGAGGAAGTCTAGAAATTGACATATCCATTGCTTCAATCCCCGTTTACGGAGGTGAACATTTAATGGTATACAGAGAGGTGAGATTTATCAATATAGTTTCTAAAAAAAATCAAGAAATTAATCATCCCATTTATGCTATTTATGAGGATTTTGGATGCTTTACTTTAGCTGCTAATGATATTTCTAATCTTGAAATTAGTATTGAAGAAACTATCAATAAAACTCACATTTCACATACTGATATTTGGAAAATGTATTTTGATAGAGAATTTTCTAAAGATGGGGATGGGATGGGGATGGAATTGTACTGATTTCTCCTGATAAGAGAAATATAACCCAATCCTTTAAATTATATTTTGAATTCAAAAATAATGTGGCATAATATTGTGCCCTATTCTTAGGATTGTAGTTAGCTAAGGGTCTACATGTTCAAAACTTAGCAGTATATGGAGATTCGAATTTGATTGTAAAAAAAATCAAAAATATTTGTCAAGCTAAGCATCCTAGGCATAGGGATTATAGTAACGAAGTTTTGGATCATGTAGAAAATTATTTTCAAGCCTTCAATATCACATCAATCCCAAGAGAAGAAAATATCCATGCTGATGCTTTGGTAATTTCTTCTAGTTCTATCAAAATTCTTGATCCTCTGCAATTGTAATATCAAATTGAAATAAAGTATAGACCTTCCATTCCTCAAAATATGAAAGGATAGAATTTTTTTTAAGATAAAGTTATTTTTTTTTTTTAAAGATATAAAGGAACTTTTTTCTTTACATGTTGAATAAGAACACATTGATGAAGGAAAATATGACGAAATCAAATCAAATGAGAATCATCAAGATTAACATTTAAAACAGAAAATTGTTGATCATGGTACCATTCAATTATCTAATAATTACATTCCAAAAGGATTAGATCCCCTTGAAAATATTTTTGATCATAATTATGTCTCAAAAACGTTAATGCCAAATTCACAACAAGAACATGTTCAAGACTATAATATTGGTACTTCTCAAGAAATCATAAAAAATGTTAAAATTTCAGCATCATTGCCTCAAGAGATCAAACAAAAATATATCAATATTTTTTAACATTATAGAGATGTATTTTCATGGTCATACAAAGAATTTAAAACCTATGACATAACCATTATTCAGCATAAAATTCCTCTCAAACTAGAAGCTAAAGCATTTCAGCATAAATTAAGAAGAGTAAATCCAATCTTGCTTCCAATCATAGGGAAAGAACTAAAAAAGTTATTGCATGAAAAAATATTTCTTCCCTTAGAATATTCTAAATGGATAGCCAATCTAGCACTTGTTAGGAAGAAAAATGGTGAAATAAGGCTATGTGTTGACTTTAGGAATATGATCAAATTGTCTTAAAAGGATAATTATCCATTACCAAAAATGGACAAATTACTTCAAAGAGTATTAGGTTCAAATAGAATTTCAATGTTAGATGGTTTTTCCGGATATAAGAAAATTTTGGTTAGTCAAGAATTGATCCAGGTGGATATTGGTGGCCACCTACATATTCCACTTTGACCCCCACCATTGCTTATTTTAGTTTTTCAGTTTCCTTAATTGTAGTAGAGTTTACTATTTTTGGCAATTTTCGGGTCCTGAACTTTCAGAGATGTTTTAAGGAAATAAACGATGTTTTTTGGGAGTTTTGGTCTTTGGATAGATATTTATAACACAATATTGTGCATGTTTAATAGAGATTGTATGCCAAAGATACATCCCCAGTAAGGTTATGTACCAATTTACCAAAAAGAGACCCATAGTCTTGGTGCTTCATCTCCTAGGTTTAGGTTTTTGGATGTTTAGTGTTTTCCATTTTTTCTCAATAATAAATAGGCCTTCGAAGATGAATCTGTTCCATACCCTGCGAACAAAGTTGGGTATCAAATATTTTGAGAAACATTTGGTGCTAAAATACCACAGTTGTATGCATAGATACATTCAGGAGGAAATGCAAGTCCTCAAATCCTCCTCTCTTGGTGCAACATACTGGTATGTTGTCAAGATTAAGCAGAAATTAAAACTGAAGAGTCGAGACTTTCAATATGAAAATCATAAGTAAGGGAAAGGCACCCCCAAACCATAGAGCAAGGGACAAAGGCAAGGTTGGGCAGCCTAGGACAACCCATCAAATCCGCAAAAAAATAAAAATGTCGCAAATCCAAAGAAGGATACATACAAGTTGTATGATTTACATAAGAGCTCCACTCACAACACAAGTGATTGTCAGGCGAAGGAATCATTGATGGCTGAGATGAAGGCTTATGAATCAGATGCATTTTCCAAATTTGAGTTAGAACCCAATAAGGGGAATGAAAAAGGAAATAAAATTATCGTTGTAGAGCCCAACACTACTATTGATACCACCAAGATCTAGAATGAGGAGCCCAAATATTCTGCGGAAGGGGAGTGCCTCTTCCACTCTCAGATGTGGGTGAAGGGTTCCCAATTGCAGTTCATTATTGAAAACGTGAGCCAAAATAACCTTATTTTAGTAGAGATAACGAAATGGCTGGGCTTAGCAACCATATCACACCCACAACCATACACCATCGGGTGGAATCACCAAGGGAATGATCTCTGCATCAACAAACAATGTCTCCTCCCTTAGAATAAAGCATTTCAAAAATGAGGTATTATGTGATATTGCTCCTCTTGATGTTTGTGATGTATTATTAGGCCAACCATACTTGTGGAAGAAACATTATATGTATGAGTCTAGGTCTTGAGTTGTTATTTTCACTTTGGGAAATAAGTTATATAGGATACCAGAGGTATCACCGCCTAGCACTATCATCACTGAATGTAGCCAGATCATTTACGAAACTAGGAAATTTTTTTTCCTAATGATATTCCCTCAGGGAAAGAAGAAGTATGTAGCCATGACCTCTAGATAGGGCTCCTCCGCATGAAAACAATAAATGGACAAGGTCATGGAGGAGTATTGGAACATCTTCACCTAACCCGCAGGGGTACCTCTCCATTTTTAGGTCAAGCACTCCTTTGATATGACCCCAGGCATGATGATACCTAATGGAATGATCTATCAATGCTCTGTTATTGAGAATTATGAAATCAAGAGGAAGATTCAGGAGCTATTCCAAAAAGGTCACATCCAGCCGAGTTCATCGCCCTATAGGAGCTCGATCGTGTTGGTGCAAAAGAAGGATGGGACTTGCAGTCTCTTTACTAAATATCAGGCACTAAACAATATCACTGTATGTAATAGGTATATGATCCCACAGATTTATGAACTTCTGGACCAAGTTAATGGGGCCAAATATTTCAGCAAGATCGACTTAAAGTGTATGTATCACTAGGTACCAATCGAACCCTCTGATGTATGGAAGACTTTCTTCAAAGCGAAGGAGGGTTTTTTTGAATGGTTATTCATGCCTTTGGTGTTGAGGAATTCTCCCGAAACCTTCATGAGGCTCATAGATGACACCTCGCGACCATTCACCAACTCATTCGTGGTGGTGTATTTGGATGACATCTTGATCTTCAACTAGAGTTGGGAAGAGCACCTACACAACATTCGACAAGTCCTCCAAACACAATGGCAACACAAGTTGTGTTCCAATTTGGAGAAATTCACTTTTCACATGACCAAGGTTCAATATTTGGGATACATTATTGATGAGAGGGGGGTGCATGTGGAGCCAACCAAGATGCAGGTCTTTATGGATTGGTCAACCCCAACCACTCTAACAGAGCTCCGCAACTTCCTGGGTCTTGCCAATTTCTACCATAGGTTTGTGTCGGGGTTCTATAATATCACTTGGCCTTTGATTCATGTCACTACGAGAGGAGCGAAAGAAAATTTATTTTGGTTTGAATATTAATAGAAGGTGTTCACAGAGTTAAAGCATCACCTCTTCTCTCCACGCGTTCTCACATTAACGGGCTTGCAATAACCACTTGAGATCAAGATAGATGCCTTTTACTATGCTATTGGGGCCACACTTACTCAACAAGGGCTTCTAGTGGCATGCCACAGTGAGACACTTTCAGATAGAGTCCAAAGTTATCCCACCTATGAAAAATAAATGTATTCCATTATGCATGTCTGCCGACAATGGAAGAATTACATTTTGGGAAGGAAATGGTCATCCACACAAATCAATGACCCCTGTAATTCATACAGACATAAGGGAAGTTACAAAATGATCGCCATAAAAAATGGTCCACATAACTGCAACAGTTCCATTTGAACATCAATTACAAGAAGTCCAACACTAATAACATTGCAGATTTCCTCAATCGACCATTGATCGTGATGCTAAGCACTGTGCTCGACTCTTATGGGCACGATACTTTGGGTTGGCCACATCTCTACAAAAATGATCAAGAATTCGAAAACATATAACAACCACTCATGGAGTGTAAGCATGTACCAATTTTTCGCCTCTAGGATGCACTGTTATGCCACTTGGGACACCTCTTTGTTCTTCAAGCGAGCTTTCCAAGATGATTTCTAAAGCACACTACAATCCGCTTACCCAAAATTTCATGGTCAATAAAATAGTTGCAGTACTAAAAAAGTATTTATATTGGCCAAACCTTCGACATCATGTTGGGAAGTACATAAAATCCTTCACTACATGCACCATTTCCAAACTCACCATCACGAAGCAAGTCCGATATACTTCTCTTCATACCCCTAGTTGGCCTTGGGAATCCATATCCATGGATTACATGTTAGGCCTTCCTTCTACCAAGCATGGTAATCAATTTGTTTTTTTGGTCGTCTAGAGATTCCCTAAAATGGAAATTATGGCATCCTGCAAGAAAAATATCATAGCAGAAGCCACTACTAAACTCTTATTTGAATGAGTGTGGCTACGCTTTGGGATTCCACAATCCATTTTCTCAGATCGGGATAACAAGTTCCTCAGTACATTTTGGTCATGTCTCTGGTCGATGCTGGACACCAAGCTCACTAAGTCCACATATTTCCAACCCTAAACTGATTTCCAAACAAAGGTCATCAACAGGATGATCATACACATTCTCTACATGTACAACTCGAAGGATCCACGGACATGGGATGAAATCCTCCCCTATGTCCAACACAACTATAACCAAGCTCTCCACATCTCAGCTCGCCACAACCCCTTTCAGGTGAGCTTGGGATTCCAACCACTATGTCCCATTGATGTGGCCATACCATTTGCATATACTCATGCATATTCATCTCATGTCCAGTTCGAAGCGGACAAGGAAAAACAATTAATTGAGCACATTCAGCACATCTTCCAAGTATTTTACGACATCCTAGAGAATTCAAATTCCAAGTACAAGAACTGACATGATCAACATCGAGCACCACACAATTTTCAGGTGGGTGATAAATTTTGGTTGCATTTGTAGAAATAATGCCTAACTAGACCTCATCAAAAGCTCAGACCACTCTAATATGGGCCTTACACCATTATCAAGGTAGTGGGAGACAATTATTTTGAGCTCAACATTCCCCCATTCCTTGGCTTGCACCTAATTCTCAATGTGGACTACCTTCGACTATACTTCCCACCATTACTGGACATATCGGACATTCTAGAACAACTCACACTAATAGATCTAAACCTTCACTGCATGTAATAGGCCAAAACTGATCAAATCATGGAAATGCATATCAATAACACTCGACAATAGAAGTTTCAGTTTTATCAAGTTGTCAAAGCTAGTCAACTCCTACACAAAGGCAAGTGGATCACAAGGTACCAAATTCAGAAGAAGTTTCCTCATATCATGGAGGAACTCAATGCAATGGAGACCATTACCTCTGAATGGCGGAGGAATAATCTAGGTGGATATTGGTGGCCACCCACCTATTCCACTTGGACCCCTACCATTGTCTCTTTCATATTTTTAGTTTCCTTAATTGTAGCAAAATTTAAGATTTCTGGCATCTTTTTGGGTCGTGAACTTACGGAGTTGTTTTGAGGAAATAAATGACGTTTTTTTAGATAATGTGATGTCATGTGGGTCACTTGCAATTTTTAATCCTCATATAGATATTTCTAACGAGGTATTGTGTGCATCAAATGAAGATTGTATGCCAAAGTTACCTCCCAGTAAGTTGGTGTACCAATTTACCTAAACGGGGCCCATAGTTTTGGCACTTCATCTCTTAGGGTTAGGTTTTTGGATGTTTAGGTTTTTCCGTTGTTTATAAATAATAAATAGGCCTTCTAGTCTCATTTTAACGTAGTTCAGAGGCATATAGTCGCCAAATATCTTCTCAGAGATAAGCTACCATTGCCATAGCTAGTTTATTTTCCATTCTTTCTACAAGTGTTTTTTAGTATTTGATATTAATGAAATGTAGTGTTATTCATGTTGTATGTTTGCATTTATATTTATTTATGTATTTTATTTCATTCTCGCATAAGTCTGGATCAGGAATAAAAATAAAATACAACATTTGGAACTCCATGGTGCACATTTATGTATGCCAAGATGTAATATCCCAAAAGGGAGAATGCAGTAATACGAAAACACAATTTAATAACTGTAGCAAAGTAAACAATAATCTATATAAACATCAGAATGCACAGAAATAATTGAGCCATTTCATTATGTGGAGATGAATTTCATATTACAAAAGTGCTAAAATAGATGCACTCAAGCCAAATACATGGCTAGAATGACCCTGAAAACATGCCAAAGCAGGCACTGTGTAACTGGAGAGATGTTGAAAGAAATATTGTGCTATCCCTTCAATAGATGATGTACATATAGCTACTGGCTGAAAAGGTAAATGTAGATCTATGGAAATATGGAGCTCTGATGGCGCCAAGATTCTAGATCTGGGCATTATGATGGAAACCCAAGATAACCCAGAAAGGAAATTCCAGATCTATGAGATTGGAAATTCACCCTGTTGGGGTTTGATCCCTTGACTGTTGGGTTATGTAGATATGAAGCTATATATGAAGATAATATGGCTAAAATGAATTAAAAATTAGATCCATGGTTTTAGGGTTTATCCCTCCTTCAGATCTCTAAGCTAGAAGCTTGAGATCTTGCTTCTTCTTCTTCTTCCTTCAAGATGCAACTGCTATAAATGCAATAAATAGATAAAATGTGTTGCATAGGAATGAGAGGTTTCTTCCTACTGAAAAATTTCACTATGAAGCTCAATACTAATGGATCCAATCATATACAAGTGAGGGAATGGTCCCTCAAAGGATTTCTAGCTAGAATACTAGAAACTCCCCTTCTGCCTTTGATATGCAAGACTGGACAATGCAATTTCAGAGGGAGATGCTGCTGCTGGGAAATTTATGATGGATGGCCTATTTTTTGATATAAATATCAAGAACTGGAAGGCTGATCTTGAAGGTCAAGGTGATAGGATGAATCCTTCATCGGTTCCTCAGTTGAAATACTAGAGGAAAACCTCCTCCTCCCAAACACTGATGCAGAAATGTGTTATTTCTGAAGATGTTTGGGCTGGCGAAAGTAGGAATAATATGGTACCAATGCCTGATGATGAATGTAGCTCAATAGAAAACCTTCCCAGAGTAGGCACTAAAATTCCCCCATGGGTAAGGGTGGGATTCCCGCTCGGAAACACCCTATGCTAAATAACACTGCAGACTTAGCTAAACAGCATAAAGTTGGACTATATTAATTAGTGTTAAATGACTAAGACCGTACACATAAATTATCAATCGAGGAACGTCTTTTATTTCAATGACAGTCACGCTTTGTATGTCAATACATCAAACAAGAAGAAAATCAAATTAAGTATAAATCGTTGCTGAATCAAATGCTCAAAGAAATCACTCATGAGAAATAAAAAAAATATACGTCGATGTAATCAAGCCTCAATTAATTGTACCTAGCGTGCTACACACAATTACACTAGTTGGTATTTCTAATTACATCTGTGTAACAACATAATAATGTTGAAATTGAAGCAGATCTACTCATGGACAGAAAAAAAACAACAACACTTCCACCAATACGTAAAGAGAAGAAGAAATATGTATAGCTATCTTAACTACTGCAGTCCCTACTAAAGAGGAGGGCCCTTCCTCCCTAGTAGGGCGCAGGAAGAGATAAAAACTAAATGGAAATCAAACCAGAAAAGACATGTAACAACAACACAATATTTATGTATTATGATGATTGAAATTTCCAAAGTCAAGATGATGATCTCCTCATCTCTCTCTCTGATTTGTGTCCTTCAAATATACAAGCTACAAAAGGGAATTTCCAACCAACTGATTACAAAATCTAAGAGATATTTCAACCATGATTTAGTTGTAACAATTCGGATCTGATTATTGCAATTGAGGAAATTTGGAAAACGACCACAACAGAAAATCTAGGAATATGTCATTCGAAGAACCTTGTTTTTCTCCCAACGAAGACTAAATTTTGGAAAAATGCTCATTCACAAACTAATTTGGTTTGTTCTGCACAAAACCCATGTCTCAAATTTTCAATATTCTTCTTTTTGTGCCTGAAATGTTCAACACAAAACTATCACTTATTATTCCAGCGAATTTCTGAGTTGGAATATTTAATTTTGAATTGAGTAGCGGCTTTGCAATCTAAAAGAGATCTTGGAGGCTAAAATCATGAGTTATAATAAATTAATTAATAAACCATAATTTAAAAAATAATTCATAATAATATTCAATTTATTAAAAATAGAGGAGAATAAATATTATTTATCCATAAGAGCATAAAAAATTATGAAATGGGATTAAATGATAAATTATGATAAATAATGTGATAAAATAATGGTAGGAATGGATGAAATATATGTTAAGAAATGGTAATAAGAATGAAAATTTAGTGGCCCAATATCTCCCCCAAAATGAACATGTTGCATGTCCTCATGCAACCCAATGCCTTTGTATACAACTTGGTTTATACAAAGGCATTGGGTTGCATAAACCAAGTTGTAGTACAATAATCAAAATGTCACCTCAGCGCATGATATTTATGGAAGAGAATGCTTCTTCCCCATATGATTCCTTAAAAAAAATTTAATGTTTAACTTCAACCATATGTATATGAAGTTGCAACAAAGTATGATACAAGTAAAAACAAAATTCATTACAAAGTAGATTTTTACTGAAATTTTCTAAGCAAATTTATACTATATCAATGCTTCTCCAATCCTAAAATCAAATCAATTCAATGAACGGATTTCAATATGTCATCAAAATGGTTGTAGGTAATAATGGATAGCTTTTTATTATTTTATTTTTTTGCGGAATTTACAAATTGGATTAGCTTGAATTTTTTTGGGTTTAATGATTCCTCTTTGTTGTCCAAAAATAACAAGAATCCAGTTGATAGTTTTAAGGATATACAAAAATTTATTTTGGGGTTGTATACCTTAAATGAGGAAGAAATGAGAAATCATTCATCATGCATAGCAACACTTCCCCCAAACTTGAGAATTAGCATGCCCTCATGGTACACTAGAAAACAAGTTGAGGTCGTTGCTACAATCATGGCTGAAATCTTTGTTTGGTATATAAAAAACATGGAATAAAGGATATTTTGAGAATGAAAAAGGAAATATATGGATGATAAAGAATATTAGTGCCATTTTCATGATAAAGAAAGTAACACTCCCCCAAACTGAAAGGTTTTGTGTCTCTGGAAAATGGGAAGTGGTAAAGAAAGGGAAATAATGGTTGAAAATTATATGTGAATAATGCTCAATGGTTTTTCGTGATATTCTTCTAAACTTTTAATAAATGAAAACCTTATGCTATTTTACCTAAAGTTTTAGCTCCATAAAAATGTGGAATGGCATGTATGGATTGATATTTCTTGAAGCTGATGTAAGTTGAGTTGATGCTGAAAGTAATGTGTAAGGTGGAAGCCATGCAAGCTAAGAAAAATAATCAGAAAGTGTAGCAGTGTTTCATTCCACTAGACTGATTAGTTTCCCCACCATCTATAAAACATATCATGAGTATACTTAACCAGTAATTCATCACCTCAATTACCTCATTACATATAAAAGTGACATAATCATATTGTGAATGACATGGGATAATAATGGATAAGAAGAGAAAAGATGAATTCCCTATACCCATAAGATTTTGTTTTCATGAGCACATAAATTATGCTTCTCAAGTTTTGTCCAATTACTTGGGATTCAAAACCAAAATTAGGCCTCTTTATTCCATGAAAAAATAGTAGTAGTGTTGTTAAGGTATGAATAAATGGTGATTGACTAGGTAAAGAAACTATCTTTGGTTAAAGATATGATACTTGTAGAATAAAGTAATGATGGATTAGATGATACTAAATGTCAACTATTAAACATCTTAAAAGTTTCATCCCTAACATGTAAAGTAAATATTTATAACTCAATAAATAGATATAAACGATAACCACCATCATCTAAGAACTGATTAAATACTACCCCATGAACTATGAGTTCTGGAAAACCTTGTATATGCAACAGTCAGGTTTATCGGAAATTGGATTTGAGAAAACAAGGTAACCAAGTAGATTATAGTATTAAATTACCTTCTATACCATAGGCATAGCCACTACTGCCAGCAGGCGTCCATAGCCTCGACAGGGATGCCTTTTTAACCCATTGAGATGCTAGTGTCCCATCTATTAGAAATAAGTACATAGTTACAAAAAGCCTTTCAATTTACTTAGATGTCAACTGAAGATCATTGTTTTGGCGTGGTAACTAGTTAATAACAATGCCATTCAAGGGAGCTAAGAAAAGTGAAAAAGTCGACTAGTGATGAGACCTCTTGTCCTTCATTTTTATGACTGAAGGCCATTACCGTGGCTTGGTGACCAATAGGGGTAATGTCACTTTATTAGGACCTATGATCATGGTAGGTCGGCTCATGATAAGATCTCCAATCCTCTAGTTAACTATTTATGTTTAAAATTCAACTATGTTTATTGTTAATCAATTAAATATTACTTAATATATGGGGTGGCAGGTCAGCTCCATAAGAGCTAGGGATGGAGTAAAAAGTTGTGTAGTAACTATTTTCAACTTTGATAGTTTTGATTCTCAAAAATAATAACCTTCAAATGATTGTGAATAAATATATTTTTCATTGCTGATATTGGGGTTGAGGAACAATTATGTAGTGGTGGAAATATTTAAATACAATTCTGTGTTCATCATCATAAATTTTACAAGATCGCAGACTTGACCAATTAGGAAAGTTGAAAGTTGGCATGATGAAATCATCTTTACATATTTTTTCCTTAAAAATAATATTATGTTTATAGATGTTTATAGATAAACAAAGATAAATCGACTACCCAATAATTATGTCAAAGAGGGCCTATACCATTAAAAGTATTTCCCATTCACCAAAGAGAAAACAAATCAGAAAGACCTTCATATGTTGAATTCAACATGAAAATTGGCCAACAAAAATAGTTGTGACTGTGGTAACAACAACCATGACTTAGGTAATAATAGGGAAAGGGGAAAAATAATGATGTTAGGAAGGTGACATGAAGGAGGATTAGTCACTGTACAAAATAATGAGGAATAAAGAGTGAATCATTCCTGACAAGACTTACCATAATAATATTCCTTATTACTAAATACGAGACCTCCCCTCAACTAAAGTATGTCTGTCATCAGTCATAGTTGTTCATGTCATAAGTAAAATAATAATTAAATCCACGGAGTCGGTTGAGGACATATCTATAAACTTACCTTCATGGAGTTACAACACTAGAGGAGTAACAACACCAATTACTTAGAAAATATCACCATGGAGTAACATCATCGGTTGAGTAACAACACTGCACACTTAGAAAATTTCTTGGAGTAACAACATCGTGAGGAGAAACAACACCATAGGTTGAGAACTTTTTCAAAGTTACAACACTAGAGGAGTAACAACAATGACGAAGTAACAACACTGACGGTGTAACAACAGTGACGGAGTCACAACAGTAATGGAGTAACAACACTGATGGTGTAACAATAGTGACGGAGTAACAGTAGTGACAAAGTCACAACACCTACGGAGTAACAATAGTAATGGAGTAATAGCACTAACGGTGTAACAGCAGTGATGGAGTCACAACAGTAATGGAGTAACAACATTAACAGTGTAACAACAGTAACGGAGTAAAAACACTGACGGTGTAACAACAGTAACTGAGTCACAACTGTAATGGAGTAATATCTGTGATGGTGTAATAGCAGTGACAGAGTAACAACAGTGATAGAGTCATAGCACCAACGAAGTGACAACATCCAACACTTGGAAAATTTATCCGGAGTAATAGCATCATGAGGGTTAAGAAATCGCTTCTTTTATTTTGAAAACAAAAAAAAAAATGTGACCTTGAAGTAAAAAATAGCTGAAGCATAAAAACATAGGAGAAATCAGAAAATAAATGAATTTTTATTGAAAACCGATAAATAAATAAATAACATAAGTTACAATGGTTATGATTTTTGTTGCAGCAATGTTTTTTGTGAATGGTGAATGAATGGGAATATGCTTTTTCAGAAATGACTTGGATCTTCAAATGGAAATCAATTCCTCATTTCTCATGTTATAAATCCGTTAAGTGATGAAAAGTATTCATATTGTTTTCTCTGTGTGAGGAAATGTCTTTGAAAATGTTCTTATTTCATTATCATTGTCTTCATAAATCACTTGTTCATAAATTGACCTCATTTATTCTGCTAGGACTTGCAAAAAAAACAAGGATCTACCTGCAATAAAACATAAAATCATAGAAGAAGAGAGATCTACGAGATCTCCCAATTCAACACATATGCAAAAAAATAACAATTAGTTACTTTGTAAAACAAATCCATGGAAAGATAGACAAAGAAAATTTATTACCTATGGGGGAGTGGTGGCCAACCATACTAACCAATAGTATTTAAATCATAAATTATTTTTTATTAGTCTGATTTGAGTGATTCAAAAGAAAAATGAAATTGAATTCAGATATATGTCTCCAATAGAAGCATATTTTAAAAATTCCATGTAATGGTATGTTAAATTTTCTTTGGAAACCTGCATAACCGAGTCATTTTTCATTTTCCCACTCAGACCAACAATTAAGTTTTTAAGCATAAAATTTTCATTTGATGATGGATTGAACTGATTCGAATTAGATATTTAATTATATTCATGTATCCATCCCAAATAGTAACATTTTATTTAAGGAAAGAATAATTGATGGGTCAAATACACTAGTGAACAGCCGGGAAAACATAGTTTCAAAAGTGCTGATTTATGATATACAATCAGTATTGTGGTCATAAATTTCTCATACAATATCAAAATAAAGTGATTCAAGTTGACTTGTAAACTACATTCATTGGGGACTATACCATAGAAACAGGTTTTCAAAATCTAGTCATTTAGGCCTCCAAAAATGGACTATCCAACTTTGTTCCTGAGTTTCCTATTAGACATCCCGTTATTGTTTTGGTCATAACTTTTTAGTTTCAAACATAAATAGAGTGATTCAAATTGGATTATAAAGTATACATAAAGGGCTACGTAGGATAGAGATATGTCTTGAAAATATGCCCATTTCCCCCCTCAAAACATGACTGTCTAGACTGTTTTTCCAAAATTTTCATCAAGCCCGGAAGCCATAATATATGATAATTAACAAATTTTTCCAAGAAGGTGATAAAAATGAATATGAGTGTTTGCAGAAATTTCATTTTCCAATATAATACATCTAAATACATAAATAAATTCAAATATTGATCACCGATGTCAATTTTCATAGCATGTTGCAACAAAAAAAACTATTTTTACATATAAAGAAATTTATTTATTTATGTCTTCATTTATTATATTTTCTACACTACACTAGTCTACCTTGAAAAATAAAATATGCTTGCTTATTAAAGTACCTCCAATGAAGCCATTTTCAAAATAAGACTTCAAGTATGCACATACCCATAGTTGAAAGATGTATGTTAATAAGTACTAGGTTATGACGGACCAACTTCCCTGTTAAGGATGGTGCCAAGAATTGTTGATGTATGGAGTGATGTTGCGAGCAAACAAAAGACTGAAACTAGTTTGCAACATAATCTTGATTTCACATAGTTGTTATATCGTGAAGTTCTTCGATTGGATTCCAGATTGTGTTGATGCTTTGTTCCTTGACCTCATCCCATGAATTTTTGGGGCTTTCCTGTAGTTAGTTAGAGTGGGGGGGTGTTTCTGGATTTTTCTATCGTCCTACTGGCACACATGGACCCTATGTGTATCAATTCATCTTACTAGTGCTTCAGTTTCTATAGTGGTCAGCCCGCCCAGGTATGTTAGAGCGATGCGCCAGTGCTTAGCTGTCGTCTTACCACCCAAAAACTGTATAGTTGAAGACACACTAAAGAAAACACTCGAAAATTCACACTTCTAAGTGTTTCAGAAAGACATTGGTAAGCCCTCCCAGGTATGTTAGAGTGATGCACAAGTTCTTACCTCTCATCTTACCGCTCGATAGTTGTGTCCCTGAAGACGCACTAAAAAAAACATAGAAATTGCACCTCTAAGTGCCCTAGTGTAGAAATGGTGAGCCTGCCTAGGTATGTTAGAGCGATGCACAGGTTCTGACCTCTTGTTTTACCACCTAGTTGTTGCTGACTATGTACACTCTATCATGTAACAAACATTTCTGGTTGACTAGATCGTCACTTCCATCCCCGAAAACGACTCCAAAATATTGCACTGTATTAATCACTGTAAAATGACTAAGATGGTACACATAAATTATCAATCCAGGGATGTCTTTTATTTCAATGACAGTCGCACTGTCTTTGCCGATACATCAAACTTGAAGTAAATAAAATTAAATATAAATCTTTACTCAATAAAATGATGAAAGAAATCACTCATGAAGAAATTAAAAAAAATCTACATGAATGTAATGAAGCCTCAATTAACTGTACCTAGTGCGCCACACACAATTAAACCAGATCATATTTCTAATTACATCTGTGTAACAATATAATAATGTTGAAATTGAAGCAGATCTACTCATAGCTAGAAAAGAAACAACAACACTTCCACCAATATGTAAAGCAAAGAAGAAATATGTATAACAACCTTAACCGCTGCAGTCCCTACTAAAGAGGAGGGCCCTTCCTCCCTAGCAAGGCGTAGGAAGAGATAAAAAATAAATGCAAATTAAACCAGATAATGCATGTAACAACAACACAATATTTATGTATTATGATGATTGAATTTACAAATTCAAGATGATTATCTCCTCCTCTCTCTCTAATTTGTGTCCTTTAAATATACAAGCTACAAAGGGAAATTTCCAACCAACTGACTAGAAAATATAAGAGATATTCCCACACAAAAAAGGACAAATTTTGGAAAAATGATCATTCACAAACTAATTTGGTCCATTCTGCAGAAAAATCATGTCTCGGATTTTAAATATTCTTCTTTTTTTTCCCGAAATGTCCAACGCAAAACCATCACTTGTTATTCCAGTGAATTTCTGAGTTGGAATATTTAATTTTGAACTGAAGATCGGGTTTTCGATCTGAAAGAGATCTTGGAGATTAAAATTGTGAGTTATAAAAAATTCATTAATAAACCATCATTTACAAAATAATTCATAATAATATTCCATTTATTAAAAATAAAGGAGAATAAATATCACTTATCCATAAGAGCATGAATAATTATGAAATGGGATTAAATGATAAATTATGATAAATAATGTGATAAAAGAATAGTAGGAATGGATGATATATATGTTAAGAAATGGTAATAAGAATGACAATTTAGTGGCCCAACACATAAGCGTGCATATAAATGTCAAATGACAAATCCAGATCTAAACATATCAAAATCAATAATACCAAAGCCTCCCTTCTATTATGCCTTCATTTACCTTATATAAATTATGAACCTTCCCATGTCTTGGCACAACTCATAGCTGTGATGTACATATGGACATAGGCCTCCATGTTGACTACACTATCTCTCCATGATCTCCATCATGTATGCATGTAGTGATCACTCTCTCCATCATGTGTGAATTAATGCACCACTTCCTCCATCATCTCATCATGAATGCTCTATGATATTACATTTGATTCCCTCCATGATCTTAGTTGACTGCTTCAACCTCCATGATCTTTCTCATTAATGAGACATGATCTCCACTCTTTTCACATTAAGAAGTTTCCCCACTACTCCATAATGTAGATATAGATCTAAAATATCCACATACACACATCAAAAGTGGATTTTATTCATCTATGGGGTTTGTGGGTCCCTCCACCCTCTTATTTATTTAATTAATTATGAAAATTAAGAACTTTAATATTCCAATTATCTTGTTAAAAATTGGGAACATTATAGTCCTCCCCGAAAAAATGTTACTTGTCCTCAAGCAACTGAAAATGTGGATGCTACAAAAAAAATCCTTCGTCAAAATGGCATCTTCATGTGAAAGGCCTCCCCATCCGTCACAATGTGTCATGCATGTCCAGCTCCAAAGTTGCCTCTCTAGAATGTCTAGAATGGCCTCCAACTGAAAATTTAGATACCTATCCTCATCAATGAATCTCCAAGTGGAAACCATATGATGACCAAAGATCTCGTCTACACATGTCATACATAAAATGAAGTGGTTCATTCCAAAAGTCGAAATTCCCAAGTCATGAAATATATCTCCAACCCATGATACATAGAGTAGATTGCATCTATCAATTCCCTCATCATTAGCCATGTTGGCCATGTAGGAATCAAACATAACATCAAGATAGTGAAAAACAAGAAGTAGATACGTATGGATGAACATGAACAATGTCAAACCATATTCTCCTAATAGCAACCACTGCAGCAAAGCCTTCTTCTGCCATGCTAGATCATCATGAACACAAACAAGAGAGCCATACTCTCTCAAAAGAAGTCACTACAACAATGCTTCTTGTTGCCATGCCAAATCTGGATCAATATAAATGTGATAGCCATAATCTCTCAACATAATCCACCATAGCAATGCCTCTTTCTTCCATAGCACATCATCATTATACCATGCACACTGACCATAATCCCCCAATGGAAGCCAACATTGTAAGGCCTCCGGTTTCAATCCTCTACCATCATGCAATGTATGTGAATAAATCAGCCCACACTCTCCAAAAAGTAACCAAAGCAACAAGGACTATTGTTTCCTCCTTACATCATCATGATGCAAGTCATGGAGTAACAATATAGTAATGGACATGTGGGATGTCTCATCAGAGTAATACAAACAAGATCCCTTATGCCACATCATGTGAGAGTTATGCCTTCTCCCAAACCCAAATATATTCATGAACATGAGATGTATCCCAAACATAAATACATGTAACAACATGAGAAATATCCCAAACAAGAGTGAATACATGGACATAAGATATATCATGATATGTCCAAACTCTCTCATCAATAACCAACACAACCATGCCTCCTGCTATTGCATGTCATCAGTAATATACATAGCATGGATCCTGGGAATGTGAGATGTTGGGTAGTATCCATAATCACCCAAAAGAAACCAGTGCAACCATGCTTCTTGTTTCCTGGTATCATAGATCTACACGAGGGTAGGAGACCTCCTTCTCCTCATCCGGATCTATTCATCCCAATGTGGATGATGAATAATGGAAAGCTTAATCTTGGTATCCTCCCATTGTAGAATACCAACATCCCCCATGTGAATAGCTTTGCACTCAATGAAATATTGAAGTGCACCCCAATTTAGGTCCCTCCATGAGATCCTATCATCATTGGCCCTCCAAAACCCATAAGGTTCTGAATATGTTGTAGGTAGAAGTCTCTTTTTGAGTTGTGAGATGGTCATTGAGAAAGTGTCAACTTGAAAAGGGAAACGATTGCCCATCTCAATATGTCTACCATCTATCATCTGATTCTCCAATGCTTCATGAATGAAGCTGCCATTGGCATGCTCCACCAATGAATGGGTCCTCTTTTCATCACGGTTTCTCATTAAAAACATTGTGTCAACTATCTCAAAGCAAGGCACAATTCTAAACTCATAACCAACCATTGTACATAAGATCATACTCATCCCATCTTCTGAAATTCTACATTTCAACTCAAAGGGTTGAATGTAGCTCAACAATGATGAACTGGGATAGCAATACATCTTCTCCTTGATCAGATCAAGGGTCCTCTACATAGTGATATGTTTCCGCTTCAAATCAGCATGTTGTTCTAATCCTTGGTCATGTAATAGCTCTAATGAAATGTCCCCATAAGTTTCAATAAGAGGTAATAAAACAATATGAGATGAAATTAGTTGCATACCTTGGATCAACTGATGTCTGGGAACCTCTTGTAAGACCACAGGAGTTCCTCCAACTAGGACAGTGGTGTCTCCAACTGCTAGTAAGAGTGATGGCTGCTCTTCTACAAGTGTATTGGTGTTGGTATCTGTCTCCTCCTCATCATGCATCTCATGAATCATGCATGGGGCTCCAAATTTCAAGAACTCAAGACCATATTGCAAAGATGAAAGTGATCCTCCTCTTGATTTAAGTACATCTGTAGCTAGTGGTGGTAGAGGTGCCTTCTCCTGAGTGATAATGAGGACATCTTCCTTGGGCTCTTCATGCACTATCTCCTTGATGATGGGAGATGTCACTATGTGATATGTCTTTTGTTCTTCCTACCATAACTCTTCTTCAGTCTTTGAATACAATCTGCCTAAGAAGACACTTTCATGTTTGATAAGTGATTGAACCACCAATCTATTGCTTCACCTTCTAGGTGCAATGCTGAAAACTTCACAGAATCTATTTCTGATATAGGATATTTCAGAAATAAGGTAGCGAATTCTTCCCTCCAAGCCCTCAATGTTAAGATCCATCATATGTAGACAAGAAGAATCTATGCCTCTTTCTTCTATTGCTACTTTTGGATCTCGTCTCTTCTTTGAGTTTCAAAAACTATTGGGGAGAGAGATTCTCCTTCAATGCTCTTGGCTATGACCTGTACTCAGAAAGATATTTGTTTAGGGTCTCATGCCCTAAGCCTCCTTCACATTCATACTCTTCTCCTTCCTTCTCAAAGAAAGGGGATATAGTAGAATGATGTTAAGCTCTTTGCTTCTCCAGTCTTCTTTGCTGTTGATAAGAAGTAATAGGACCACCTTCATCTTGAAACCTTCTTGAGGTTTCCATATGCCTTTCTCTTCTTGTTTCATTGATCTCTTTGGAGAGATCCTTCATAGTTCTAAAGAAATATGAGGCAAAAATAAATCCCTCCATAGTAGATCTCTACTATCTGCTTTTCATATGTTGTCAATAATGTCCATAAGCTGAGCAAAAGATCATGCTTTGATACCACTGTAATATCCCAAAAGGGAGAATGCATTAATACTAAAACACAATATAAGAATTGCAGCAAAGTAAACAATAAATCTATATACACATCATAATGCACATAAATAGTTGAGCCGTTTTATTATGTGGAGATGGATTTCATATTACAATAGTGCTCAAATAGATGCACAGAAGCCAAATACATAGGCTATAATGACCATGAAAACATGCCAACGCACTACAAGGAAAAGACCCTCTAGCTGATTTTTTTGAGGAACCTCTTATAAAAATACCCCAGAAATCTGTTTCTAGCGAAGGTTACTAGAGAAGGTTGGCGGGCGGAGGATTTTGTGGATGTTTTTCGTCTGGTGCACTTATCATGATAAACCACACTGGTGCATTCAATAAGAGAAAGCACCGGTGCGCACAAAACATTGGCACACCGGACACCATGCGCTCCGTACACACCCACCCAATGTGTCTTATTACTGTAGCGCATTGGTGCTTTACAACTATTCTGCATCTGTGCGTCATAAAACACCACACCAAAACAGAAACTGCCCAGTGCGGTCTTATGAAACTGCACTGGTGCGCCTATAAAACCTTGCGCACTAGAAAAGGGTTAAATAAAAAAAAATTATAGCCAAAAAACCACATTTTACACTTTTCTCAGTGCTCCAGAGCTCTCAAGCACCGGTGTAATTTATCCTTGTCTGAGCCACCCTCACATCAGTTCTCCCATTGCACCCATTGCACACACTGCTGCTGTGGATTGCTCACCGATATCCAGCTTCAATTTTGCAAAATGGTGGGAAAATTTTCTTTTGCAAATTCTAAAGACAATATGCCTCCTTGATGGCCAAATGTATAGGTATTTTTCTAGTTTTTCCATAATTAAGCCTTTTAGTGGATTATAATTTCAAATAACCTTAAAAGAAACCATTTAAAAGAAAAAAAAAATGTCGTGTTGTGTGCTCGAGCCGTTCGGCTCGCACGGGTTCACGGTGCTGCTTGTAAATTTATAGGCTGCAACGCAACTAGTGCTAACAGTATCCCTACCGGTTTCGGGGTGGTACCAAAGGTGCACCATGTTATCTATTTTTTATTTTTAAGTGTGGTGTGGTCGGTTACCCAGCTGCACTGTTAACCAAGTGTAATAGCGGCAACACTGTGTGTTGACTCAAATATCCACCCTAGGGCAGGTATTTTTGTCAGCACATCGCATTCCACATTTTGACAGGGTCAACGGTGCGGCCTGGTAAAATCCTACACCATTGACTATGTAATGATGTTAGGTGCTCGGTGTGCCGACTGAACTATACGTCCTGGGGAAAATAGTTTAGTCAACGCAGTACACTCCTGACACCATACATAGTCAATGGTGCATTGAAAATTTTTAGGTGCATCACCGTTGAGGTGTTTAATATCATCTGCTGCATGACAAAAAACAGATGCGCTAGAACTGGTGCATGACTGTTTTGTTTTATTATTCCAAAAAAAATTATATATGTATATTCCTAAATACATGTGTCATTTAATAAAAAAATTGTATTTGATATGTCAATCATTCAGAGAGAAGATGTGGAACAACAACAACAACAGGAGGAGAAGTATGATATGGTTCACATGTGGGAGGCACGAGTGAGGGAGAGATATGCATACCCTCACCCTATTACAATAGCTACCTAGGGACTCCTAAGGCAGGTAGGCCTCCTCAAGTTCTATGAACTGAGTAAAAACTCTGGTAAACTTGATAAATATATATTATTAATGATGAAAGATGAAAGATGATTACAATGAGGGATCGCCTAGGCTTTAGATATAGCCTCAAGGTGTCCCTTGGCGAAGAGGCATGATCTTTGATCATGCCCTTTCAGTTAATAAAACCTAATATAACTATATCTAACTAATAATTAATAAAATATTCATAACATTGCCCTTCTCTTAAAGATGCTTTGTCCTCAAAGCATACGTAATGATGGACAATGTTGACGAATGTCTGGTTTTCTCAAGCGATGAGCTCTTGCTTCCCACATTTTAAAAAGATCATGAAGCATCTTCTCGAGCTCCATCTGTTGGTGATGTGGACAGTGAAAAGATCTGATATCGACAGAGTTGGATACTGTCTTGACTTCTATTGGATGTTTGATTTTCCTATTGGAAGACACTTTTATGGGTAGATCTTGGAATACTTTTTCATGTTTCCCAACTATTCCTTGTTCTTCTGGTGATTTTTTGTGACTCCTTTTTAGATTTAGAGGTAAGTTACCAACAATTATTGTTTGATGCAACTTCTTCTCATCATCAAACGCTTCGTTCTTAACCACCATATGTGCTTCATCACCGAAGGCCTCAACAACTTCCGGTGTTATATCAGTGGCTTCGGATGTGTTGGTTGCTTCACATGTTTCGTTCAATTCTGGGGATGGAACATTTTGTTGTTTATAAACATCTGTATCTTCATGGTGATGTGGGAAATCAGTTTTTTCCTGAAGCTCGTCTTAGTTCCCTGAATCTGCGGAATTGTTTTGTTGATTTTGTTCCATGTTAGGAGATATTGGGGATTGTGTTTGACTCAACTTATCTATTTTATCATTTAGCTTGTTGAAGAGTTCTGTCATATTGTTCATTGCTTCTGTGGTCTCGTGATGATTTAGCCACATTTGTCTTTCTATTCGATTTGTTGTATCATGGATTTTTTTGATGTCGTTGGAGTGCCCTGAAACTGTACCTTCCAGATTGACTAATCTTTTTCCGAATTCTTCGGAATTGTTATTGATTTGTTTCTCAAGATCTCCCAATTTCTTCTGGAATTCCGCCATCGACATTGACGAAGACATCGAGCGTGTATGAGGTGGGGAATATCTTTCTGCCAGTGTTCTCCTCTTTTTTTCTTTAAAATTAATTAATTAATATTTAATTAATAATAATTTTTTTGAAATTAATTAATTAATTAATAATAATTTTTTTTTTTTAAACTATATAATTATTATATATAGATAATTTTTAATTAAAAATTATATAATATATATAATTAAATTATATAATTATTATATATATATATATATATATATATATATATATATATATATATATATATATATAATTTATTAAATGGAAATTATATAATATATAAATAAACTATATAATTACAATATATATATATAATGATCAATTAAATTATATAATATATATTTTATATATAATTAAAAAAAAATCGTGTTTAAAAAAAAAAAAATGTGTCGTTCCGTTTTACAACGACACGCTGTTTCACGAAATTTTTTTAAACGCAGATTTTATGAACAAACGCCACCGTTGACCTTGTTTGACGGCGGACTGCAGCCTTTAATGTAAATTGTTTTTCGAATGGCGGAAGGGAAGCAAGCGCCGAGGAATCGATTTTAATACCCGAGATTTGTATTTCTCGTTGAACTGCCTTAAGAACCTCGATTCTCATTGGCCACACTGCTTCACATGAGATATGTTTCATCGCGGATGTTTGTTGTTCCTGCAGCGGCTTTTAAATATCGATTTAATACTCGTTACTTGTCTCACGCTTTTTAATATCGATTTGTTACTCGTTTATGAAATCACAAATGTGATATTCTTTTTAAAAATGTCAGACATATTTTATATAACTTAAACAAATCGATTATTAATATATCGATGCCGTTTAAAAAACGATACCTCTTTCTCAATTACCACACTTGTTTTATTCGTCGTTAAAAAATGTTATGTATATTTTACGCGCAGTGCGTAAAACGAAGTGGGACGAAAGAATGATTTAGTGGTGGTGGCAACGAAGACTGCTAGCTCGATCACTGGTGGTTTGTGCGCATTGGCAACTGCGATGGTGTCTGTCGATCGCTGGTCTAGCGACTTGTTGCAAAGGAAAAAAAATGCCGCGGAGGTGCAACAACAAAAAAACAGTGACTCGAAACGAGGTCGACAGTACTACTGTGGATTTCGCTGATATAGCAATTCCACGGGTGATAATAATTATGGTGGAGTGAAATCGGTGTAGCAATGAAGGGATGACAATGGAGTGGTGTCTGACAACGAAATCACAACGTCAACCCTGTCTGTTGTGTGCGTTTTGAGTTGGTCTCAATGGTAGTTGGGAAGGCGGTTTTGTTGGGCGGAGTGTGCAGACAGAGTGGGTTTGAGGGAAAACAGAGTGGGATGCGAATGGAGTGAGGGGCTGGGTAAAACACAGAGTGGGAGTGAGGGACAGATCGGATATGAGAGGAGATGGCTACAAATTTCCTTTTAAAACTAATATTGTCCACAAGCCTTGAAAAAATCTGCAATTCTAGAATTCTGTAATTCCGGGGTGATCACACAGATCCAAAAAGAGCGATGGCTCCGATACCAATGGAGTGTAAAAACTCTGGTAAACTTGATAAATATATATTATTAATGATGAAAGATGAGATGATTACAATGAGGGATCGCCTAGGCTTAAGCCAGCCTCATACAGGAACTTTTAGGAAAAGGCATGATCTTGATCATGCCTTCGCTTAATAAAATCTAATATAACTATATCTAACTAATAATTAATAAAATATTCATAACATCTATGAGGAGGCTACTTCAATAAAGGGCCATGGTGTGTTTTTGAGACATCTTATCTATAGGTGGAATGCCCACCGACAGGCTTTCCGGGTTGGTCCTAATAGTGGTACATGCCCACTGAGGAGGACATATGTTTCATTACATGGCTATTGGGGAGAGGGGTGGATTTTTCCTTGTTCCCAGAGGTTCCAGTTCGATATTCAGCAGGGAGTCAGTTGGTGTACTCCCAAAGACACATTAGCGCAGATATACTATCTCCTTTAGATTTTCAGGTCTCCAGAGGTCAGTTATGTATTGGTGAATTTGTTAGTCAGAAGGTGAGGTGCCTCTCACTTCTGATTTCAACCATTTCACACAAAACCAATGATGGAAAATGCATTAGTTTCTTGATTCTACATTATGTTGATTCTTTAGTACAGGAGCCATGAATTTTCAGGTGGTCTGCCATTTTTTTTGCGGCAGTTCTGTACAGCATTAGATATATGTCATTCTCATGCACAAGGGAGGGTCAACTTCCATTTTTCTTCAGAGAATTTCTGTTTATTTTTTTAGAGGTTTCCAAGGATGAGGCCTAATTTTTGTTTTGCTAGCCTCGTAGGCCGATTTTCAAGGCATGGATACAAATGTGGGGGCAGATGATGCCCAAGAGGGGCAATATTGTGTTTCCAGCGAGGATATCGCATGATGCACTAGAGTTGCTAGCCAGTGCTTATGGGTTGCATCCCTTCATTATGGTACCCTGTCGTTATGCTGGTTTGGATTGGCTAGGGTGTGCCAACATCCTCTTCAAAGATGATGAGCCACCAGATGATAGAGGTAATATTACTGTTTTATTTAAATTTATTCTAACATGTTTTTTAACTTGTTTTTATTAAATTGTGTAACGAAATTGTCTAATTATTTTTGTCTACTTGTATATATTTTGTAGAAATTGGGTCTTTTGATGGCGAGGACATGCCGACACCACCACATGATCTAGGTGTGGATCCTGATCATGATCACGGCATGCCAGATGTCAAGGATCATCACAAGACTGGTGTAGAGAGACCTGCTTTTGCTGATGTGTCGTACTGCCTTTTGCTAGTCATGATTGGCTTGATAGCAGATACAGGATGGAGTTGGGTGACAAATTCACTGCATTGATTGTTGAGGCAGGAATTAGGCCTGCTAATAGGAGAGATATACAGGCTGATGCTAGGTTGTTACATATGTGGAGAGGCATGCCCCGTGACATGTACAACTTGATGTGACATGTCGTAGGAGCTACAAACTTAGTTACATGGCTGAGGAGGATTGTTGCACGTTATAGCTGTGGTCAAGACGCAACACGTGATTGATATTCCAAGAGCAACGACTCATCATTTGATGATCGTTCACCTCATGCCATGCCAGATGAGCATCCTCCACCAGCATCTAGTAGCAGTCATCATGGAGAGCAGGCTAGACCATCGGCCACATCCAGTTAGCAGCCTGCAGCATCCAGCATTACTGATGATCATGAGTAGGCTGGACCATCAACCGTTGAGGCTACACCATTGACTGAGCAGGCCTCAACTAGTACTGGTATTAATGTTGTACCAATAGTTGATCCATGACATCTATATTACAGTTGTATATTTTTGACATTATTCATTTATATATATATATGGTCCATGTATTTTATGTTCATGTTGCAATTGTACTTAATTTATATGTTGAGGATTATCATGATGTCTATAGTGTTAGGTCATGTTAGATACGTTCATTTAATGTGCAACTTTCACATAGATGTTTATGTGATAGCATGAGTTATTTGACATGAGATGTATATTAGATGTTTGTGGTGTGATGATGTTATACAATGCTAATTGTGTTTTGTTAGATGATCATGATCATGATGATGTTAGCGAATTTGAATGTGTTTTTTAGTCGAATATGATGTTTGTATGATGGTTATCATGATCGTGATGTTTATTAATTAATTTAATATTAAATGACCAGGATATTTATTAAATATTATGTTGTAATTGTAATTTAAATTTAAATTTTAATTGTATGTAAAATTCTAAAATTGTAATTCTAATTCTAATTGTAATTGTATGTGAAATTGTAAAATTTTAATCGTAATTATAATTTTAATTCTAAATCTAATTCTAATTGTATGTAAAATATTTGTAAAATTTTAATTGTATTAATGTGAAATGATTTTATTAAAATTTGTAAATTTGTAAATTTGTAAAATGGTAAATAATTGTAAAATAATAAATCTAGAATAATATGATTTTTTCTAACATAATACAGTTCAGAAAATAATGCAAATAAATTCATGTACTTTATAATTATCATTATTTTATCATGATCTTACATACCCCAAAAGAATAACTTTATACAGTACGCCATTTTTATTGAGATCAACATAATTGCAAATTATCAAGTGAAGTATTGATTTTAACATTAATTCAAAATACATATTATAATGTTTCGAAAAAAAGAGTCTTATAAGGTATACGGTAATTAAGTCCTCTTTATAAAAACCCATATTAAAAAGTATAAATATTGATGAATTAATAACACATGTGCCATTTCACATGCACTAATTCCATTGAACATATTATAGAAGAATTAAAGTATATTAACATTGCATTTCCTCTTATGGATGCTAGTTCCATGAACAAATTTTAGAATAATTCGAGGGTCAAGAATGCAATAGACAAAAAAAAGGACTATTTTTCATTTTATTAAAAGGTTTTTGAGATTTTTTTAGGGGTTTATGGGTTCATGGGATAATAGATAGTACCGCCTTGCTGTATTGGTATTTCAGTTGAATTTTTCCTAGCAACGATATGACCGAATCTTGTAGCTATGCATTTAACAAAGAACCCATATATTTTGAGATATGATTGAAGAATGTTGTCATATACTTGAGCATTATTCCATTTCTTCACCATATTAGCACAAAATAGAAAGAATAATTTCTTTCACCAAAATAACGCACAACTTTCAAAAAGGAAAACACTCCATTCTGTGTTTCAACTCATTTTACGCAAATGATAGGCATTTCTATGGAGTTTTATCCATATTCTGCAATTTAATGAGGGTTGGGGGGAGCTTACAATCCTATATCTATTAGTAACTGCACCCTTCGGTAGAACCAAAGAAAATTCAGGCAGGTTCCTCAACGAAGTAGACTAGCCATAATCAATTCCTTCGAGACCTCAACATAAGAAATATATATGCATGTCAAAAATAGATATGCATTTCAGAGGCTCCTGTTGGAACCTTTTCTTGTTGCAGGTTGTGGAAAGGTTCAAATTTATTTTTTTTAAAGAAGAAGAGGTGCATTTTTGAAAATAAATGGCCCAAATATTTTCACAGGAAGATGTACATTTCCAAAATGTCTAAAATCTAAAATATCTCCAACTTCAATAAACTGCTGAGAAATAAAAATTTCCCAACCATTCGTGAAAACTGCCCACGTCTTAGCATAGCATAGGTTCACATGCCACAATTTCCCACTTGGGACCTATAGTAATGCATCTTCACACGCCCCACATTGCATTCCCTCCACATAATCAGTGGGGATCTCCTGCAATAAACAAAATGCATTGGAAGAATAATTATTTCCAACAAGAATTTATCCAATTCTAATTCTAATTCTAATTCTCAAGAATAAACAAAATTCTAATTCTAAATTTCTATGTTTGGAGTTCACTAAATTTTGGTGTACACACCTAAAAGTAATTTCAGTGTCTTAACCGCAAATCAGTGCTAATGTACAGATAACCGCACCTGTGCATTTTAGTTACTAAGCACCGGTGCCTCTTTATTAATGGATGCATTGGTGAGGTGCTATTAAGTGAAACATTGGTGATGAATAACCTCAAATAAAAAAATAACAACTCTATTTTCTTTAAGTGAAAAAAACAATAAATTGAAAAATGGGCAGCAAAACATTTTTGAAAATTTAATTTCATAAAAAATTTCTTTAAATACTAAACACTTTTCATTATTTCACTATTTTGCAAAAAATTTCAGCCAGAGATTTGCAGGAGACATACCTGGAGCAAGAGAGCATGAGAGCACTACGAAGTAGCAAAATACGTTCGAATAGAAGTATTCAAACAATCATAATTCCAAACATCTAGTGATTCAAACCCTGTAGCATAGAATTTCAAACGATCTCGTGATTAAATTTGATTTTCTTAAACTTTTTCTGCAGTTTTTTTATGAAGTAAGAAAAAAATTCAATTTTTTTTCATTTTCAGAAACAAAAAATAAATCCATTTTTACCCTAAACCCTTCATTATTTTTGTTTTTTCCCTTTCTTCTCCATGTTTCTGTGATTTCAGAATTACGGTTTTTCATTTTATATTGACATCCAACCCACGGGATGACTTGCATAGTCAGATCCCAATCCATGTTGGCCCTTGCGTGAATTTTTGAAAAAAAATGATTTTTTTTATCGGTGCGCCTTGCGTAACCTAGAGCATCGATGTGCTTTATTATCCTAGTGCACCGCGTAAGTAATGTGTAATAAAAAATTTAAAAACCAATTTTTTTAATCAGTGCGCCATATCTAAAATATGGCACCGGTGCGCTAGGTTACGAGGGGTGCACCGATAACGTGCTATTTCATTATGGCACACTGCAAACGTGTTGTTTCACAAAAAAATATTTTATTGTGTTAATCAGTGCATCGTGTAACATATAACACACCACACCAGATCTCCTAGTTGAGAGAGAGCATAGTATGGTGGTCCCTTGTTTACGCAGGGCATTTATGCTACAAAAACTAACACTAGACGATTTCTATTATTTTCTCCATGTTAATCAGTGCAGTGGTTAACATGTAATGCACCGGTGCTCCTTGTTCACATAGAGCACTTTACGGTCTATTATAATGTTTTTAAGCTGTGTTTATAAGACCCCCATGCACCGATGTGAGTGCATACATCATGAAAGGCGCACCGGCTTATTGAGATTTATTTTTTACCTAAAAATTTGACAATTTATTTATAAATATATTAATGAATGATATGGTACATTTTTCAAATTGATAAAGAAATGAATGACAAGAGATCAAGTAACAAAAATACTGATAACACATCAAGAAAAGAAAAATAGGAAAGTTCTTTGTAAATTATTTTACAAAAAATATTATTTTTGAACTATATGTAAGTTTAACTAATATGTATTGTTTACGGTGTATCATGCAGAGCCACAAAATGACAAAGTTCGATAAGATTATTTCTGATCTAGGACCAGAAGAACGTAAAATCTTGATGGAAAAATTGCAAAAGGATGAATCGGGTGAATTAAAAAATACTATCGATCCAATATGAGTTTCTTTTTTAATTTTCATTAATATTATACTTAAAATTATTCGATAACATGTGTCAAACAGTATATTAATTCACATTTGTTTAATTTTCTATGGGGACCAACAAATCAGAACAGGAATGTTGTTCTAAGAAAAGAAAAAAAATAGAACATACAAATGAAAATGAATTTCTCCTTAGCTCATCTAGAGTGGTGCTGGAGGTTAATGAAAGGGGGAAAAGCTTTCACAAAATTTGGAGGGATCTTGTGGAACGAATGTATAGACATTATTTCCACTTACAATACAAAAATCAATCCAATGATTCCAAGAACCAAATTTTATCTAAACTACAGGAAGAGTTTCCAGAGAATTGGTCATTGAGGCATGTCTGATTTTTAATATAAAAAACATATAACAACAAAAAATAAGTAATGAAAAAGTAATATCCCTTTAAATGTTTGTCTAGAACTATTTATAAATATCACTTTTGTTATATTAACTTTTCATATATCAATATAAAAATTAAATAGTTTATTGTCATGTCACATTTTTAGGAAGATTATGAAAATCTCAAAATATGAATGAGATGACATCAGAAATATGCCAGTAGGAATGTGCAAAAAGGTGTACAAGGAGATGATCAAAGAAACGGAAAAAATTGCATCGTAGGAGAAGCCATCTCAACAAAGATACGCTTCAAATGTAATATGTAATCATTGAATTTTTTGATCATTAGGTACAATAAATATATAATTTAGAATTAAATATTAATTTTCAATTATTTTCTTACAAAAAAAGAAAAGAAAATGGAACCAATTCAGCACATAAAATAGGACGACAAGGAAGAAAAGGGTTGATATCTAAGTTTGAGAGTAATTGTTACTTCCCTATAACAACTTAAATAGATTTCATTTTTGTATATTTCAAGTTGTTTTACAAAAATCATCATTGGATGTCTTCTAATAGGTGCTAACATACAAAGAAGAACCATAAGATGAATTGATTGAAATTGGGTTAAATATGGGTTGTAAGTATATGTTGGCATATCAGAAATTAATTGTGGAATTTGTAATAATCTATCAATCTTGTTTTTCTTAGCTCCATCTATAATTAATAGAACAAAAAAATCTTTTATATTAAATATATGATTTGTTATGGCGTATAAAACTTGCAGGAAACAAAGTATGGAACTGTGCCAATAGATGAAATTTTGAAAGATGTTATGGTAAATGGTTTTGAAAAAATGTGTATAGTTTATGAGTCAATTTTTGCTATGGTACGTCATTTATTTTCGATTTATGTTGATGTATATTATTTAATATTTAAATTTTCATTATTCTCACCAATGTATATACACTCATTACAATTTATTTTTATGTTTGTAGATGGAAGGTGAAGAAGAAGAAAACAATCCACACCATAAACAAAACATTCCTGAAAATAACCCAAGTCATGGAAGTAGCTCTAGTAGTGACATCATTTCATTTGAAGAATGATGATCACTATGTTTGGATATCAAAGCAAGGCATTGTATTTTTTGAAATATTTGTCTGTGAAGTCAGACATTTTTTTTAATGTAATAGACATAGTATCCCAATTGAAAGACAAAGGGATACCAATAATTGTCCCATTTTGTATGACAAATATTGTCTTATTCACACACATATATATAATAAAATATGTTTTTAATTTATTCTATTGTGTTATTCATTGTCGTTCTCAAGTGCATTAATAAAAATTTAATTCATATGAATAGTTATAAGATATATATGTGTCGAATTTTGATGAATAATGAATTTTAAAAAATCACAATAATTATGATGTGATATAACAGATTAATCCAAAAATCACATTCAAATGTATTAATAAAAATATAATTAATATGAATATTTTTATAAGATGTGTCGACTTTTGATCAATAATGAATTTAGAAAAATCACAATAATTGCACTGTCACAGGTAGATGTTTCTAAAAGATACAAAATGAACACCGGTGCGTGTCAGTTACTGTACATAGGTGCGTTTGTATGCTTCAGCGCACTGGTGTGTTTCTATGACCTACGGGCACCACACAAATACCAAAACCAATTAAAAATATCGGTGTGTTTGTGTGATACTTCGCACCAGTGTTTTTATGTGAGAGTACGCACTGGTGCATTTGTACGACGTATGGCCACCAAAAATTACCAATACCAATTATAAATATTGGTGCATTTGTCCGATATAGTGCACCAATGTGTTTCTGTAAGTCTACGTACCGGTGCATTGAGACAATCTATAGGCACTGAACAAATCCCAAGACCAATTATAATGGTCCCACTCGTCGTATCATTGACACTACGTCCAGTGTGGTTTTATACCTTGACAGCCTGGTGCAAGAACCTTCGACCACCCTGGGGCCACCGTCTAGATGACATGCACCAGTGCATTGAAACCTTAGTAGCGCACCAAAGAAAAAAACATCTGTATTAACCTCTGGCCACCCAGTTTGTTTAGTTTTGTTTAATTTCCGTTAAAAGCTTTACCAAAACCTCTGTAACCATAAACGAATGTTGTAGAATTTTTTTTTGACAATTTTGGCCAATTTTATAACACTAAAAATCTACTTTATATCCTCCGCTAGACGGTCTTTTCCTCGTAGTGAAGCAAACACTACATAGCTGGAGAGCTACTGAAAGTAATACTGCGATGTCCCTTCAGTCGATGATACACATATAGCTACTGGATGAAAAGGGAAATGCATATGTATGGAATCTAGAGCTCTGATGATGCCAATATTCTAGATCTAGGCACTATGATGGAAACCCAAGATAACCCAGAAAGGAAGTTCCATATCTATGAGATTGGAAATTCACCCTCTTGGGGTTTGATCCCTTGACTGCTCGGTCATGTAGATCTGAATATAAGATGGTTGAACTGAAGTAAAAATTAGATCTATGCTTTTAGGGCTGATCCCTCCTTCAGATCTCTAAGCTATAAGCTTGAGACTTTGCTTCTTCTTCCTCCTCGTTTAATATGTAGCTACTATAAATGCAACAACTGGATAAAATGCGTTTTTTTTGGAACAGGGTTGCCTACAAGCTGTGAAAATGGTCCGTTTTGTATATTTTTTATTATATTTAGTCTAACGCAGGGATTTTGGGGTGGGTCAAAGCCCCTAATGCATCGTAAAGGGGTGAAGGGTAGACCAAGAATCCGCAAACCACGGTTTGTGGACCATTCGATGCGTAGGCTAAAATAGTATAAGTAATTGAACCTTTTAGAGTTGTAAGAAAGATTTGGGAAGAGATATTGATGTTAAGTGCGACTTGATAGATCTGGTTAGGGTTGTTGGGAAGGACTCCTACAGCTGTGTGCGCAGAGATTCTCTGTCGTGCTATGTGTGGACCTTGCTGCTATGTGCGCAGGTTGGGTTATGTGGTATTGTAAGTAGAACTGAAGGATTAATGAATGCGGAAGTATTGTTGAATATCTGAATCTATTGGAATTACTATGATGTGAATATGTGATGTTTGGTTAATTGATATATACTACTATGTTATTGATTTAAGCTACAAACATACTTGTGTCTCCTGTTTATGTTGCGATCTGTGTCTGTTCTGTTGTACTTCATATAAGAATATCTGGAATAGCTGCGTTATCGTTATATGAGGTCATGATCTGTTGATTACTATGAATATCATTTATTTTACGCACGTGGATGTGAAGGGAATCTGTAGATCTAGGCTCCGTGATATAAGATCTGGTCACTATAAGGCTGAACGCATCTCTGCTTGAATTACCTACCCTCTCCTAGGGTGTAGAAACCTAGTTCCAGCACCCATCCATACTACTTCTGGTGAGACTTTGGCCTGTGAAATCAGGTCATTTCCGAAAGGGTCAGTAGTATAGGGGTTTTTTGGCAAACCTTGAACCTTTGAACCTGGGTCAGAACCCCTCGAGCCAACAAATGGTTCCATTGCCAGGACCTGGAGAATTTTTAGAGAGGGATCCAGTAATTCCAAGGTCATACTGGAAACCTGAAAGCAAAGAAATTGATGAATGGTTCGAACAGCAAGTTCAGGAATTCACAGTGAAAGAGAACCGCAGTAAGAGGTTGACCGCTGAGGAGTGGAAAAATAAGTTTATTTTCACAGAGATCTACGATATCTTCTTTGTAACAATTGTAATTGAGCTCCAGGAGTGGCTCACAAGGTTGGTCAAATTTCAGAAGTGTTGGAAAGATGAACAGGTCATGCAGTGGACCCCCGAACTGATCCAGCAGTTAGAGGAGACTGATAACACCATCACTCACATGGTGGACCACTGGGTGGACATTGTGCTAGGAGGGTTCATGGAAAAATTTTCCATCGATCAGTTTGTATCCTACTTTGAAGTAGAGCGAAGATCCTTCAAGGGTTTCTAGGGTAAGTTTCTGAAGACCTTACGATTGCTGATTAAGATATTATTGTGCGAAAAGAGTATCTTGTGTAGCCATGCCAAATGAATGACCCCTGATCTGGACAAAAGTACGACATGAAGTTGCAAGTACTATGAAACCAACCAAGAGAGATATAGGTATTTCTATAGTCTGATAAGGGAAGCATCTATGCAGAGTCCTCCTGGCACACCACTTTCAAACCAACATAGGAGTAATAATTCACCGACACCTCCGCCACCACCAGAAGATGACATGGCTACGCACATGAAGTCGTCGACCTTTAAGGATGGGGGATGAAGACATGGATCAATTTTGGTTTGTCACTGGATCATTATGGACTACACATAATGTAGCTAGTGATGTGGTGAAGCAGGCACATCTATCCCTTGACTTTGAAGGGAGAGCTTTGGACTGGTACATGGGATAAATCGGCTAGCATGCGAACACGAACATTGAGGAGATTAAGAATGCTCTGAAGCAAAAATTCAAGAATCCTAAGTCCTACTCTCAAATAGTGGTTGATCTAAAATATTTTAAGCAAGGACCTTCTGAGTCTGTGTGGGAGGCCGATCAATGACTGAAGAAGGTGATCAGGGAAGGAGACTTTCAATATGGTGATAGACATCATACAAAATGGTTCATTGCGATGTTGCTGCCTCATCTATGCATACCTATGGGTCATCAAACGTTCGAATCATAGGATAAAGCCTTGGAGGGTTCCATGAAGTTAGAAGCCACGCCTCAAGACGAGACCCAGCTGGGCGTCCAACAGATCCAAGGGAAGCTAGAAGAAATTCATGTGGAGATCCAGAACCTGCAAAAAGAGCGAGGAGAAGAGGCTAGCCGTGAAAGGTGGTGCATACGATGCAAGGTGAATGGTCACATCAAGGATAATTGTCCTCTATTAGGAGACTATAGGCAGACCAGGGGACCTAGCCCATTGCACCCAAGAGAAGTTGGAGGGCCAAGTAAGCCAGCATTATGGTGTGATGATTGCCACGTTGCATGGTTGCATGACACAAACCACTGCCCCTGCCTTGATGCGCATTTCCCAGAAGTAAAAAAACAATGGTGTAGGTTCTATAGATCGGTAGGACATGATGAATATAACTTTCAGAAATATGATTTGATGATCGATCGCGGAAACTTATATAGGGTAAAATCAGACCCTGCGTCGCCAAGATCCCCCGTAGGCATAGGTGGCTCCCCAACCAGGGGAAGATGGGGAGGCCGAGGCAGAAGCGCAGGTCGGGGACGAGGGTAGCTAATCTATTATAACTGCGGAGAGGTCGGGCACTTTCCAATAGATTACCCAAATCCTACGAGGTAGTCTTGTCGGTACTGCAAACAGCTGTATCATGGGATCGAAGAATATCCAATCATGATAGCAAAAATCCAGGCAAAGCATCCAATTCCTACAAAGAATGTGCAGAGGGTTAAGGCTGACCTGCGAGGCAGAGATCCAAACCTAAATGTTGTAACACATAGTGGAATGACCACTGGAGGACCTGGGGAGAAGGTTGGGACTAAACATTTTATCTAGCAAGTTGTTATCAAACAAGAGTGTTTGGACATAATTAATGAACAATAAATATTTATCGCATCTCGCAAAGACTTTGCTAAGATAGAGGCATCTATGCCTACAAAACTTAAGGTGCACAAGGAGGTCAAGCCCTTTTAACAAGCATGTATGAAGCTTCTGTGTAACCCAACAGCTATAGAGAATCTGCAGGCATTGATAGATAGCTACACAACACGATCTAGCCTACCTCTGGAAATCAAGGATGTGCACAAACTATATAGATGTAAGAAACGAACTGGTAGGAGATGCATTTGACTACTCAAATTGGTGATTATGAGATGGATCAGGTTATTTTGGACCTAGGGTCAGATGCGAATGTATTACCTAAACAAACTTGGCAACGAATGGGAGAACCTAAGTTGCAATGGTCCACTATCCAGTTGTGCATGGCTAATTAGGAAAATATTATACCCTTGGGAAGACTATCAAAAATCGTGGTGGATATCGTGGGAGTAAAGGCCCACGTGAACTTTGAGGTAATTGAGATCGTAGAAGATGCATAACCCTATCCTGCGCTCTTAGGCTTGGATTGGGCTATCGATATGGGAGGTATCATTAACTTGAAGAAGAGAAGCATGGCATTTGAGAATAACGGTACAAGGGTGATAGTGCCATTAGATCCTATGGAAGGTGAATGATACACCGAGCCGGTGCGTGATGAAGAGGATGTGGATCACATTTATAAGCTGATTGTGCGAGACGAAGATTGGATTAACCCCACGGCTATGGGCCCTGAAGCTGGCCATGCATGGAACACCTGTGCGTTGGTGGGAGACACATGAGGAAGCATTCTAGGAGTGGGAGGACTGTCAGGGCATGATGCTCCTGCTATTTGAGACTCCGAAAGAGGTAGGGGTCAAGACGTTCCTTGGCCCAAGGGACCTGCACAAACACCTGGTTGCATGGAGAAATACATAGGGTGACTAAACTATGGAAGACTAGGTCCACTTATTCATTCATTCGTTGGGTTCAATCCCTATTGCATGGTATCTGGATGCAAAGCTACATCAATGCACCTGCCAGTGGGAAAAATATGAAGGATGACTTCATAGGAAAATTCAGACTGATAGGGGGTTTCGAGGCGCTTGAAAAAGCTCTGTAGGACATAGATACATTTGTGTTTCGAAAATATAGAGCTCTTAATATTGCAGAAGAGTCGACTTGGGAATCCGAAATGCAGGATATTGTTGACTGTCGTAGCTTAGCGAGGGTGGAAGGTAAATATGATTCGCAGTCTATGTCTATCCCAGAGTCGAAAGGGGAGCACATCGTTGTAGGACCCCCACTACTAGAGGTAGATGTCACTAAGCCTCTCAAGCTGTGTGAAGTCAACATTGGGACAAAAGAAAACCCTAAGTTGGCTATAATCGGGGATTATTGGGATGAGGACACAGTAGGAAAAGTGGCCGAGCTATTCACAGAATAACAGGACTTGTTCCTGACAAAGTTTTCGGAGCTAAAAGGGATCATGGGAGACTTAGGGGTCATGCATATCACTCTCATACCAGATGCGTGTCCTGTGAAGCAGCCCTATAGGCTGAACCCCAAGTATAAGCAGAAGGTCAAGGAAGAAATTGATAAAATGATCATTGTAGGTATCATCCAACCTATTGAACAATCCGACCGGGTTAGTCCGATGGTGGTTCAGGAGAAAAATACTAAGGGGGAGATTCAGATCTATATGGATCTACACAAGTTGAATGATGCTTGCATCCATGACCCATTCCCTACACCATTCTCAGATGAAATTTTGGATAGCGTGGGCATCCAAGAAGCATACTCTTTCACGGATGGGTTCTCAAGATACCATCAGATTAGGATCGCACCTGAGGATCACAGAAAAACCACATTCACCACTGAGTGGGGATATTTTTAGTATGCTGTCATGCCGTTTGGTCTCAAGAATGTCCCTGCTATCTTCTCGCGGGTCGTCATCGCAGTATTCAAGGAATTCATCCAAAAGTTCTTGGAGGTGTATTTCGATGATTGGACTATCTTTGGCCTAGTGAGGGCGCACGTATCGAACCTGTGGATGATGTTGGATACATGATGAAAGCCACATAGTTTGGATGATCTTCTACATACCTTTTGGAATATTTCTCGGCCACATAGTTTGTCGACAAGGATTGATGGTAGACCCTGCCAAAATCACAGTTATCATAAACTTGCTAGTACCAACAATGGAGAAGTAGCTACGATCGATCCTTGGACACACGTGCTACTACAAGAAATTCATTCAAGGCTATGCATTGATTACGGCCCCTATGAAAAAATTGCTCAAGAAGGATAGTTCGTTCTTTTGGAATGATGAGTGACAACAGAGCTTTGAATTACTTAAGGAAAAATGGTCTCGGCACATATTCTCATATTTCCCAATTGGGAGAAGGTATTTCATGTTCACGTCGATGCATCGGGCATTGCTCTCGGGGCTATCCTTATGCAGACAGGGGAAGGAGACACTGACCACCTGGTTGCCTTTGCAAGTAGGAAACTATCAAGTGCGGAATGCAACTACTCCACCACAGAGCAGGAAGGATTGGCTATGGTCTACGCATTACAGAAGTATCAGCATTATCTGTTAGGAGGACACTTCAAAATGTTCACCGACCATTCATATTTGAAGTAAGTAATCAATAAGCCTATGTTGGGAGGGAAAATCTGCCGATGACTACTACTATTTCAGGAATATGACTTTGAAATCATTGTCAATCCAAGAAAGTTGAACGCTGGGCCAGACCACTTGTCCCAAATAGAGAGCATAAAATATCCAACCAACCTGGAGGATGGATTGCCTGATTCAAAGTTCTTTTCTATTAAAGTAGTGGACACACACTTTGCAGATATCATTCAGTAATTAACTACTGGGGTGCCGCCTCCAGAGTACTCGGTACAACAGAAGAAAGAGCTAGTCACCCGGGCAACAGATTTTACCATCATCACAGGTAATTTATATAAGATGGGAGTTGATGAAGTGTTTAGGAAATATGTTTTGGACCATGAAATGCATGCTATATTGGCAGAAGCTCGTGACAAAGTAGCAGGAGTTCACTATGCAAGAAAAGCAACAGCACAAAAGATCTTGAGAGCTGGGTTATGGTGGCGAACCCTGCATAGTGATGCCCATGACTATTGTAAAGCCTACGATACGTGTCAATGAACAGGAAGGCTTTCTCACAGAGATGAAATTCCCCTTCAACTGCAAATGGCTCTATAATCATTTGATAAATGGGCCATTGATTTTGTCAGACCCATCAACTCGCCAGGAAAGAAGACGGGTGTGCGCTACATTATTACTACCACTGATTATGTAACCCGATGGGCTGAGGAACAAGTAGTAAAGGATCTTACTGCGTATATCACTGCACATTTCATCTTTGAACAAATTTTGACTAGATTTGGATCCCTGAAGATCCTCATGAGCCACAGAGGTACGCACTTTGTTAATGAAAAAATCCAAGCTTTGATTGAGGAATTCCAGATCCATCATGTGAAGAGCACACCATATCACCGACAGGAAAATGATTTGGTTAAGGCTTTTAACAAAATCTTGGAGCAGGCACTGAAAAAGGTCTGCAACACTGATCGCAGTGATTAGGACATGCACATCCCCTCAGTTCTTTGGGCCTATCGAACAACCTGAAAAAATTTAACAGGAAAAACTCCCTTCAGGATGGTCTATGGAAAGGAGGCCGTGATTCCCATGGAGTATATTATTCCTACTCTACGTATGTCCACTTTCATGAACATGGCAGAACCTGATATCATGGAGGAGTGATTGCGCAGCTTATGACTTTGGAGGAGGATTGGTTTCTGGCCAATTTCCATCAGCAGGTTTAGAAGGCCTGCGATAAAGCTTGGCATGACTGACATATTCACCAAAAAAATTTCATGGAAGGTGAATGGTCCTCTTATATGATAGCCAGTTTTTGAAACATCCAAGGAAGTTTCGACAGTATTGGCTTGGTATCTACACAATTATAGAAATCACAGATGGTAGAGTTGTTAGGCTAGCTACCCTGCGCAGTGATATGTTACTAGGCTACGTCATTGGAAGTCAGCTAAAACCATACTGGATAAAGTGGCTATATGGCCAAAGTTTCCACACAGGTGTAGGAAAATAACCTATCACCGCAATGAATCGGGACGAGTCACAAGGTTGTGTTGGGGGACTGTTGGAACAGGGTCTCCTAGACGTTATGAAACTGGTCCATTTTGTATATTTTTGATTATATTTAGTCTAATGCAGGGGTTTTAGGGTGGGCCAAAGCCCCTAATGCATTCTAAAGGGTTCAAGGGTAGACCAAGAATCCAAAAACCATGGTTTGTGGACCATTGGATGCGTAGGCTAAAATAGTATAAGTAGTTGAACCTTTTTTAGTTGTAAGACAGATTTGGGAAGAGAGATTGATGCTAAGTGTGAACTGATAGATCTGGTTAGGGTTGTTGGGAAGGACTCCTACTGTTGTGTGCATAGAGATTCTTTGTCCTACTCAGTGTGGACCCTGTTGCTGTGTGCCCAGGTTGGGTTTTGGGGTATTGTAAATAGAACTGAAGGATTAATGAAAGAAGAAGTATTGTTGAATATCTGAATATATTGGAATTACTGTGATGTGAATCTTTGATGTTTGGTTAATTAATATATACTGTTGTGTTATTGATTTAATCTATGAACATACTTGTGTCTCTTTTTTATGCTATGATCTGGGTCTATTCTATTATACTTCATATAAGAATATATGGAATAGTTGCCTTATCGTTATATGATTTCATGATTTTTTGATTACTATGAATATCATTTCTGTTGCACGCGTGGATGCGAAGGGAATCTGTAGATCTACGCTTCGTGATATAAGATTTGGTCACTATAAGGCTGAAAGTGGTTCTGATTTACTTACCTACCCTCTCCCAGGGTGCAGAAACCTAGTTCCAGCACCCAACCATACTACTTTGGGTGAGACTTTCGCCTGCACAAGAAGGTCACTGCCAAAAGGGCCAGTAGTATAGGCGTTTGTTGGCAAACCTTGAACCACTGAACTTGGGTCAGGACCCCTCGAGCCAACTGTTGTATAGGAAGGAGAGGCAGTTTCCTGCTGCAAAATGTGGCTCTGAAGCTCAATACTGATGGATCCAATGATACACAAGTGAGGGAATGGTCCCTCCAAGGATTTCTAGCTGGAATACTAGAAACTTCCCTTCTCCATTGGATCTACAAGACTTGACTGCGAAATTCCTAAGGGAAATTTTGTTGCTAGGAGATGTATGATGAATGGTCTAATGGTTGATAAAGATCTAAAGCACTGGAAGGATGATATTGAATCTGAAGGTGATAGGACAAATCCTTCATCGGTTCCTTAGCTGAAATACTAGAGGAAAACCTCCTCCTCTCAAACCCTGATGCAGAAATGTGTTATTTCTAAAGATGTATGGGCTGCAGAAATTAGGAACAATATGGAACCAATGCCTGATGATGAATTTATATCAATATAAAACCTTCCTAGATTAGGCACTTAAATTCCCCCGTGGGTAAGTGTGGCATTACCGCTTAGAAACACCCTGTGCTAAACAACACTACAGACTTGTATAAACATCATAAGCGTGCATAGAAATGTCAAATGAAAAATCCAAATCTAAATAGATCAAAATCAATCATACCAAAGCCTCCCTTCTATTGTGCCTTCATCTTCATTATATATATTATGTGCCTTCCCATGTCTTGGCCCACCTCATAACTGCACTATACATGTGGACATAGGCCTCCATGTTCACTACGTTGTCCCTCCATGATCTCCATCATGTATGCATGTAATGATCACTCTCTCCATCATGTGTGCATTAATGCACCACTTCCTCCATAATCTCATCATGAATTCTCTATGATCTTACATTTGGTTCCCTCCATGATCTTATTTTACTACTTCAACCTCTATGATATTTCTCATTAATGATACATGATCTCCACTCCTTTCACATTAAGAAGATGCTCCAATACTCCATAATGTAGATCTAGATCTAGAATATCAAAATACACACATCAAAAGTGGATTTTATTCAACTATGGGGTTTGTGGGTCCGTCCACCCTGTTATTTACTTAATTAATTATGAAAATTAAGAACGTTAATATTCCAATTACCTTCTGAAAATTTCAGAATATTACACAAGCTATCATTTGGTTTAATAAATGTTCGAGAAAAATTTCAAAGAGAAATGGATCTAGAATTTTTTAGTAAGATAAATACATTTATTTTCATTTATCTTGATGATTTAACTATCTTTTTTGGTTCTCATGAGAAACACTTTGTTGTAGAGGTAAATCCCCTCTGCGGACAGAGGTGATCCCTACTAGCCCAGATCGGGTCTAGCAACAATCGTATCATGCTAAGGCACAAGTTCCTAATTGCAATAGACCAAATTGCGAATAAGGCCTACCTTAATTCCAACACTGTTGTTCGTAGGGAAGATAGCACTCCCATTTCCTTGCTCCGGCAGATCACAATTCTCCCGCTTGTCGCAATCAAACACCTGCACATACAAGAAACACGACGAACACACAAGCATAAAACCCAATATATGCAATTATGTATCAATCAGAGAAGACACAACTCATGATCACAATGTATGAACAATATGAGTGGAACCATAACCAAAGTTGTTTATCATTAATCAATACAATGAAAGATACAACCTGGCTCTGACGCTGGATCTTCCTTTGGTGGGTCGACAGCGGAATATGTCTCGGTAAAGCTCGTCGGGAATGGGACAAGCTTCTCTCTTTGGTTGTCTTGAAAATAATATTCCTTGCTACTGATTTGGCTCTATGAGGACTATCAAGGCTCTTGCAACATTCTTTAGGCTATGAAGGCTCTTGGAGACTCAACCATTTAGCCCGTTCATCAATGCAAGATGGCTATATATATAGAGGAGAGGAGGAGGTTGGGATCCCTACAATAGTGGAAGGGAGGCATTATCCCTTGGGAAGTTCCCCATAAGGTGGAAACAAGAGGCCAAAGGAGGAAGGCTATGGTTATTCAATCGAAACCACTCCTCATGACTCATCCACGAAGTTGTTGTGATCGAAACTTCACCTCTTTTTTTAAAAAAATTTCCATAAGAAGATTGGCGCAGGTCCTTAACTGGGACAGAGCGCCAACTGGCATAGGCTCAGTGTTAATTTTCCTCATTGGTGCGAGGACATAACGGGCTACCAGCGACAAGGCAAAAACAGGTGCTTTTAGGGGTCTTCTCAGGAAATGATCAACAGAAGGAATGTTGCCCTCATGGAAAGGGATGCAATGATTGTATTTGCAAGGCATGACACTACTTATTGGTCACAAAAATGACCCTCCAAAGGGCCAGATGGGAATTACAGGGACGGTGACAAATTATTGTGTAACAGATGCCCCCTAAAGCATGAGGCCCGAGAGAGAGAGAGCGGTGAAATGCTTTACAAGAACGTGTCCAACGGAAAACACCGTCGTTGGAAAACCTGCATAGAAAGTACAACCGATATCTCAAATACATGATATATGTGGTATGGGCACAACCATCCATAATAGAGTATACAATAATCAAGATCCGAGGCATGGACGTAGCCATCCAGTAAGGATCGATAAATAGACTCAGGCATCGTCACAGCCATCCAATCAATGAGTCATGTAACCAATCATAATAATCCACAAAATCGCAGCCTGGATTTCAACAGACAAAATCCAGGGTCTTGCACTCCATCTCGACCCAAACAAAGTACAAGTTCAAGCATGCGAATAAGTGAGCTGAAGTCAAACATGCAATAACATCGTCTGATTACTAGCCAATGATGAAATTTGTTAACAGACACGAGAGGTACCACCAATAGTGAAAATGGTCCTCAAGGTACTATAGGTACAATCTACAGAATGTGAATAGTGAGCTCACATCAAACACCCGCAGAATCACTCGATCGAAGGCCAATGATGAAAACCTAACGTCGAATGTGAAGAACCTGCCATTGAGGCATGTAGGCTCCAAGGTACCAGAAGGGAGTATCTAGATCAGCTTCTTGGATAACGAACTGAAGTTGACATGAAGTGACCTTGATCGAAGGTCGGCCATAGTGTTTCCCACATCATCAATGTGAGACAGAGGAACATAATGTGTTGTAAATCAGGATCAAATGAGAATCAGAGGAGGGTTGCGTTGGGTTTCCCATGTTTTGGCCAGGTTGACAGAGACCAAAATATGAGACAACATAGAACCACTTTCAGACCTTAGGATCTAGCCCTCCTAGGTCCAGAGAGGGATCTCTCTATGGTAGTCAAAGGTTTATGTCTTTGAAGCTCGGGTGTTATGATTTTAGGCTAGTTATAGGCTCGAGGTTTCTTGTTTGATGGTTTGTGTTTGGTTGGAGGGAATCAGGAAAAGAAAGGTCCACTATGAGACAAGGATGAGAAAAGGTGAAGCTTAGGCATAGACAGATAACTCAAAGAATATCAAAGCCATTGGGCTACGGAGTCAAGAAAGGATTTATTTGTGTTCAATGTGCAAGCTTTCATTTGGGCTAGTCATCTAGAGCATATGGATCTTAAAGGATGATTGGTGGAATGGCACATTAACGACAGAAAATGGAGGAGAACTGACCAACTCTGTCTATAGATCAGACCAGAGGTCATTTAACTCCAGGCCTACTTGGACAGAACTAGAGGTAAAACAAGGGATCTTGAAAAGGTTTAACTGGGATGGAAAGCTCCTAGTGAGGCAGATACAGGGTTCTAGACCTCCCAGGCTCTCAACACGTTCAGCTAAATCCTACCAAGAACATCTAAACACAGATTTCATTAATTCATACATCAGAGAGAAGGCAACATCATCCACTACACTGGTTAAATCAATTGAAATCAACATTCAGATACACATATGAGCAGAAAACATGGAGGTAGGGAGAGTAGGAAACATAAGGCACCTATCAAGGGTGAATCTTATATTATGCTTTTGTTGCCTAACAGTAGAAATGAAATGAAATGGAACATAACATAAGAGCAATTCAATCACAAATACAGAGAAAGAGGAAACATCACCAGCTGCTTTAGATCAAGATCCAAAGAAACATGCTTGTCATATTAAAAACAACACCAATCAGGTACATCATAGCCCATAGCTTTAACATTCAGTCTGAACACATCTAACCTCATTCTATCTTACCATGTACACAGAGAACTTGTCTCAAATAGGAACAATGCTTGCATTCCACTGATTTCTCATCAACAACCATTACAATGTTTCCTTCTGTTCTTTATAGCAAAGGATGAACCGAAGATCGACTGAAGGAGTAGGTGAAAATTAAATGTATCATTAAACATAACAATGAATGCAGGGCCGAAACCCATCCTGCTTGACATGATGTATATTTAATCTCTGCCACCTTCTTTGTGAGAGAATGATCTGCTCCAGATTTGATCTTGACATATTTTGGCTGAAGTACTCCTGGATGATTTGAAAAAAATGAAATAAACTACTAGGAAGGTCTGTCTCATAAATGTCTGACTGTTTTTTGAGCTGTAGTCTGGTGGAAAATTCTTCAGGGACATGGTGCATAAATAAGACAGTATGGGTGCCTGGTACCTGATATAGAAAAACATTCTGCTGACGAAAACCCTGATATTACCTTTTGTCTGTGCTCAGGATCCTTTGATCGATCCTCGGGGCCTGTAATCTGCTGCTTTGTCCTTTAAACTTCGGGTTAAAAGCTCAAGATCTTCATAAACTAGCTTTAATCTTCCTTTTTCTCTGCGCTGAAACATTCTACCGCTCCATTTTCTTCTGACAGGTTAGCTCGGGTTTTAATGGTGATGGGAGATTCTGAGAGCTCAAAATATGCCTTTTCCTTAATGTAAATCCCGTCAGCAGCTTTCTTTGACAATTTTATGGCAACGCCGACCCTCGAATTTAATTCTGCCTGCAACCTCTCCATTTAAGATGGTACGATAGAAACATGGAGAATTTCACTTCCAACAACCCTGTAAAACAACAACTGTGAAGAAATTCACGGATTTGAACGGTGGAGGAGATGAAGACACACTATGGACGTGGGAAATAGCCATGCGGACGGAAAACAGAGGAGAAAACGTGACAAAATGATAAAACGAACTCTGGTGGAGGTTTAATGATCTGCAGAGTGAAAACACATGAAAAACATTAAAAAATGCGAGAAAGGGACATTATATGCGACGGAATGGTTGACGGGTACAGAACATGCACGTGGGGGTGATGTGGCATACGGAAAGCTGAGTGGACGGATGAGGTGGAGGCCCGGGCGATGACGGAGTAGTCAACGGAAGCGGGGTGATCTAGACCGTTGATCGGGCACAGATCAACGGCGAGGGCGGCACATGGTGGGTCTGCGGGTGCGGCGGAGACCGACTAACGGCCGAGCAACTTGGATGAAGGGAGGACATCGTATGAAGATCTCGAGATCCAACGGTGGTTGTAGATTTCGCTGGGCACCCTGTACCGAAGTTTAATGCGCGAAATGGCGGTTTTCAGAATAGTACAGGAGGACGCATGGCAGAAGATGAATGGGATCACTGGGTTTTGGATGAATATCGCCAGGCGCCCAACGGTGGTGCGGAATTTACCGGCAGGTTCAGAGGATGACGTATGTAGGCGGGGTCCACTGTTACGGGCGCGCTCTGCGCCGTCGGATCCAGATCTTAACGAACGCCGGAGATTCATCGATCAATCCAAATATATTAAAACCCCAAATGCGTGTTTTTAAAGGTTTGAAGGGGCTAAGCACCTAGCGGATTTGGCAAGTGGTCCCGGCGCTTGGGCATATGGACGGAAAGGGTGCGGGGGCTGATGGCGAAAGGGGCTAGGACCCAAACTCATAAAATTCAACATTTTAACTCATTTTGAATGCAATTTCAGGCACAAGGGAGGTAACGATAGAAGAATGGAGGGTAGAAAGGGCTAAACCAGGGGCAAGGATAGGATTTAGAGGGGATTTTGGGCATGAATAAGGGAAATATTGAGTGAGGAAGGGGACTTTGACCAAAGGGAGAGGTAACAAGAATGTTGGCATTTGTAGGGGTATAAAGGGCAATAATGGGCTTTTTTGAGGAATGAATCAGCAGAGGAACCATATGTTAGGCACAGCACACACTCCAAGGAGGATGAATTTTCAAGGGAAAGGCATTCCTTGGAGGCTCCAGAGAAAACTAGCCCCCAGCTTGCTTGTCAGGAATTTCATAGGGGGGCTAACAGTGGCTCCACATGGGGATGGCTTCTCCTTGTAGGAGTCAAGAAACCAGACATGATCTTTGGAGTAGGCCAGATGCCTGCTATCATAAGATGTCTTTCTTCTTCCATTTTAGCTGCCACAGTGTGATATGAACATCAACAAAAACATTTCCCAACCAATCTACCTACCGAAACTACAGTTCTACAATTTTCCCTTGGGTGAATTTGAACTAGCAGACCCTTTTCATTTATTTGAAAAACAAAAACAGATCTATTCTAATTCTACCCTTATTGCTCCATGAGGCCAGATTAGACTGTTGGCCTCACATGTTTCTCTATCTAATCTACTACCTATTGGGATTAAACTGTCCAACAGGTTTCTTCACCTACATTCTAAAACAAGAAATTTAAACACAGCCAAGTCAGGATTAGACTGTCTGACTTGCTGGGTAGAAGCTTGTAGAAAACAAAATTGTGAAGGCATGGAATTCTGCAACTGTGAAACATCCTTCTTTCTTTCTTGTGACTCATGTTTTGAGCATATTTTAGTCACCCCTTTTCTTTGCTTCAGCTCTGGTTTTGGGCATATTAGAGCTTATTCTTCTTTTCACTGTTGATCTAGATTTTGAGCTTGCTAGGACCAGCTATTCTTCTTCCCTTTGGCTCAGATTTTAATCAGATTTGAGCCATGCTTTTACTTCAGAGGTTCATGTTTTGAGCATGTATGAACCTCTCTTTTCTTTCTGTTTTTTGGAACATTTTTCTCTTTTTCTGAAAATGAAAACTTGCAATGGTATGTACAATGGAGATGAAACTGGAAATGGAAAATCAATAAAAGTAATGTTTGAGCATCCTGCCATTGACCGGACCCCCAGACAATTCTGTGCCATCAATTTCTTGCAGAAAAAACGCATTAGGACCCACAGTGGCTTGTATGATATATGGACCTTGCCACAAACTATCAAACTTACCATGTTTGCCTTTGTCCTCTCTTCTCGAATTCCATCTCAAAACCTTATCTCCAACCTTGAAATCTGAAGCTTTGGTTCTTTTGTCAAATTGCCTCTTTATGCCTTCCTGTATTCTGATAGCTCTGCTATAAACCTACTCTCTTGTTTGCTGCAGATGGATAGTTTCATTGATTCTCCTTACCATGCTATCTTCTTCTGATTGGATCTCCTGAACAAGCTTGATTACTGGAACTCCAAGACTAGTAGGGAAAACTGCTTTAGTCCCATAAACCAGCTGGAAGGGTGAAATGCCAATAGATTTCTTTGTGGTGAGCCTGTCTGCCCACAAGGCATGTATCAACTTTTTATGCCATGATCTTTTGTTCTCTTCCAGCAGCTTCTTAATGATTGTAACCAGGCTTTTGTTAGACGATTCAGCTAGGCCATTACCTTGGGGGTAATAGGCAGTTGAATGTCTAAGTGCTATTCCGTACTTGTGACAGAAATCAACCATTATTTTGGATCCAAAAGCAACAACATTTTCAGTGACTATTTTCCTTGGACAACCAAAACGAGATAGGATTAAGTCTTCTAGGAACCTAATGATGACAGAGTCGGTGGCATTCCTAGTGGGTATATCTTCTATCCATTTAGTCAATTAATCTGTAGCAGTTAGGATCCATTTATGTTGTCCAGAGGAGGCAGGGTTAATTTCTCCTATAAAGTCTAGGCCCCATTGCATGAAAGGACCTTCTATGGTGATGGGCTGTAGAGGAAGGGGAAGGAGTTTTCTTTTGCCCTCAAAGATCTGACACTTATGACAGGCAAGTATCATTTTATGAACATCACTGAAGAGGGTAGGCTAGTAGTAACCAGCCCTGAGTATCTTATTTGCAGTGGTTTTCCAACTCAAGTGGCCTCCACACTCCCCAGCATGGAATTCTTGTTTGATTCTTTCAGCTTCAGTTTCAGACAAACATTTCAGTAGAAGGCCATTTGGATTTTTCCAGTATAGACTCTCATTCATAATGCAATAATTTCTAGCTTTGAGTTTTATGGATCTGGCCTTTGTTTTAGATAGTTCTTGAGGGGCATTGAGGTTTGTGAGCACATAAAGGATATCAGTATACCAAGGAGAGTTCTGAGACCTCTCCTCAACATTTGGATGGGGCGATCCTTCCTGCTCATCTAAGGCATCCATCATGTTGATATCCAAGGCCTGCAAATTTGTTTCAGCCATTAATTGGGCCAGGCCTTGACCTTTGATCAGTTTGGTGGGTTTTATTTCAAGGTCGTATTCCAAGATGGTGGCAATCCATTTGCCTTTTTTTCCATCAGGGTCTTGGGACAAGATATCTTTGACCACTATATTTGGCACGTAGGAAATGGTGTGAGAATTCAAAATGTACACCCTAAAGTCTTTTAAGGCCTTAATCAGGGCATAGGCCTATTTTTCCATGATGTTGTACTTTAAGGGTGCATCTCTCAAGGCTTTACTGAAGAAGGCTATAGGTTGTTCATTACCTTCTGAATTTTTCTGTAGCAAAACTGCAGCTATTGTGTGTTGGGAGGCAAATGAAAAGATCAGAAAATATTTTGAGAAGTCAGGGCTGATAAGTACTAGGGCCTGAGTGAGCGCGAGTTTTACTGACTCGAAATATTTCTTGGCTTCAACAATCCACTTAATTCCTGCATCTTTCTTTAGCATTTCAGTCATTTTCCTAAGATGCTCGGCAAGATTGGGGATAAACCTTCTAAGGAAATTGATCTTCACAATGAAGGACTGTAGCTCCTTGATGTTTCTTGGATGTGAAACTTGAAGAATTCCCTCAACTCTCTGTGGGTCTATCCTGATCCCTTTATATGATATAATGTGGCCCAGAAGTTTACCTTATTGCATCCCAAAGACAGTTTTCTTAGGATTTAGGGACAGACCATACCTTCTACATTTTTCAAAAACTTTCCTCAGATGTTTCAAGTGTTCTTCTTCAGTTTTAGAAAAGACAGTCAAGTCATCCAAGTAGATAACTATAAAGTGTCCAATATCTTCTAAGAAAGCTATGTCCATTGCCCTCTGGAAGGTAGCTCCAGCATTCATCAGTCCAAAGGGCATTTTCACATACATGAAGGTGCCCCATGGAGTGGTAAAAGCTGTTTTGAGTTGATCTTCTGGGAGTACCAGAACTTGGTTGTATTCTGAAAAACCATCAAGCAGGGAGATTCTCTTAGAGCCCACTACCTTTTGTAGGATATGTTCCATTCTAGGAAAAGGGTAGTTGTCTTTCAGGGAGGCTCTATTGAGGTTTCTGAAGTCTATGCATAGTCTGATCTCCCCTGTCTTCTTCCTTACAGCCACTAAGTTTGACACCCAATCAGAAAACCTCACAGGGACTATTATGCCTACTTCATACATCTTTTTAATTTCTTTCTCTACTGCAGGCAATTGTTTTGGATTGATTCTTTGAAGATTTTGTCTGAAAGGCTTCTGATTTTCCTTTAGTGGTATCTTGTGTTGTATGATGTTGGTTTCATAGGCCTTTAAGTCTTCATAGCTCCATGCAAACACATCAACGAATTCCTTAAACAAGTCAATGTATTTTTTCTTCATGTTTGCTGGTATAGACTTAGCTAGTTTTATCATTCTGGGCTTATCTTTAGTGCCTATGTTGCATTCTTCTATATTTGATTCTGCATGTTCTATTGTGGGCTTTTCTGCTACGTCATCAAAATCAAAGAGGTCCTCCAAGGGTGCCAGGCCTCTGGGTATGTTCTTGTCTTTGGCCTGCAGCACTTCAACCTCTTCATTTTCTGTGTTTTCACTGTCTTTATTCAAATCTCCAGTTTTATCAGAAAAAAGGTTTATTTCTATATTACAGGGTGTTTCTTCCTCATATGAGGAATCTTCATCTAGGCAGAAGCTATCAGATTTGGAGTCTGAATCGGAAAATTCAAACTCATTTCTGCCTATCAGGAAATCCTCAATCTGTTTGTCTCCTTCAAAGACCTGCCAATATTTTTCATTGTCTGGCACTGCAGGCCTGAATTTGGTCTGAATGATAATTTTTTGGTCAACTGGGGTCTTAGGATATGAACTAGCTAGGCAAGCTAATCCATTTGCTATTCCGTTTTCCACCCTAGGAATGAATACTAATTCATATTCAACAAACGTTTTCAGCAAATCTAGAGTATCATTCCTGTATGCCCTAAGCCTGGGGTGCTTCGCTGAATACTCACCATTCACATGTTTGATCACTAACTCTGAGTCTCCTCTCACAACTATCCTACGGGCTCCTAATTTTTTCAACAGATTTAAGCCCAAGATGAGAGCCTCATATTCTGCAATATTGTTTGTGCATTTGAAATGCAGATTCACAGTGTGGCTCTCTGCGTGATCATTTTCAGTGTTACGCAGCCACACTCCTGCTCCAGCACTCTGCCTAGTACAGGACCCATCAAATTTCATTTCCCACAGGGGTTCTTTGTTTACCTCATCTTCATCCCCTCCCCTACATCTGGGTTCGCCATTATGTTGAGTTGTAAGGTCTGTACTAGGAGAAGGGTTATTTTGTTTTTCATTATGGGCATGGAGATCAGGGAGGTGGCTAGTTTTCTGTTTTTGTTCTGTTTCTGTTTCCTTCAGAGTTATATTTTCGGCAGTTTTCCCATGGCCTTCTTCATCGTATTCTTCCAGAGTAGCCATTATATTGAAATCCATGGGCTCTACATTTGTATCTTCGTTTTCTGATCTTGGCTCTTCTAAGGGTTGGTCATTGTAGAGAATGAAAGAGTCTAGATCTGTATGTACAGAGTATAATGGAAATTTTTCAGATTTCTCGGGGCTACTGACTAGGAATTTCATCTGAGACTCTCTATACAGTCTTCTAAGTTGGCCAAATATAGGGATAGTGGCATAAGAGCCATCCATCTGCATTGTCCCTTGCAGTTTGGCTCCCCATGATCTTGATAATAGCATGCCATACTTAGGTGGCACGTCTGCCACCACCACATCCATGACCATACACTTGGCAGGAATCTGGGTCAAGCTCACACATAAGTCTTTGATGAGGCCTAGGCATTTTACTCTGCTAGAGTCAAATGAATATAGGTCTTTGTAGGGTCTGGTGATTTCTAGGCCTAGCCTCTCCATCACTACCTTGGGCATTAGATTGTGTGATGCACCAGAATCATGCATGGCATTGTGGAGTATCTTGTCATGAACGTTAAGACTGATATAAAAAGGTGGAACTACCCCTTCCTGAAAATTTCCTTCAATTTTTGGACCAAAGAGCAGAGCTAGTTGATCATCATTCAGATTTACAGAATCATTCATTTCTCCCAGATTTAATGCTTTCAAAATTTGGCCTTTATATACATCCTAAGTGGCCAGCTCAGATAATGGTACAGAAATTTTGATTTTTTCAAGTTCACTCTCTAAATTGAAAGTGGACTGTGTCTTGGAAACACTTGACTCTTTTTTATTTGCTGCCTTGGTAGCTGAGTCATTTGGTGTTTTCTCACTATGTACAAGGTTTGGAACGGTTGTATCAAGAGTACTAACTGAAGTGCTAGTACTTCTGGTCGGTTGAATTTGTTTTTTAGTGTCTTGGTTGTCTTTCTCCTTATGTTTACCAGAACTTTTAGTTGTTGTTTTGCCATTTGCAGAGGTTGTTTTGGAAGTTTTGTCAGGTATTTTATTGATGGTTACCTCAGGAGTCTTTGTTTTTCAAGTATCTTGGCTTTTCTTTCTCCTAAGTTCATATTGTTCCCGGACCTGTAACATGGCATCCTCAAATCCTAATCTATAATTCTCAGTTTCCAACATTCCTCGTCATAACCAGTGGTGGAGGGCTGGTCTTCTTCTGAATCATAATTTAGGATTGAGTCTTCTGTTTCAAACATGTTTATTGTATTCCCTTCAGACTCTTCAATGATTCCCTCATCTTCATCCAAAAATTTTTCTTGAAATGGGGGAATAATTTGCTGATCTGACTCTCTTTGTCTGTTGGGAGCAGCATTGTTTCTTCTAATGTTTTGGTTCTGGTTTCTTTTTTGGTTGTTGTTTTCGACAACCATCCTCTTTATCATTTGTTCCAGTTCTTCCACATTTTTTGAAAGTCTATCATACTTGGGATCAGACGTGGAAGCTATGTTGTCATCCCTATATGTTACCCTTTTTTCAGCTTTTAGTCTTGCCCTTTTTTCCATTAAGTTTGCTTCTATGGTTATGGCCCCTTTCTGCATGTCTTCCAGGGTGGTGTATTTTTTATCTCTAAGCTCATAGGCTATGTCAGCATCAAATCCATCAGGATATTTTTCTAGGGCCATACCTTGTGGAGGTTTCATGTGTGGAGGGAGAGCATTATAAATGCTGTTGAATCTAGTGGTGTAATCGTGCACACTCTCTCCTACGTTCCTCTTAAGGGACGTGTATTCTGCAAGGAGCTGGCGAGGGTTTGCTCTAACCTCCCACTTGTTTACGAATGTCTGGTATAATGCAGGGAGATCTTGAATGCTGCCAGGAGGCAATCCTTTAAACCACTTCTTCACCTCACCCCCTAAGCTTTGGGCAAAGATCCTCATTTTGATTGTTTCATCATCAATTTCCATATAATCAAAAGAGTCCTCCATTTTATCTACATGTTGCTGAGCTTTTATGGACTCTTTAGCAGTGAAGTGTGGGATTTTTAATTGATAATCATTGGGTAAGGGTAACAAGGGTTGAGGTAAAAGCAAAGGTGCATACCAGGCTGCCATAATGATGTTCTGATGGGGTATAGGGTTAGCTTGAGCAGCTGGTATTTGGATGACAAGGATGTTAGGACCAGCAGAGGTCTGCTGAGCAGATCTAGGGTGGGAGAGCCCCAAGTTTTGAAGGAAGTGAAAATCAGGTGGTGTAGAAGGAGGGGTTTCACTGTCCCTAGTGTTTTGACCACTGTTGGAGAGTGTATTGTAAACTTCAAGGTCTTGCTGGTTTAAATGATTGAATGAAATAGTTCTCGGTAGTCTATTAGGTATGTCTAGGTCAGGGAGGAAATGTGCTAGAGCTGTTAGGTTTTTTGGTGCAGAATTAGCTCTATGAATGTGACTGGAAATGGTTGGTCTTTTAAGTGTAGGAGCTCCTTTGAGGATACTCTCTGGATTTTCAACTATTTCCGGTGGGTCAGGGTTGGGATAAGCTCTTGTGTGAATGGTTCTAAGAGCCAGAATGCTATTTATAAGGAAAACAGCTTAACCCTACTTGTTACTTCTATTGTGGTTAATGTTGTCTCAGGAGCTGGCCTCCTAGTGGAGTCTGATTGTGGAACCAAGATAATCAGCAGGCCTACTGATCACCAGTGGAGTCTTTTAACATTTAGGAACAATGGAGTCACCACGTGGAGGGTTTAGGATGTTTCTAAGGGGTACACTATCCACCACAGTGCTCAAGCACTATCACCTTTCAGGAATCCCCTCTAAACAACAAGCTCCAACCAGAGATTGACTGGGAGGGCATTTACCAGATATGTCACCTTTGAAAAGAGGATGAGATCTGGAGGCTACTTGGCCCTTTCCAGGCTCTGTCTAAGAGTGTGGTGGATATTCAATAATGGAGGTTGATTCGAGAAAGGGGTGACTTACTGTCAACCTAACCAAAGTTCTAAGTTTCTGAGTCTTTTACGAATGTTTAAGGTGAAATGTACTCAGAAGTTCCCCAGCGGAGTCGCCATTATGTTGGGGTTCCCATGTTTTGGCCAGGTTGACAGAGACCAAAAGATGAGACAACATAGAACCACTTTCAGACCTTAGGATCTAGCCCTCCTTGGTCCAGAGAGGGATTTCTCTATGGTAGTCAAAGGTTTATGTCTTTGAAGCTCGGGTGTTATGATTTTAGGCTAGTTATAGGCTCAAGGTTATTTTTTTTATGGTTTGTGTTTGGTTAGAGGGAATCAGGAAAAGAAAGGTCCACTATGAGACAAGGATGAGCAAAGGTGAAGCTTAGGCAGAGACAGATAACTCAAAGAACATCAAAGCCATTGGGCTACGGAGTCAAGAAAGGATTTATTTGTGTTCAATGTGCAAGCTTTCATTTGGGCTAGTCATCTAGAGCATATGGATCTTAAAGGATGATTGGTGGAATGGCACATTAAGGATAGAAAATGAAGGAGTAGAACTGACCAAATCTGTCTATAGATCAGACCAGAGGTAATTTAACTCCAGGCCTGCTTGGACAGAATTAGAGGTAAAACAAGGGATCTTGAAAAGGTTTAACTGGGATGGAAAGCTCCTAGTGATGCAGATACATGGTTCTAGACCTCCCAGGTTCTCAACACATTCAGCTAAATCCTACCAAGAACATCTAAACACAGATTTCATTAATTCATACATCAGAGAGTAGGCAACATCATCCACTACACTGGTTAAATCAATTGAAATCAACATTCAGATACACATATTAGCAGAAAACATGGAGGTAGGGAGAGCAGGAAACATAAGGCACCTATCAAGGGTGAATCTTATATTATGCTTCTGTTGCCTACCAACAGAAATGAAATGAAATGGAACATAACATAAGAGCAAGTCAATCACAAATACAGAGAAAGAGGAAACATCACCAACTGCTTTAGATCAGGATCCAAAGAAACATGCTTGTCATATTAAAAACAACACCAATCAAGTACATCATAGCCCAGAGCTTGAACATTCAGTCTGAATACATCTAACCTCAGTCTATCTTACCATGTACATAGAGAAATTGTCTCAAATAGGAACAATGCTTGCATTCCACTGATTTCTCATCAACAACCATTACAATGTTTCCTTCTATGCTTTAGAGCAAAGGATGAACCTAAGATCGACTGAAGGAGTAGGTGAAAATTAAATTTATCATTAAACATAACAATGAACGCAGGGCCGAAACAAATCCTGCTTGACATGCTATATATTTAATCTCTGCCACCTTCTTTGTGAGAGAATGATCTGCTCCAGATTTGATCTTGACATCTTTTAGCTGAAGTACTTCTGGATGATTTGAACAAAATGAAATAAACTAATAGGAAGGTCTGTCTCATAAATGTTTGACTATTTTTTGAGCTGTAGTCTGGTGGAAAATTATTCAGGGAAATGGTGCATAAATAAGATAGTATGGGTGCCCGGTACCTGATATAGAAAAACATTCTACTGAAGAAAACCCTGATATTACCTTTTGTCTGCGCTCAGGATCCTTTGATCGATCCTCAGGGCCTGTAATCTGCTGCTTTGTCCTTTAAACTTCGGGTTAAAAGCTCAAGATCCTCATAAACTAGCTTTAATCTTCCTTTTTCTCTGCGCTGAAACATTCTACCGCTCCATTTTCTTCTGACAGGTTAGCTCGGGTTTTAATGGTGATGGGAGATTCTCAAAGCTCGAAATCTGCCTTTTCATTAATGTAAATCCTGTCAGCAGCTTTCTTTGACAATTTTATGGCAGCGCCGGCCCTCAGATTTAATTCTGCCTGCAACCTCTCCATTTAAGATGGTACGACAGAAACATGGAGAATTTCACTTCCAACAACCCTGTAAAACAACAACTGTGAAGAAATTCACGGATGTGAATGGTGGAGGAGACGAAGACACACTGTGGACGTGGGAAATAGCCATGCGGATGGAAAACAGAGGATAAAACGTGACGAAATGATAAAACGAACTCTGGTGGAGGTTTAATGATCTGCAGAGTGAAAACGCATGAAAAACATTAAAAAATGCGAGAAAGGGACATTATATGCGACAGAATGGTTGACGGGTACAGAACATGCACGTGGGGGTGACGTGGCATACGGACAGCTGAGTGGATGGATGAGGTGGAGGCCCGGGCGATGATGGAGTAGTCAACGAAAGCGGGGTGATCTGGACCATTGATCGGGCATAGATCAACGGTGAGGGCGACACATGGTGGGTCTGCGGGTGCGGCGGAGACCGACTAACGGGTGAGAAGCTTGGATGAAGGGAGAACATCAGATGAAGATCTCGAGATCCAACAGTGGTTGTGGATTTCGCTGGGTGCCCTGTACCGAAGTTTAATGCGCGAAATGGCAGTTTTCAGAATAGTACAGGAGGACGCATGGCAGGAGATGAATGGGATCGCTGGGTTTTGGATGAATACTGTTAGGCGCTCAACGGTGGTGTGGAATTTACCGGCGGGTTCGAAGGATGACATATGCAGGCAGAGTCCACTATTTTGGGCGTGCTCCGCGCCGTCGGATCCAGATCTTAACGGACGGCGGAGATTCATCGATCAATCCAAATATATTAAAACCCCAAATGCGCGTTTGCAAAGGTTTTGAGGGGCTAAGCACCTAGCTGATTTGGAAAGTGGTCTTGGCGCTTGGGAATATGGACGGAAAGGGTGCGGGGGCTGATGGAGAAAGGGGCTAGGACCCAAACTCATAAATTTCAACATTTTAACTCATTTTGAATGCAATTTCAGGCCCAAGGGAGGTAACGATAGAAGAATGGAGGGTAGAAAGGGCTAAACCAGGGGCAGGGATAGGATTTAGAGGGGCTTTTGGGCATGAATAAGGGAAATATTGAGTGAGGAAGGGGACTTTGACCAAAGGGAGAGGTGACAAGAATGTTGGCATTTGCAGGGGTATAAAGGGCAATAATGGGCTTTTTTGAGGAATGAATCAGCAGAGGAACCATATGTTAGGCACAGCACACAGAGACTCCAAGGAGGATGAATTTTCAAGGGAAAGGCATTCCTTGGAGGCTCCAGAGAAAACTAGCCCCCAACTTGCTTGTCAAGAATTTCATAGGGGGGCTAACAGGTTGAAACTTTGTAGAGGTCAACTTCTCTTGAACATATCGGTGGTACGACATTGGATTTGGCAGTATTTGACATCAAAGGATCTGAGGTCATGATGACGAGGCAAAGAGCAGATGGGAGGTTAAAAGGGATTACCCAAGCCCACAGAGGCAAGCAGAAAATGAGATGAGATGTCCCCAACCTGACACGAATGCAGACAAGTGCCATGTTCAAGAGCGACATACTACCAACACGACGATGATACTAGTTCCATTTTCCCCACCATTTCTGGCGAGCACCCCAATTATTTTTGAAAACAAGCTTGAAGGGGATAGCATATGCTTGTAATATAAGTCCGTCCTTCGGACGAATCCATCCTAGTAAATTTAATGAGCCCTAGGAAGGAGGAACTCGAATATCGTCATTATGACTAAATCCGATGTCATCAGGGTTTAACGAGTCTGAAAAAGGGAGAACTCAACATATTTTCATATCTAGAGAGTTTGAAAAGACAACGGAAAAGTAAACTCCAACAATCCCTTTTCATAAAATAGTTCCTCAAATCCGAAAAGGTAGAAAACTATGTTTGAGAAAAACTCCTAGTCGTGATAGGCTAGGGTATTCCTTTTTCGTAAATAATCTATCCCAGCCCGAAAAAGGGGTAAACTTACATTGGGTAGATGTCGTTTCGCAGCCACTTTAACGAGATCAAAATGACAAACGACTCGACAATATTTTCATGTTTATAGAGTCAGAAAAGAGCTAAAAGATGACTCCTCCTAGAGGAACGAGTGGTAAAAAGGGTAGCTACTTGTTCCAGTAATGGTGGAACTACTCAGAACAAGTAAAGGTTAAGAGGCTGGATAACAAGAGCACTCATCGTAGCGGTTCCTCAGGAACGGGTGAAAAAATCAAGTGAACGCGTATGATTGGCCGAGCAGATTGGGACGATGGAATGAGAAAACCAAGGTTCATCTGGCACAAACAGGTTGATAAAATGGCAATCACAAGAGGTAAAATGGGAATGGTTTCATTTTTACACAAGCTTGAAGTCGGAAAACTCTGCTTGAAGTTGGTTTCATTTTTACACAAGCTTGAAACAAAGAAAAACTATGCTTGAAACCGGTTTCATTTTTACACAAGCTTGAAATGGAAACAAACTGTGCTTGAAAAAGTAGGCATGGCCCCAGCATGGTGACTCAATTCAGGTTACATGCCCCCCAAGCTTCAGTCCATATGAAATGCAGATTGAGTGAAGGTTCAAATTACGAGATTAAGAGAAAGACTCAAATGGGATGTTACGAGAACTTATCAAAGAATTGAATTGAACGGGAATGTGTTTCATTATTTTAATGAGGTTGACACATTAAAAGAACTATCCTCAGACACCTTATTTCATTTTTTAAGGAGCTTGACACCAGAAAAAGAACCCTGCTCCAAAGACCAGCTTGTTTCATTTTTTAAGGAGCTTGGCACAAGCCAATGAACCCTGTCCCGACGACAACTCATCATGATGAATAAGAAGTCATGGCTTCCAAGAGTTCCCTGTCCGATGGAAGGAGAACATCTTGGAAGTCTAGACCCAATGCCCCCAGCACACTATACACGACGGCATCATCATTGAGTACAAGCATGGGGTAGGTAGCCACATAGTTGACCTACAGTGGGGAAAATACAATGGGTGGATAAAAAATAGGAAGGGATGATGGCGGGCCAGCTGCCACATTAGGACCAAAGAAGGAAATCTGATTAATGGTCATGATCCATCCTTCATGTGGAAAACAGACCACATGAAAAATGGAGGAGACAAGCGCTCCCATGGCACAGGTGTAATCATGCCCGAAAATTAGATTGAAATCCAAGGGGCCTCGAACAACCATCACGTCCATATGGAAATTTTTACCTCCCAAAGTAATAGGTAACCTTGGAAGGATCCCTAACGATTGACTAGTTCTTCTGTTAAATGCCAACAGATTCTGTGTAACAGGCACAAGCGGCGGTGAACCGAAAGCTTACCAGGTAGTTGAGGATAAAATATTAATAGACGCGCATTTTTCTATAATGGTGATGGATATGACCAAACCAAAATCCTGTACCGTTATCTCAAAAGGCACATAAGATGGAAGGCTGTATCCTGCAAATCGATTCCAATCATAGGAAGCGACCAAACTACTCGGAGGGGCTACTATTGAACTGAGATGGTCTTTCCCTGGTGTTACAGAAGAAGAAGGAGCATCCTCCATGACCTCCATCTCGAAGGTGGGAAGGGAATCCTCCGAGATCTCAATCACGGGAGGCGGAAGAGAAGCTTCTTGAGGTATAGGGACAGGAGAATCCTTCTCAAAGTCCGAAGAATTTGAAGAAACAAGAAGAACCTAAGCGGGATGAGATCCACTCTCGACAAAAAATACATGTTGCACCGTAGAAGGGGCCAACTCATTCGATCCCACGACCAATGGTTGGTCGGGAATGGATTCCTGAATTTAAATTTCTGGGCGAGCGGGATTGACCAAGGATGACTCTTGACCGATCGTAGGATCAACTGGTGGAGGACTCAAAGAAATTCATTTAAAACCTGCCAGGAGGCAAGGTGTAGAAATAGTCGAGTTGTACAACACTCGTTGGACTTCATCCATATACGGACAAAGGTGAATGGCATGGTTCCCTTCACACAAATTACAAGGATTGGTAATCTTACCCTATTTCTTAGGAGCCTCACCAGCACTAGCTGAAGACGTGCCCCCAACCTGAATCCCGGAAGCCAAAGGCAATGGCGGGCGACCATTGGACCATACTTCTAGCACCTTGGGAATGTCAGGGTAGTCTCGAAGAAGATGGTTTCCTGTGCACAACATGCAAGGGAACTTGAAATTCCATGGAGGGCTGGGAGGTTCATCAAGAGGAGATCTTTCAGAAGCAGTAGCTGCAACTTTAGCCTCTATCTTATCGGACTTCTTCTTCTTTGTCTTCTTATTCTTCAATCTTCTTATCCACCTGGTTACTCATATCCAAACTTTCACCGGGCGAAGTAGAAGAGGAGGACGTAGAAACAGGCAAAGAAGGGGAGAGGTCCACCTTGGAATCACCATGGCATTGTTCAGGCGAAGGAACTGATTGACCAGTAGCCGAGACATTCGGTACCACAGAGGTTGAAAACAACCAAACAGGCAACCCAACAGTTAACCCAAGAAGGGACAACGTTGCCATATAAGGAGCACCAAAATTTCCAAAAGGAGGAAAAAGACTAGAATTCCCATCGAAGGGGATTCCTTGGTTGGTGAACTCTGGAAAAGTTGCCATTAGAAACAACTCAACACAACACCCTAAGGAAACTAACATTAACTGGGAATATTTCGTGGCCAGTTAAATTTTAAAACATTGAAACAAAACTCTACCATTTCATCTTTTAAGAGTTGAGAAATAGGAAAAAGGTGATTCTATTCATTTCAGATTGGAAACAAGCGTGAAAGGACAAGCGCTTGATGATCTTTTCAAATTTAATGAGTTATAAAAGATCGAAATCACTACTCTGGTAATCTAGGCAAAGGCTGTACCAGATATCCGTGAACTGCAATATACACCTTGGTCTCAAAATGAAAGAGAAATCCACCAAGGACTTAACGTACGTGCAGGCAGTCTCCCAGAATGCTATGTCCGGTGTATCACAGGTATAGGGCAGCAGAATCAGCTTCCTACACATAAAGGATAGCAACCTAGTGGGTTCTCCCTTTATATACGCAACGATACGGGGAGCACAAGTCCATACTAGTGCTATCTAAAGCCAAGAGGGGAACAACAACTACTAGGTTTAACGACGCCGGAACACGTCTCTAACCTAGACCTCTAAATATTTCGTTAATGTTTCAATGTTGCCTTAGTGTAAATTGAATAAATTTTAATGTTAATATTCAATTATGTTTCAATTTTCAAGCCTTACCGAATGTCATCCGACAATCTCCTATATGCAGCTATATGAGAAAAGAAAACTTTTTAATTCGATGAATGATATCTAGTTAAGGGAATAATTTCAAACAATGATGTAACAAACAACAACACTGCAAACGAAATTTTTCCAAACTAGATGACTTTCACTATCCAAAAGTAATTTCAAACATTCAACGATGCGAATAATGTAATGTAATCTATGCAAAATTCTCTTTTTCGAAAACTATGCAATTGTAATCTATGCACAATTTCCTTTTTCTTTTCAAATGATAAGAATGCACTCAATGCGATTTTTAGTTTTAAATCATTAAACAATGTAACCTAAGTTCAATGATGGATCTCAGATACTTTTCAATGCAATGTAATCTAATGCATTTTAACAAAAAGAACACTTTGAGAGGAAAACGAAATAAATTCAAATCTTCTTAATGAAGGATGAATGCAAAAGAGATGTAAACAAACACTAAGAATGCAATCGTTGTTTTAAACACTTTATAATGAAATTCCTCAAAAGGCAACAAGACATATGAGGTCAAGCACAAAAAAGGACTTCCAAAGTATGAGTTCAAAACAATGCATTCATTCCCTTTTACATCAAGAAATCATGGAGAAAATATATTTCAAAGAATGAGCAATGTAATCTATGCTCATACAGTGAAAGGGACAGAAGGGAAAGACACACTGTTGAAGGATTTAGGGAAAAAGTCTCAATTTTTACACACCCTGAAATTGGCACAACTTTCTCACTGGTAACTAGCGCCAACTAGCGCGACTTTCTCACTGACGACTAGCGACTATAGAAAATTGGCGCAAGTTGCTAACTGAAAATAAGCGCCAATGCCTGAAAATGAAAAAACAAAGAATTTCTCCCAACCAAGACCAGACTCACCACTTGAAGAAAAATCTAAAACAAACCTAGAAACAATGTACTGACCAAAAGAACTTCCGAACAAGGGAAAACCCTAGCACCTACAGGAAATGGCGGGACTGTCTAGCTGTAATCCGCGCCATACAGGAGATGGCGCAATTGATGAACTGGAAACGTGCGCCAATGGGCGCGGCTGTCAGGGTGGAAACCGCACTAATCAATCCAACCATGAAAAGATGAAAATTTGGAAAAACAGAGGTCAGATCTGATCCTCTCGGGGCTGAACAGAGGTTTTACACTATAAAAAGCGAACCAAAAGAGTTGATCAAGCAGAAAAAGACCAAAATCAACCGAAAAGACAAGAGAAACTCCAATCAATGTCTCCCTAGTGAAGTCACCAATTTGTTGTAGAGGTAAATCCCCTCTGTGGATAGAGACGATCCCTACTAGCCTAGATCGGGTCTAGAAAGAATCGTATCACGCTAAGGCACACGTTCCTAATTGCAATAGACCAAATTACCAAGAAGGCCTACCTTGAGTCCAACACTGTTGTTCGTAGGGAAGATAACGCTCCTGTTTCCTTGCTCCGGTAGATCACAATTCTCCCGCTTATCGCGATCAAACACCTGCACATACAAGAAACACGACGAACACACAAGCGTAAAACCAAATATATGAAATTATGTATTAGTCATAGAAGACACAACTCATGATCACAATGTATGAAAAATATGAGTGGAACCATAACCAAAGTCGCTTATCATTAATCAATACAAAGAAAGATACAACTTGGCTCTGACGCTGGATCTTCCTTCGGCGGGTCGACAGTGGAATACGTCTCGGTAAAGCTCGTCGGGAATGGGACAATCTTCTCTCTTCGGTTGTCTTGAAAATAATCTCCTTGCTACTGATTTGGCTCTATGAGGACTATCAAGGCTCTTGCAACATTCTTTAGGCTATGAAGGCTCTTGGAGACTCAACCATTCAGCCCCTTCATCAATGGAAGATGGCTATATTTATAGAGGAGAGGAGGAGGTTGGGATCCCTATAATAGTGGAAGGGAGGCCTTATCCCTTGGGAATTTCCCCATAAGGTGGAAACAAGAGGTCAAAGGAGGAAGACCATGGTTATTCAGTCGAAAGCACTCCTCATGACTCATCCACGAAGTTGTTGTAATCAAAACTTCGCCTCTTTTTTAAAAAAAAATTCCATAAGCAGATTGGCATGGGTCATTAACTGGGACAGAGTGCCAACTGGTGCTGGCTCAGTGTTAATTTTCCTCATTGGCACGAGGACATAATGGGCTACCAGCGCCAAGGAAAGTTTTTATGGGTTTTCTTAGCAAATGATCAACAGAAGGAATGTTGTCCTCATGGCAAGGGATGCAATGATGGTATTTGCAAGGCATGACACTACTTATTGGTCACAGAAATGACCCTCCAATAGGCAAGATGGGAATTATAGGGACGGTGACAAATTACTGTGTAACAGATGCCCCCTAAAGCATGAGGCCCGAGAGAGAGAGAGGGGTGAAATGCTTTACAAGAACGTGTCTAGCTGAAAACACCGCCGTTGGAAAACCTGCATAGACAAGTACAACTGATATCTCAAATACATGATATATTTGGTATGGGCACAACCATCCATAATAGAGTTTACAATAATCAAGATCTGAGGCATGGACGCAGCCATCCAGTAAGGATCGATAAATAGACTCAGGCATGGTCGCAGCCATCCAGTCAATGAGTCATGTAACCAATCATAATAATCCACAAAATCACAGCCCGGATTTCAACAGAAAAAATCCAGGGTCTTGCGCTCCATCTCGACCCAAACAAAGTACATGTTCAAGCATGCGAATAAGTGAGCTGAAGTCGAACATGCAAGAACATCGCCTGATTACCAGCCAATGATGAAAACTGTTAATAGACGCGAGAGGTACCACCAATAGTGACAATGGTCCTCAAGGTACTATAGGTACAATCTACGGAATGTGAATAGTGAGCTAATTTCAAACACCCGTAGAATCACTCGATCGGAGGCTAATGATGAAAACCTCACGTTGAACGTGAAGAACCTACCATTGAGGCATGCAGGCTCCAAGGTACCAGAAGGGAGTCTCTAGATCAACTTCTTGGATAATGAGCTGAAGTTGACAGGAAGTGACCTTGATCGAAGGTGGGCCATATTTTTTCCCACATCATTGATGTGAGACAGAGGAACATAATGTGTTGTAAATCGGGATCAGATGAGAATTAGAGGAGGGTTGAAACTTTGCAGAGGTCAACTTCTCTTGAACATATCGGCGGCACGACATTGGATTTGGCAGTATTTGACATCAAATAATCTGAGGTCATGATGACAAGGAAAAGAGTAGATGAGAGGTCAAAAGGGATTACCCAAACCCACGGAGGCAAGCAGAAAACAAGATGAGATGTCCCCAACCCGACACGAATGAAGATAAGTGCCATGTTCAAGAGCGACATACTGCCAACACGACGATGATACTGGTTCCATTTTCCCCACCATTTCTGGCGAATACCCCAATTATTTTTGAAAACAAGCTTGAAGGGGATACCATATGCTTGTAATATAAGTCCTTCCTTGAGACGAATCCATCCTAGTACATTTAACGAGCCCTAGGAAGGAGGAACTCGAATATCGTCATTACGACTAAATCCGATGTCATCAGGGTTTAACGAGTCTGACAAAGGAAGAACTCGACGTCTTTTCATATTTAGAGAGTTTGAAAAGACAACGGAAAAGTAAACTCCAAAATTCCCTTTTCATAAAATAGTTCCTCAGATTCGAAAAGGTATAAAACTATGTCTGAGAAAACCTCCTAGTCGCGATAGGCTAGGGTATTCCTTTTTCGTAAATAATCTATCCCAGCCCGAAAAAGGGGTAAACGTATACTCGGTAGATTTCGTTTCGCAGCCACTTTAATGAGATCAAAATGAAAAACGACTCGGCAATATTTTCATATTTAGAGAGTCAGAAAATAGTTGAAAGATGACTCCTCCTAGAGCAACGAGTGGTACAAAGGGTAGCTACTAGTTTCGGTAATGGTGGAACTGCTCAGAACAAGTAAAGGTTAAGAGACTGGCTAACAATACCACTCATCGTAGCGGTTCCTCAGGAACGGGTGAAACAATCAAGTGAAGGCGTGCCAAGCAGATGGGGATGATGGAATGAGAAAACCAAGGTTCATCTGGCACAAACAGGTTGATGAAATGGCAATCACAAGAGGTAAAATGGGAATGGTTTCATTTTTACACAAGCTTGAAATCGGAAAAATCTGCTTGAAGTTGGCTTCATTTTTACACAAGCTTGAAACAAAGAAAAACTATGCTTGAAACTGGTTTCATTTTTACACAAGCTTGAAATGGAAACAAACTATGCTTGAAAAAGTAAGCATGGCCCCAGCATGGTGACTCAATTCGAGGTACGTGCCCCCAAGCTTCAGTCCATATGAAAGGAAAATGGAGTGAAGGTTCAAATTATGAGATTAAGAGAAAGACTCGTCTGGGATGTTACAAGAACTTATCAAAGACTTGAATTGAACGGGAATGTGTTTCATTATTTTAACGAGGTTGATACATTAAAAGAACTATCCTCAAACACCGTATTTCATTTTTTAAGGAGCTTGACACAAGAAAAAGAACCCTGCTCTGAAGACCAGCTTGTTTTATTTTTTAAGGAGCTTGACACAAGCTAATGAACCCTGCTCCGAAGACAACTAATCATGATGAATAAGAATTCATGGCTTCCAAGACTTTCCCGTCCGATGGAAGGAGAGCATCTTGGAAGTCTAGACCCAATGCCCCCAACACACTATGTAGGACGACATCATCACTGAGTACAGGCATGGGGTAGGTAGCCACAGAGTTGACCTGTGGTGGGGCAGATACAACGGGTGGATAAAAAACAGGAAGGGATGATAGCGGGCCAGCTTCCACATCAGGACCAAAGAATGAAAGTTGATCAATGGTCACGATCCGTCCTTCATGTGGAAAATAGACCACACAAAAAAGGGAGGAGACAAGCACTCCCATGGCATAGGTGTAATCGCGCCCCAAAAGTAGATTGAAATCCAAGGGGCCTGGAACAACCATCACGTCCATATGTACAGTTTTACCTCCGAAAGTAATAGGTAATCTTGGAAGGATCCCTAACGGTTGACTAGTTCTTCTGTTAAATGCCAACAGATTCTGCGTAGCAAGCGCAACCGGTGGTGAACCAAAAGATTGCCAGGTAGTCGAGGATAAAATACTAAAAGACGCGCCTTCGTCTATAATGGTGCTGGGTACGAAAAAACCAAAATCCTGTACCGTTATCTCAAAAGGCACATAAGACGAAAGGCGGTATCCTGCAAATCGATTCCAATCAAAGGAAGAGACCAAACTACTCGGAGGGGCTACCATCAAACTGAGATGGTCTTTCCCTGGTGTTACAAAAGAAGAAGGAGCATCCTCCATAACCTCCATCTCGAAGGTGGGAAGGGAATCCTCCGAGATCTCCATCACGGGAGGCAGAAGAGAAGCTTCTTGAGGTATAGGGATAGGAGAATCCTTCTCCAAGTTCGAAGAATTTGAAGAAACAAGAAGAACCTGATGGGGATGAGATCCACTCTCGACGGAAAAGACCTGGTACACCGTAGAAGGGGCCAACTCATCCAATCCCACGACCAATGGTTGGTTCGGAATGGATTCCTGAATTTAAATTTCTGGGGGAGCGGGATCGACCAAGGATGACTCTTGACCGATCGTAGGATCAACTAGTGGAGGACTCAAAGAAAACCGTTTATAACCTACTGGGAGGAAAGGTGTAGAAACATTCGAGTTGTGCAACACTCATTGGACTTCATCCATATACAGAAAAAGGTGAATGGCATGGTGCCCTTCACACAACTTACAGGGATTGGTGATATTACCCTGCTTCTTAGGAGCCTTACCAGCACTAGTTGAAGACGTGCCCCCAACCTGACTCCCGGAAGCCAAAGACAACGGCAGGAAACTGTTGGACCATACTTCGAGCACCTTGGGAATGTCAGGGTAGTCTCGAAGAAGATGGTTTCCTGTGCACAAAATGTAAGGAAACTTGAACTTCCGTGGAGGGCTGGGAGGTTCATCAAGAGGAGATGTTTCAGAAGCAGTAGTTGCAGCTTTAGCCTCTCTCTTATCGGAATTCTTCTTCTTTGTCTTCTTCTTCTTCTTCTTCTTATCCACCTGGTTACTCGTATCCAAACTTTCACCAGGTGAAGTAGAAGAGGAGGACGCAGAAACAGGTGCAGAAGGGGAGAGGTCCACCTTGGAATCAACATGGTGTTGTTCAGGCGAAGGAACTGATTGACCACTAGCCGAGACATTTGGGACCACAAAGGTTGAAAACAACCAAACAGGCAACCCAACAGTTAACCCAGGAAGGGACAATGTTGCAATATAAGAAGCACCAAAATTTCCAAAAGGAGGAAAAGGACTAGGATTCCCATTGAAGGGGATTCCTTGGTTGGTGAACTCTGGAAAATTTTCCATTAGAAACAACTCAACACAACACCCTAAGGAAACTAACTTTAGTTGGGAATATTTTGTGGGCAGTTAAATTTTAAAGCATTGAAACAAAACTCTACTGTTTCATCTTTTAAGAGTTGAGAAACAGGTAAAAGGTGACTCTATCGCTTTTAGATTGGAAACAAGTGTGAAAGGACAAGCGCTTGATGATATTTTCAAATTTAATGAGTCAGAAAAGATCAAAATGACTACTCTGGTAATCTAGGAAAAGGGTGTACCAGATATCCATGAACTGAAATATACACCTTGGTCTCAAAATGAAAGAGAAATCCACCAAGGACTTGACGTACGTGTAGGCAATCTCCCCGAATGCTATGTCCAGTGCATCACGAGTATAGGGTAGCAGAACCATCTTCCTACGGATAAAGGATAACAACCTAGTGGGGTCTCCCTTTATATACGTCACGGTACGGGGAACACAAGTCCATACTAGTGTTGTCTAAAGCCAACAGGCGAATGACAACTACTAGGTTTAATGATGCTGGAACACGTCTCTAACCTAGACCTCTATATATTTTGTTAATGTTTCAATGTTGCCTTAGTGTAAATGGAATAAATTTTAATGTTAATATTCAATTATGTTTCAATTTTCAAGCCTTACCGAATGTCATCCGACAATCTCCTATATGCAGCTATATGAGAAAAGAAAACTTTTTAATTCGATGAATGCTATAGTTAAGGGAATAATTTCAAACAATGATGTAACAAACAACAACACTGCAAACTAAATTTTTCCAAACTAGATGACTTTCACTATCCAAAAGTAATTTCAAACATTCAACGATGCGAATAATGCAATGTAATCTATGCAAAATTCTCTTTTTTGAAAACTATGCAATTGTAATCTGTGCACAATTTCCTTTTTCTTTTCAAATGATAAGAATGCACTCAATGCATTTTTCGATGAAATGAAAATCTACTTAATGCATGATTTTAATGAAAGAGAACGCACTCAATGCGATTTTTAGTTTTAAATCATTAAACAATGTAATCTAAGTCCAATGATGGATCTCAAAAATACTTTTCAATGCAATGTAATCTAATGCATTTTAACAAAAAGAACACTTTGAGACGAAAACTAAATAAACACAAATCTTCTTAATGAAGGATGAATGAAAAAGAGATGTAAACAAACACTAAGAATGCAATCATTCTTTTAAACACTTTATAACAAAATTTCTCAAAAGGAAACAATACATATGAGGTCAAGCACAAAAAAGGACTTCCAAATTATGAGTTCAAAACAAGGCATTCATTCCCTTTTACATCAAGCAATCATGGAGAGAAGTCATTTCAAAGAATGAGCAATGTAATCTATGCTCATACAGTGAAAAGGTCAGAAGGGAAAGACACACTTGTGAAGGATTTAGGGAAAAAGTCTCAATTTTCACACACCCTGAAATTGGCACAGCTTTCTCACTGGCAACTAGCGCCAACTGGCGCGACTTGCTCACTGAAAACTAGTGCCAATAGCAAATTATCGTGGGTTGCTAACTAAAAACAAGCACGAAGGCCTGAAAATGAAAAAATAAAGAATTTCTCCCAACCAAGACCAGACTCACCACTTCAAGCAAAATCTAAAACAAACCCATAAAAAAAGTACTGACCAAAAGAACTTCTGAACAAGGGAAAACCCTAGCACCTACAGGAAATGGCACGACTGTCTGGCTGTAATCCGCGCCAGATAGGAGATGGCGCAAGTGATGAACTTGAAACATGCACCAATGGGTGTGACTGTCAGGGTGGAAACCGCGCCAATCAAGCCAACCATGAAAAGATGAAAATTTGGAAAAACAGAGGTCAGATCTGATCCTTTGGGGGATGAACAGAGGTTTTACACTAGAAAAAAGCGAACCAAAAGAGTTGATCAAGAAAACAAATACCAAAATCAACTGAAAAGACAAGAAAAACTCCAATCAATGTCTCCCCAGTGGAGTCGCCAATTTTGTTGTAGAGGTAAATCCCCTCTGCAGACAGAGGCAATCCCTACTAGCCCAGATCGGGTCTAGCAACAATCGTATCATGCTAAGGCGCAAGTTCCAAATTGCAATAGACCAAGGCCTACCTTAAGTCCAACGCTATTTTTCGTAGGGAATATAGTGCTCCCATTTCCTTGCTCTGATAGATCACAATTATCCCGCTTGTTGCGATCAAACACCTGCACATACAAGAAACACGACGAACACACAAGCATAAAACGAAATATATGCAATTATGTATCAGTCAAAGAAGACACAACTCATGATCAAAATGTATGAACAATATGAGTGGAACCATAACCAAAGTCGCTTATAATTAATCAATACAAAGAAAGATACAACCTGGCTCTGACGGTGGATCTTCCTTTGGTGGGTCGACAGCGGAATACGTCTCGGTAAAGCTCGCCGGGAATGGGACAAGCTTCTCTCTTTGGTTGTCTTGAAAATAATCTCCTTGCTAATGATTTGGCTCTATGAGGACTATCAAGGCTCTTGCAGCATTCTTTAGGCTATGAAGGCTCTTGGAGACTCAACCATTTAGCCCTTTCATCAATGTAAGATGTCTATATTTATAGAGGAGAGGAGGAGGTTGGGATCCCTAAAATATTGGAAGGGATGCCTTATCCCTTGGGAAGTTCCCCATAAGGTGGAAACAAGAGGCCAAAGGAGGAAGGCCATGGTTATTCAGTCGAAACCACTCCTCATGACTCATCCACAAAGTTTTTGTAATCGAAACTTTGCCTCTTTTTTTAAAAAACTTTCCATAAGAAGATTGGCGCGGGTCCTTAACTGGGAAAAAGTGCCAACTGGCATGGGCTCAGTGTTAATTTTCCTCATTGGTGCGAGGACATAATGGGCTACCAGCGCCAAGGCAAAAACAAGTGTTTTTAGGGGTCTTCTCAGGAAATGATCAACAGAAGGAATGTTGTCCTCATGGCAAGGGATGTAATGATGGTATTTTCAAGGCATGACACTACTTATTGGTCACATAAATGACCCTCCAATGGGTGAGATTGGAATTACAGGGACGATGAAAAGTTACTGTGTAACACACTTGAAACACTTGAGGAAAGTTTTTGAAATATGCATGAAATATGGGATTTATCTAAATCCTAAAATGTCACCTTTTGCAATGAAATAACCAAAGATATTAGGACATATAATTTAAAAGGAAGGATTTGTTATTGATCTAAAGAGAGTTTTAACAATTCGGGTAATCTGTTTTCCTAGAAACAAAAAAGTGATTAAGGAATTTTTACAGAAGATAATATTTTTAAGAAGATTTATACCTAATTATGTTGATATTGTGAAAGATATTACTAACATGCTATAGAAGGATAAATAATTTCAATGGATAGTAGAAGCTAGATATTTTTTTTCATAAACAAAAAAGGAAATTTCAGAATCCCTAGTGCTAGCTAGTATAGATTACACAAAATTGTTTAGTATATTCTCTTTTTCCTCCGATACTACCATAAAATTTGTTTTATTGAAAACAAATAATGATCAAGATGAGCAACCAATTTACTTTTTCAATAAGGTTATGAGGGATGTTGAACTAAGATATGACATCATAGAAAAACATCCTTATGCCTTAGTACAAGCTCTGAAAGAATTTAGGATTTATTTTTTACATTCTCCTCTAATTTCTTATGCTCATAACAATGTAGTAATATTTAAAAGGCCAAATACTGATAAGAAAATTAAAAACCCATGATTGATGATCAGGATTATGAATGAATTGTTCCTGTTGTTACAAATGATATAAATTGTTTTGAAGATCCATCATCTCACAATGTTATTATTCCAATAAGCCACTACAAGGAAAAGACCCTCTAGAGAATGTTTTTGAGGAACCCCTTATAAAAATAGCCTAGAAATCCATTTGTAGTGGAGGTTACGAGAGAAGGTTAGCAGGTGGATGTTTTTATGGATGTTTTTTTTTCCTGTTTCTTTCACATCCTACACTGCACCGATGCGTTCCACTAGAAAAGCACTGGTGCGTACTACAAATTGGCACACCGGGGCAAAGCGATCTCGATACAAACCCGCCCGGTGTGTCTAATTACTGTATCGCACTAGTGCTCTACACAGATTCAGCCCCGATGCATCCTAAAAACCCACGCCAATACTAAAACAGCCTGGTGCGGTTGGAAGAAAGTGCCCGGTGTGCCTCAAAAACCCGTGCACCAGAACAGGGTTAAATAAAATAAAAATTATGGCCAAAAATACGCATTTTTCAGTTTTCAGTGCTCCAGAGCTCTCAAGCACTGGTGCAAATTTACCTTCTGTGAGGCACCCTGCCATCAGTGCTCCCATTACATGCACTTCCCTTGTCCATTGCCCAAAATCTCCATTTTGAATTTTGCAATATAGTGGGAAAATTTAGTTTTTCAAATTCTACAGAAAATATGCCTCCTCGATGCCCAAATGTACAGGTATTTTACTTTTTTTTCCATAATTAAAATTTTTAGCGGATTATTTTTGTAAAATAACTTAATAGTCACCATTTAAAAAAAAAAAAATTCCCACGCAGTGCACGCAAGAAGTTCAGCTCGCATTGGTTCACGGTGCTTCCTGTAAATTTACAGGCCGCAGTTCAACTGGTGGTAACAGTATCCGTACCAGTTTGGGTGTGGTGCCGAAACGACACACCGTGATTTTTTAAAATTACAGAAATTTTGGTGCAGTCAATTACCTGGCCGCACCATTGACCATGTCCATGTTCGGGAGGGCAGTGCATTGATCGAAATATGTGCCTCGGTGTGGATATTTTCAGTAGAACACTACCCTACCAAAATTTGACATAGTCAATTGTGCGGTCATGTAAACAATTGCACCGTTGACCATGTAGTGATGTCAGGATGGTCGTGCGCTGCCTAAACTATACGCCCCATGTTGTATAGCTTGGTCAGCACACCACCCTCCCGATATTGGTACATAGTCAACAATGCATTCGGTTACACCACTACATTATTGACCGTGTAATGATGACAGGATGACAGTGCACTGATGAAACTATCCACCCCGAGGCCAGTAGTTTGGTCAGCACACTGCCCTGCCGAATGTGTACATAGTCAATGGTGCGATCGGGTAAACGACCGCACCTTTGACCATTAGTTGATGTTTGGTGGTGCATTAACGGAATTATCTACCCGAGGCTAGATATTTTAGTCAACACATCGCTTGAGAAAATATAGGTCATGATGTGTGGTGCACTGAAAATTTCTAGGGGCACCGCAACCGGTGCGTGATAAAAATAGACGCCCCAATAGCGGTGCATGCCTGTTTTTTTGGGCGCACCCACGGTTTTTTTTAATTTCAAAAAAAATTATATATATATATATATATATATATATATATATTTCTAAATACATGTCTCATTTAATAAAAAATGTGTGTTTAATATGTCAATCATTCAGTGACGTCAAAGGAGAGAGGAGAGGGAACAACAACAACATATGGTAGACCAGTATAACATGGTTTGCCCATGGGAGGCATGAGATAAGGAGAGAGATATATACCCTTGTCCTATTACAGCAGCCACCTAGGTGCTCCTAAGGGAGGTAGGCCTCCTTCAGTTCTATGAGGAGGCTACATCCCTGAAGGGCCATGGTGGGTTATTGCAACAACTTATCTTCAAGTGGAATGCCCACCGACAGGCTTTCTGGGTGAGTCCTAACCAGTGGTACACGCCCACTGAGGAGGAAATCTATTTTATTATAGCCTATCAATGAGAGGGAAGGATTTTCCCTCATTCCCAGAGATCCCTATTGGATGTGTAACAGGGAGACAGTTGGTGTACTCCCAGAGATACATTAGCATTGATATACTGTCTCCTGCATATTTTTAGGTATCCGGTGGTCAGTTATGGATTGCTTCATTTGTTGGAGAGGAGATGAAGTTCCTCTCACTACTGATTTAAACCATTTCTCACCATACCAGTGATGGGAAACACATTAGTTTCCCACTTTTATTTTATGTTGATTCTTTATTACTGGCACAAAGACTTGTAAGGTGGTCTGTGATTTTTTTGTGGCAGTTCTGTAGAACTTTAGATAGAATTTGTGCTCAGGTAGAAGGGAGGGTGAACTTCCCTTTTTATTCAGAGCTATTTTGTTTAATTTTTTTTATAGGTTTCCAGAGATGAAATCTACTATTTTTCGACAGCCTCGTAGGCTGACACTGCATATACAGATGTAGATGTGGGGATAGATGATCCCCAAGTGGGCCGAGTCAGAATTTTCCGTGACGATATCACCTGATGCACTGGAGTTGCTAGTGAGTGTTTATGAGCATGCCTTCATTCTAGTCCCCTATCCATATGCTGGTTTGGATTGGCGAGGGTGTGCCAAGATCCTTTTCATAGATGTTGAGGTTCCAGATGATAGAGGTAATATTAGTGTTTTCTTTAAATTTATTCTAACATGTTCTTGAACTTATTTTTATTAAACTATTTAATGAAACTATATAATTATTGTTACGTACTTATATATATTTTACAAACATTGGGTCATTTGATGGCAATGAGATTCCACAACCACCAAATGATACATGTGTATATCCTGAAGACAATCAGGAGATGGAAGATGCTGAGGATCACATCAGTCTAGACAGACCTGGTCCTCACGTTGTGCAGGTACTTGCTGGTGTGAGGCTTAGGCCTGACACTAGATTTAGGATGGAGTTGGGAAACCAAATCCATCGATTGCTTGTGGAGGAGGGAGCCAGGCTAACCACTATGAGAGAGATACAGGCTGATGATAGGCTGATAGTGATGTGGAGAGGCATGCCATGTGATATCTTGTCCTTGATGCGGCATGTAGTACGAGCTACCATCTTAGTGGTGCGGCTGAGGAGGGACCTTCAACATAGGCATGTTCGAGATGTAATACATTGATATTCGAGCATCGAGGCATCATCTGATGATCACGATTAGGGGAGTGATCATCGTTCACCTCGCATCGTAGATGAGCAACTTGCAATATCAACTAGCAGTCATGATTATGAGCAGGTTGGACCATCCACGTCGAGTCATCCTTCCCAGCCTACAGCATCCAACATTCATGATCATGAGTAGGCTAGACCATCCACATTGAGTCATTGTGATTAGCAGCCTGCAGCATCTAGTAGTAATCATGATCATGAGCAGGCTCGACCAGCCATGTCAAGTCATCGTGAGCAGGCATTTGATCCTCATCAGCATGAGGCACCACCAATTCAGCAGGGACGTGATGATCGACATCTATCTGAGCTTTTTGAGGCTGTACCATTGACTAAGTAGGCTTCGACTAGTACTATTATTGATGATGTACCACCAGTTGATATTTGACATTTATATTATAGTTGTATATTTTTTACATTATATATATATATATATATATATATATATATATGTCTTTATGCATGTGTGTGTGTGTGTGTGTGTGGTCCATGCATTTTATGTTCATGTTGTAGTTGTACTTAATTTACATGTTGATGATGTGTATATTGTTAGGTCATGTAAGATATGTTCATTTAATGTGCAACTTGCAGATAGATGTGTATGTGATAGAGGGTATTTGACATGAGATGTATATTTTATGTTTGTGTTGTGATGATGTTATACAATGCTTGTGTTTTTTTAGATGATCATGATCACAATGATTAGATGCCGTTAGCGGATTTGAATTTGTTTTCTAGTCAAATATTATGTTTGTGCGATGGTTATCATGATCGTGATGTTTATTTTTAATATTAAATCATGATATTTATTAAACATTATGTCATGATTGTAATCAAAATTTTAATTTTAATTGTATGTAAAATTGTAAAATTGTAATTTTATTTGTAATTGTAATTTTAATTTTTATACATTAATTATAAATTTTATTAAGTTGACTGACATGGATAAGAAACATAAATTCAGTTAGATAATGAAAAAATAAATAAAATCTGAAGTAAATAATACGTCTCGAGATGGATAGGGAGAACTCTGGGATGTACTTTCAGAAATATTATGGAACGAGATGGATTTTGAAGAATTGTTCATTCAATAGAATTATGATATTTATCCCTACATTTAAGAAAAATCAACAATCAATTTTGGTGTACACACCTAAAAGTAATTTCAATGCCTTAAAAATGGACTTATTGTTATCGGTGCTAATGTACAGATAACTGCACCGGTGTGTTTTAGTGACTATGCATCGGTGCGGTGTTATTAATTGAAACACCGAAGCCGAATAGCCGCAAATAAAAAAAGCAGAACTATATTTTTTTAAAGTGAATAAAAAAGTAGTAAATTGGAAAAAAGGCGGCAAAAATATTTACGAAAATGTAATTTTGTAAAAAAAATTCTCTATATAGCAAACACTTTTCATTATTTCATTATTTGTGCAAAAAATTTCAAGGAGAGATTTTCACAAGACATACCTGGAGGAGCAAGAGAGCACGAGAGCACTGTGGAGCAACGAAATACTTTCAAGCAGAACTATTCAAACAATCAGAATTCGAAACCCTCTAGTGATTCAAATCCTTGTAGCATAGAATTTCAAATGAGATGATTTAATTTAATTTAATTTTTTTTACATTTTCTACAATATTTTTTATGCAGTAAATAAAAATTTAAATTTACTATTCATTTTCAGAAAAAACAAATTAAAAATAAATAAATAAATAAAAATAAAATAAAAATATAAAATATAAAATAAAATAAAGATAAATAAAAAATAAATAAATTATTTTACGCTAAACTCTTGATTATTTTTGTTTTTTCCCTTGCTTCTTCCTGTTTCTGTGATTTCAGAATTAGGGCTTTTCATTTTAGATTTATAGGCTTTGTATTTCTATCTATATAGGCCTATGATATCTAACCCACGGGACGGCTTGCATAGTCGGATCCCATACCATGTCAGCCCTTGCTTGATTTTTTTTTAAATGGATTTTTTTAATCAGTGCACCATGTGTAAAGTAGTGCACTGGTGTGATTTCTTAACACAGCGTGCTGCACATGTACTATTTGATAAAAAAAATTAAAAACATATTTATTTTAACCCGTTCTCCATATGAAAAATAGGCCGCTACTGCGCTATTTCATTATGGCGCACCGCGCACGTACTTTTTGGAAAAAAAATTCTATTTTATCTGTGTTAATCGGTGCACCATTTAAAATACAATGCATCAGATCTCCCTATTGACAGATAAAACCATACGGTGGTCCCCTTTTTTCGCATTATGTTTATAAGAATAGGCTGCACCGCCCCCTCCACAACATCATATGCTACGAAAACTAACAGTAGAGAATTTTTATTAATTTGTCTGTGTTAATTGGTGTGCTAGTTAACATATAATGCATTGGTTCTCCTTGTTGACATAGAGAATCATACGGTGTTTTATAATCTTTTGGTGGTGTGTTTATAAGGACACGATGCACCGAAGTCGGTGCGTACAACATTAAAGGTGCACCGGTTTTTCTATATTTTTTTTTTTTTACCTAAAATGTTTATGATTTATTTATAAAATATATTAATGAATTGTTTGGTGAATGTTTCATATTGATAAAGAAATCCATGACAAGAGATCAAGTAACAAAAATACTGATATCACATCAAGAAAAACAAAAAAGGAAAGTTCTTTGTAAATTCTTTACAAAAGATATTATTTTATAACTATATGTAAGTTTAATTAATATGTATTGTTTATTTTGTATCATGCAAATCCAAAAAATGACGAAGCTTGATAATTTTATTTCTGATCTAGGACTGGAAGAGTGTAAAATCTTGATGGACAAATTGCAAAAGGATAAATCAGGTGAATGAAAAAATACTATCTATCCAATATTAGTTTCTTGTTTTAATTTTCCTTAATAATATACTTAAAATTATTAGATAACATGTTTCAAAAAATATATTAATTCACATATGTTTAATGTTCTACAGGGACCAACAACTCAGAAAAGGAATGTTGTTCTAAGAAAAGAAAAAAAAATAGAACATGCAAATGAAAATTAATCGCTCCTTAGCTTATCTGGAGTGGTGCTAGATGTTAACTAAAGGGGGGAAAACTTTTTCAAAGGTTTGAGGCATCTAGTGGAACGAATGTATAGACGTTATTCCACTTATAATAGAAAAATCAATCCAATGATTCGAAGAACAAAATTTTATCTAAAATACAGGAAGAGTTTCTAGAGAATCGGTCAATGAGACATGTCAGAATTTTAATAGCAAAAACATACAACAACAAAAAATATGGAATGAAAAAGTAATATTCCTCTAAATTTTTTTCTAGAATTATATGTATATATTACTAGACAGCAATCATTTATAAATATCACTTTTGTTATATATACTTTTCATATATCAATATAAAAATTAAATAGTTGATTGTCACGTTACATTTTCAGGAAGATTATGAAAGTCTCAAAAGATGAACGAGTTGATATCATAAATGTGCCAATAGGAATGTCCAAAAAGGTGTGCAAGGACATGGTCAAAGAAATGGACATAATTGCATCGCACGAGGAGCCATCTCAACAAGAACGTGCTTCAAATGTAATATGTAATCATTAAGTTTTTCGATTAGGTACAATAAATAAAAAATTAGCATTAAATATTAATTTTCAAGTATTTTCTTGTAGAAAAGAAAAGAAAATGGAACACATTCGACACATAAAACAAGACGAAAAGGAAGAAAAGGGTTGATATCTAAGTTTGTGAGTAGTTTTTACCTCCTTATAATAACGTAACTAGATTTAATTTTTGTATATCTTAAGTTGTTTTACAACAATAATCATTGAATGTATTCAAACAGGTGCTAACACACAAAGAAGAACCATCAGACGAATTGATTGACATTGGGTTAAATATGGGTTGTCATTATATGTTGGCACACCAGAAACTAATTGTGGAATTTGTAAGCATCTATCGATCTTGTTTTACTTAGCTCTTGCTATAATTAATAGAACAAAGAAATATTTATATTAAATATATAATTTTTTTATAGGGTATAAAACTTGCAGGAAACAAAGTATGGAACTGCGCTAACAGATGAAATCTTTAAAGGTGGCATGAAATTTAGTTTTGAAAGAATTTGTATAGTTCATGAGTTAATTTTTTCTATGGTACGTAATTTCTTTTCAATTTACATTGATGTATATTATTTAATATTGCAAATTTCATTATTCTCACCAATGTATAAAATCAGATGTAATTTCCTTAGATGAAGTTCAGTTTTTAGGTTCAGAATTATTGGGTTGGAAGCTGTTGTTACAGAGCACGATATCAGACTGTAATCAACCATTCTTTCAGATTAATCAAATTGTTTATGTTCTGTTCATTTTCCTGAAGCAAATTATTTAGTATTTAAAGGAGTTGTGAGTAAGGGAGGACCCCCTTCGCTCACAACTCCTGCAATAGTGTGTGTGTGTGTTTATTTCAGTTTTAATTATGCATTAATAATTTCCTATAACATCTAGTGTTTCCTTTCTATATTTCTTACAACAAATTATAGATTGGTTAAGTGAATTAATATTCTATGTTGAAGAGCTATTTTAATTTGGCCAATTCTTGGATTCATGCTTTTAATTTTGATTCTTGAATGGATTTTATTTATTTTATCTTTCCTACATCAATATCAACAAATACAAGTGTTATAGAGGGATGTTATATGCCGCTCCATAACCATTTTTGCAATAGCGCTGATACATGAAAGTAGCATGAGTTATTGATTGTTGTTTGATCTTTATCTTTTCACGGTCGATATCATCAATATTAAGCGCTATAGAGGGATGATATATGCCACTCCATAGCCTTTTGTACGATAGAATTGACATGAGAAAGAAGAATTATTTTTTATTTGTATAATTAATTAACACTTGCAGTAATCAGCCTGCATATATTGAGCACTGCATCTCATTAGTTTACCTTCCTAGGTTCACAATTTATATTGGAAAATTATACACGTATAATTTGACTCAACATTTTGGCGCCGTTGCCGGGGAGGTGCTAAGGGATGATAATGAAAGTGTTTTAGTTTTATTTTATTGATATTGTTTTATTTTTAGGACTGGGGAGTCGAAGTGCAAAGATGCAAGGCAAAGCCTACGCACCCAAGAGGTCAAACACTCGCCAAAGCCATGTCCTGATTGTTTGCTAAGTTCTTATTTTTTTATTTCGTTTGAATATTAGATCAATAGGATCCAATATTTTCTATATTTTTCGTGGTGGTGTGAGCACCACTCCATTTACTAATACACCGAAAATAAGAAGGAAATTTGTAAGAAACAAGGCAGCAAAGAAGGAGGAATCCGAACAGGAGGTCTGTAGTTCTGAATAAGTTGACATTTCTACAGTAGAATCCTCTGTTGGAGAATCTTTTGTTGCTGCCCATATTGAACCTCCCCTTACAAGGAAGACCTCATCTCTTCTCAGTGGTTAGCCTGAAGAAGAATTCCTTGTAATTAATGTCAGAGAACCAGAGGTTTAGACCATTGACTTTGAAGAATCTGTAGCCTTTCAAGGTCTTACTATTTCTTGGACTGACATGGCTCATTTAGAAGGCACTAATGAGAAAAAGAAGAAACTTGTCACATTTGAATTTCCTATCAAAGAGACTGGGGGAGCCACTCTTATGAAAAGCATTCCTCCCTCAGCCTTGCCTAACTTTCGTGGTTCCTCTAGTGAAGACCCTGATGCCTTCTTATTTGAGTTCGATGTACTCTGCAAGAGCTGTGACTATTCTTCTAATGCTCAAAATTTGAATTTGTTTCCTGCTACATTGAAAGATGCAGCTCTTAGGTGGTTTATGGGGTTGGAATCAAACTCCATTACAACTTGGGATGACATAAAGAAGGTGTTTTTGAAAAAGTACCGAGATTACTGCAAAACAAGGGATCTTAGGGAAGAAATATTTGGCATGACCCAGAAGGAAGGGGAGATCCTATAGGATTTGGTGGAAATATTCCAATACAATATACAAAGATCTAAGATGAATCAATTGGACAAAGAGACCAAGAGGACCATTTTGCTTAGGGCCATCATACCAGAATATCTGGAGGTCTTAAATCTATTGGGAGTAGGTGATATATCGAAGCTGAGTTATGATGATGTGTGTGAGCTTTGTAAAATATATTCAAGAGGAAATTACAAGGTTGGAGGTGGACCAAGAGAGCTTTCTTCCAAGCTTGTCAAATCAGTTGTCGGAGCTAGAATAACCAAAGATGAAATGGGTAATTTATTTGGAAATTTTATAACTGATATTCTTAGCACTTTATCTTCACAATTGGATGTTTTGCAGGCTAAGAAGAAATAAGAGAAACAGGATGAATTTGATAAAGCCTTGGCGGTGTTCTGATCCAAGTGTAGGAAGAAATATTCTCTAAGGGAATGCCCTGTTGATAGTATCGAGGTATGTCAAATTTTTTTAGGCTGAGAATTCCACTGATCAATGTCCTTATCTACCTGAAATTAAGGCAGCATACATAGCAGATCAAGGAGCCGGGAATGAAATTTATGCAATGGAACCTCAAAGACCATGGCAGCCATGTCCTTCAGGTATGTCACAATCAAATTTTCAATTTCCTTGTGCTCAAAATTAGATGTGGAATGTTCCAATGCCCTGGAATCCTTGGCCTCCTCAACAGCCTTAGCAGAGGCACTATTCTTATCCGACTACGCAAAATTTCCCACATAAAAAATTTTATTCACAGCCCACACCGCAACAAATGATACCACCAAAACAACAGCATTAATTGACTTCTCCACCAAATCAACCTCGTCCCACACAAATTCTTTCTCAACCAGTTTCTAACCCCAACAATAAAACTGTATGATCTCACAACATCATATTGGTCACTTATCCCACTTTTCCTACCTATTTTATTGCATCCCAGCCGCTGCAGGAAGTTTTTGTCCCTATTTTACAGGAATTTCCTGTGTCTCTGCAGGAAATGTTTGTTTCTGTGTTACAGGAGCTCCCTGTACAGTTGCAGGAACTACCTGTGCAGCTGGAGGAAATCAACCTTAGGTCAGAAAGAGTGGCGAATCACCCCGAAATAATTGAGGAGATTGTAGAGGAAGATACCATAGAAATGCCTAAAGAGGAAACCACATATGAACCAGCAAAATCACCTACCTCAAGGCCACAAGAACCTTCCTCATCTCATATAGTCCAGCCTCCTTTCCAGAGATGTTGGAAATGGAAATCAAAGAAAAACAACCCGAATTTGATCTTATATCTGAACTAAGAAACATGTGCATCAATATCCCATTGCAACAAGAAATAAAGGACATCCCGATATATGCTAAAATAGTGAGGGAACTATGTACCAAGAAACCAGGGAGACAAAAGGAAGAACTGTCAACCATTCAAGTAGGTGGAAAGCTTACAAGTTTAATTTCTACCAGATTTGTTACTAAAAAATATGTGGATCGCGGAATCCCTGTGGTTACCACCTTTATGAATGGATATCCCATAAAGAACACTTTGATAGATTTAGATGCAACCATCAATGTGAAGACTATGAAAACTTTTCTGCATATAGGATCCTTTAACTTGTTACCCACTCCTACCATGTTAGAATTATAATATAGGTCTAAGGTAAAGCCAAATGGTGGTTTAGAAGATATTGTCATCTGATTAGATTCCTAGGATTATCCTGCATATTTTTATGTTCTTCAACCTAAAACTAACTTTGGAGGGCATCCATTTATTTTTGGGAGGCCATGGTTAGCTACAGATGATGCCTACATAGGGTGTAGATCTGGAAACATGATTATCACTCATGGGGCTGAAACAAAGAGCATTAACTTGTACCCCCTAATAAACTCCACTTGAGATCAAAAAACACACAATGGGTTGAAGAAGAGGAATAATAACATGATTTTAAAGGTACCTTACCAGTTTTAACAATATCCCAAGCCATGAGTCTTAAGGAAAATTCTGAAGAAGATTTGATAAATTGTTGTATTTCTAATCCTAATTTCCTGCAGCAGTTAGAAGGACAATCTAGTCATAATTGAGATATCATTACTGATCTGTAGGATTTTTATGAACATAGTTCAGCTTCTGAATTACATTCAACCCTCTATCTGCATTTCCTGCATATTTAATGGACTCTGAATGGGAGATTAAGGGGGTAGAAATTTTTCCCAAAAAATCTTTAAACATGAATTCCACCTTAACTCTTGAACAAGAAAAGAAATTAATATAAATATTGAGAAATTTTTCAGACACATTTGAATGGGAATATACCGATATGAGAGGAATTCACCCAAACACATACATTCATCACATTTATATAGAAGAAAATTCTAGGCCTGTAATACAACCAAAATGGAGGATGAACCCTACATTAAGAGAAATTGTAAAAGATGAATTACAAAAGTTATTAAATGTAATATTCACCTATCCTATTTCAGATAGCTAGTGGGTATCCCCACTAGTCATTGTCCCCAAGAAAAATGGTAAATAGTGAGTGTGCATAGATTATAGGGAATTAAACAAAGCTACATTAAAATACCATTTCCCTTTACTGTTTATAGATCAAGTACTGGATACTTTAGCAGGGAAAAAGTACTTTTCCTTCCTAGATGGATTTAGTGGATATAATCAGATTAGGATAACTCCAGAGGATCATGAAAAGTCAACATTTACATGTCCTTGGGGCACCTATGCATACAAAGTCTTACCATTTGGTGTATGAAACGCACCAGCCACATTTCAGCGGGCGATCCTTGCTATTTTCTATGATCTTTTGCATGATTGTGTAGAAATTTATATGGATGATTTTATAGTTACGGGTGATAATTTTGAAGAAGCTTTACTTAATATTTAAAAAAAATTGCAGAGATGTAGGGAAACTAATCTTTCGTTAAGTAATGAATTTTTTTTATGATTATGATTGAAGGTATTATTTTGGGTCATCATGTTTCTACTGTAGAAATCAAGGTTGATCCAGCAATGATTGAGGTTATTGTAAAACTGCCCCCACCAACTAATCAAAAGGGAGATAGAAGTCTTCTTGGAAATGCAGGCTACTATAGGAGGTTTGTTTAAATTTTCACAAAGGTAGCCTCGCCATTATTTAAATTGTTGACTAAAGAATCTGAATTTCATTGGAATGATGAATGTCAAGCTGCATTTGATAAAATCAAGGAAAAAATTTCTTCAGCACCTATCTTATGAGGCCCAGATTGGAATTTTCATGTTCATATTTCCATTGATGCCTCTAATTCACCCATAGGAGAAGTAGTGGGTCAAAATGAGGATCCTATCACCCATGCTATCTATTTTGTTAGTAAAAATTTAACTCCTGCAGAAATGAATTATACAGTGACTGAAAAAGAGTTCCTTCTTGTAATTTATGCTATTGATAAGTTTAGACATTACATCATGGGTTATGAAGTTTTTGTGCACACAGATCATTCTGCTATTCGTTATCTTATGAATAAACCAATCACTATTGGAAAAGTTACTAGGCGGTTGCTGCTGCTATAGGAATTTGACATCATAGTAATGAATAAGGTAGGAAGAGAAAATAAGGTAGCTAATTTCTTATCCGGGCTTAATCATGCAGGTGAGGATGTTCCTATTAATGATAAATTTCTAGATGAAAACATGTTTGCCATCTCTATTAAAACACCTTGGTTTGAAAACATGTCCAATTATCTTGCTACATGAAAGTTTCCACCTTATTTTTCATCTAATCAGAAAAAGAGAATCATTAGGAAAAGTTATGATTATTCTTGGATTAGGGGAGATATTTTTTTCACAGGAGCCGGTTTGATTATTCATAGGTGTGTTAGATAAGATGAGATCTACACAATATTGAGAGCCTTCCATGATGAACCATGTGGAGAACACTTCATAGACAAGCGTACAAATTAAAATATCCTTCGTTCATGTTATTACTTGAAAAACCTCTTCAAGGATGCAAAGGAGTATATTCAAAAGTGTGATAGTTGCGAAAGAATGGGGCGGCCTATATAATCAGATGAAATGCCTTTGCAACCACAAATTCTCATAGAACCATTTGATATGTGAAATCTTAACTTTGTAGGTCCCATCAACCCCCCATTGAAAGGTAAGAAGTATATTTTAGTTTGTACTGATTATGTGACAAAGTGGGTGGAGGCAAAATAACTACCTGGAGCAACGGAAAAATTAGTGGCAGAATTTCTTTTCTCTGATATTTTTGTAATATTTGGAGTACCTAGGGAAATATTTACTGATCAAGGTTCTCAGTTTATGCCTAAGCTTATGCAGGAAATTGTGAAAAAATATTAGATTACCCACCAGAAGTCCACCCTTTATCATCCACATGCCAATGGGCAGGTGGAATCAACCAACAAGGTGTTGGAAACAATCGTTACCAAAACAGTTCAATTACATAAGAAGGATTCGTCTGACAGACTTCTTGAGGCCTTATGGGCTTACTGTATCACATGGAGGGGTACCACTAGATTTTCTCCATATGAACTAGTGTATGAAAAACAAGTTTTGTTGCCCATTGAATTTTAGATCAAAAGCTTTGGAATGGCATCAGAATTGGGTATGAAATTCGATGAAGCACAGCCACAGAGAATCTTACAACTCAATGAATTAGATGATATTAGGCATGATTATTTTCAAAATGCTGACTTGATCCAACAAAAAATGGCTAAATGGCATGACAGATACATCAACAAGAAGAAATTCAAAGAGGGAGACTGGGCATTGTTGTATGATTCTAAATTTAAAAGTTTTAAAGGGAAATTTAACACACATTGGCTAGGACCCTATGAAATCGAGAAAGCTTTTGATATTGGATTTGTTTGGATTAAAAATATTGATGATGAGAATGTTACCTTCCTGGTGAACGGGCACAGACTCAAGCTATATCAAAAACCCCAATCCAAGGAGGAATTTGTTAAGGAAATTGTGAAGAAGAAAGAGTTGGAGATGGTAAGGGAAGAGATCCTTCCTTCCATTATCTCTTCCTGATGTTCCTGCTGATGCAATGAGCTCACTCTGTTCCTCCACATGCTCGATAAAACATGAGAGGAATGTCTATTGGGTATAGGTTTATCCCTTTTCCAGGGCCCAATGGACTATTTACAGAAACGGAACCCCATGGAGTCTTATTTTTTAGTATTCCAGACTCTCTAAAATTAAAATCTAGCGAGTATGGACTGCCCTGGACTCGTTAAAAACATAGGTCATTAGATCCCTTCGGATCCTTTCAATAATTTTTTTTTTTTCAGTTAATCTATGGATTTCTCATGTTGGAATGATGTGGGATTTCTTAAAGCCTTCCTTCCAACAATTTTGGCCCATCGACATCAGAAAATTATATGGGTACGGGATTAGAGCCTTGTGACGCCTTGAAGCTTGTATGCCCCAATGACAGACTATCTCACCAGTGGTAATGGAGAATCATCATGCCTTATTTACTACTAGATCCTACAAGGGGGTTTGACAACAACTCATATATTCACACCTGATAGGATGCATAAGGGTACCTTGGTCCTCACTCTCATTAATGGTGATATACCTCGCATTGGTTAATATTTGACCTCAATGACTGGTAATCCAATGATACCATTGCACATTTGACATCGACACATTCATTCATGTGCAATGGACTCTACACAATAGGTGGAGGAAGCGGTTCTTGTAGATTCAGCTTCAATTCCTGCAGAATTTTTAGCAGTTATAGTTTTGACATCCTGAAGAATGTTCACAGTTATTTTAATTCCTGCAGAATGTTCATTAGTTGCATTTCAATTCCTGAATAGTATTTAATAATTATTTCTGCAGAATTTTCAATAGTCGTAGTTTTGATTCCTATAGAGAATTCGAAATCTAATTCTTAATTCCTACAAAACAATTTTTAGACACAGCAACACCAGGATTTCCTGAGAAGAAAAGAAAAAAGAAAAAAATCATTAAACAGAACATAGATTAAAATAATGTAATAAACTATTAACAAGCCATTGTGTGGTTAAGGTCGTGGATTATATGTTTGATGTAATAGTTTATCATTGCAAGAGCAGGCTACATCATTGAGGACAGGACCATTGGAGGTAAGCGATAATGTACATCTGGTGATAAGCCTCTCGAGGTAAAGGTATAATGACACTTAGTTTTTTATTTTCTACATATCTAAGGCTATGGTAACCCTTTGCAACCATGGACCATTATGAAATTAATCCCATGACCTGTAATCATTTCACCGGCAGTTTTTTCACTCTCGAGATTTATCGTGTAGGTCAGATCATGATAGCAATCATGATCATGAACTACCGTCGAAAAATTTATGTATTTCCTATTTATTTCCTCTCACTGTTGAAATATTGCATAAGTCTCGGACTACATTCTTTCATTTTCTCTATTTTGTCTGTCTGTAATTACCCTACCCATTTTTTTCCCCTGCCTGTTCATTTTTCTCATCCGCCATGACTAAGACTCGAGCCCCCATCAGATTCGAACCTTAGAGTCTCACGCTACTAGAATCTGATCCTCACAGTAAGGCAAGAATAGAAATACTGGGATGGCTTCCCTTCTTTCAAAGGTTTAGTAGGCATAATTCTGATGTAACCAAATATTTTTCCTTGAACTTAAACAAAGACAAAGCACAGGTGGTGAACATCCAATTCAGGCTGACAGAAGAACTGGTGGCAAGGGTGTGTGGGATTCCACAAGATGGAGAGCAGTGGTTTAAAAATTGTTGCTTTAACAAAGACATGTGTGTGACTTTCCTGTAGAAGGACCATTCATACCCTGATTGAAGTAAGGGCATTTCGCAGGAATTCTTAAGGTGTAAGTACCGTTAGTTACTATTTTTCCTACAAAAATATTTTACATGTGAAGGCAAGTTTTGGCCTTGATTTTCTATTTCATATTATGCTCCTTGGGCAATTCCGGGACAACCCTTTAAATTCACCCTATTATTTGAAAATTTCATTGATCAAGATTTCCTTAGCCGTAAATGAGAGGGTTTCCCACATAGAGGAAAACCTCTACCATCACGGGTTGGTAAATATTATTCTGGTGGAGGTCCTGTGGAAAGATGAGAATACCTGGGAGGATTTTCTGCAAGAAAATCATTTCATGGAGGATGGATATTCTGACTCTTTAGGGGTCCATGAAGAGAAACTCATAGAGAAGGAGAAAAAAGAAACCATGGACGCGTGAACCTAAGGTGGGAAAAGATAATGAGGATGATGAAGTAGTGGTGACCATAGAAACTTCTAGGAGGAGCTCTCGACAGAAGGGGCATTTGACCCCTCAAAATGGTATACCAGAAGCCAGGTTTCCCAACTGGCCATCAAGGATGTAGAAAAAGAGGAGGCATCAACTAAAAATAAAAAGAAAAAGAAGTCCCGAAGCCATCCCAAATGAAAAGAAAAGTTGAGCCATGCTATAGTCAGTGATAAGGACACTATGTCCTTTCTAGAACCCTCATTACAGGAAGTTAAAATGAAGCCATGAAGTCGCAAGAGGATGTGAGCATGCCCCAATCCTCACAATGGCATGATGAGGGAGCGATGACCCCATAGAAAAAACAATCTCGACAAATGCTGGAGGAAACTATTAGAGAAATTACCCTTTCAGAATAGGTCTTGAAAGCAGAGAACGAGGCTCTAAAATAAAATAGCCACAAGATGCAGCAAGAGCACGAAGAGTGGCACGCAAAGGAAACCCACATCATGAAGAAGAAACAAGCCCAGATTGACCACCTGAAGAGGAAGACTGAGGAGTATACAGGATAGATTCAAGCAGAATCTAGTTGGGCTCAATTAGATCACCTAGCTATAGTGGCTATAGCCCAGGTGAAAAATTAGCCTTTTGTTGAAGACTGCTTCATTTTTTCTTGCATAGGGACATGCAAGAGTTTTGGTGTGGGGGAGATGTTAACTTTGAACTTTACGTACTTTTTCCACATATACTAGGCCTTGTTTCCCCCATTTTTGACCTCTTTTTTCCCTTTAATTATACCTAGTCTGGTTGTGTCATCCAATTTTGGCTAAAAAGGGTATCATAGGCTAAGGTATGTTGAAACAACATTATAAGTGTCATTTTATCTAATTTAGAGTATTATTTGAACTGGTTATGTCATTATTGCATTACTACTCTAACTAGCCTTGGACTCATACACAAACTTGTTAGATTCAAGCAGTTCCGCCAATCCTGCAGACATCTCATACAACCAAGATTCCTGCAGCCATTCCATATTTCCTGTAGATATGCTGATTTCCTACAGCCATTCTGGATTTGATGTAGATACGTTGATTTCCTGCAACCACCTCAAATTCCTGCAGCGAGATTGACAGATAGTTTCAGCCATGCAATAGAAATGGTATAATCCATGCCTTCAGTCATGGATTAGACCCAACATTAGTTTACCATTGTCAATCTATATCTGTATTATTGGCTGTAGGCTTAGTTTAGTAATCTATTTGGTTCAAAGCCAAATATGGGTTGCCAAAAATGTATAAAATCAGATGTAATTTCCTTAGATGAAGTTCAGTTTTTAGGTTCATAATTCTTGGGTTAGAAGTTGTTGTTACAGAGCATGATATCAGACTGTAATCGACTATTCACTACAGGGAAAAGACCCTCTAGTGGACGTTTTTTAGGAACCCCACAGAAAAATACCCCATACATCCATTTCTAGTGGAGGTTACTAGAGGAGGTTGGTGGGCGGAGGGTTTTGCGGATGTTTTCCGCTCGGTGCGCTTATCATTAAATGTCGCCCCGGTGCTCTAGAATCACGAAAGCACTGGTGCACACAAAAACATTGGCACAATGGACACTGTGCACTTCGCACACACCCACCCGATGCATCGTATTATTCTATAGCACTAGTGCATTACAAATCTTCCGCGTCGATGCATTATAAAACATTGTGCCAAAACCAAAACCACCTGGTGCAGTAGAAAGAAACCACACCGGTGCATCATAAAACAATGCGCCAAAACAGAAAATGACCAGTGTGTTTGTAAGAAATAGAACCGATGCGCCTATAAACCACATGCACCAGTAAAGGGTTAAATAAAAAAAAGATTAGGGCAAAAACCCGAAGTTTTCATTTTTCCAGTGCTCTTGAGCTCTCTATTACCGATGTGATCTACCATAGAATGCACTGGTGCACACAAAACATTGGCACACTGGACAACGTGCGCGACATACACACCCGCCCGGGGCTTCCTATTATGGTGACGCACCGTTGCTTCACTACTCTTCCGCGCCGATGCATCATAAAACACCGCGCCAAAACAGAAACGTACTGGTGAATTCTTATCCAAGAGCACCAGTGCCCCTATAAAAATCATGCACCGGAATAGCGTTAAATAAAAAAAATTAACGCCAAAAAACCGATGCTTTATTACTATTCTGCACCGGTGCTTTACAAATATTCTGCCCCAGTGCATCATCAAAACATCGCACCAAAATAGAAACATCCTAGTGTGGTGATAGGGAAAAACCCCAGTGCATCATAAACAATGTGCCAAATATGATACCACCCAGTGTGGTTGTAAGTAAGCGTACCGGTGCACATATAAAACCCCACACACTGGAACAGGGTTAAATAAAAAAAAAATTACAGCTCAAAAACCACATTTTTCACTTTCCTCAGTGCTTCAAAGCTCTCAAGCATTGGTTCCATTTCCACTTCTCTGAGCCACCCTGACATCGGTGCTCTCATTTCACCCATTTCACACACTGCTGCTCTGCTTTGACCACCAATCTCTAGCTTTCATTTCGAAAAATGGTCGGAAAATTTTCTTTTACAAATTTTACAACTAATATGCCTCATTGACGGCGAAATGTACAGGTATTTTTCTAGTTTTCCCATAATTAAGCCTTTTAGTGGATTAGAATTTGAAGTAACCTTAAAAATAACCTTTAAAAAATAAAAAAATAAAAAAATTTCGCGTGGTGTACCTGAGCCATTTGGCTCGCACCAGATAGCGGTGCGGCCTGTAAAATTTACAAGCTGCACTGCCATTAGTGCTAACGGTATCTGCACCATTTCTCGGGCAGTACCGAAAGGCGCCCAGCGTAATTTTAAATTAAAAGAAAAATAAAATGCGGTGCGCTCATTTAGCCAGGTGCACGTTGACCATGGGAATCACAATGTGGTGCGTTGATGGGTATATACACCCCGGTGTATGTCAGCGCACTGCATTCGGCATTCCGAGAGGGTCAACGGTGTGGCCAGGTAAAATACCACACCGTCGAATATGTAATTGTCATGAAGTCGGTGTGATGACAGGACTATACGCTCCGGGGCGTATATTTTAGTTAGCGCACCGCTATTTTGACCTTAGATATAGTCAACGGTGCTTGAAAAAATACAACTACACCGTGGCTGGTGTGTTGTATTTCATTAGGGGCACCGCCACTGGTGCACTACAAACTTAAGCTGCACTGGAACCGGTGCATGACTGTTCTTGTGGTGCACTGACTGGTCTGTTTTTTTTTTCAAAAAAAAAAAAATATATATATATATATATATATATTCCTAAATACATGTTTGTTTTAATAAAAAACATTTATTTAATATGTCAATTATTCAGAGAGAAGAGGAGGAACAACAGTAACGACAGGTGGAACAGTATGACATGATTCGCTAATGGGAGGCCCGAGAGAGGGAGAGAGAAGCATAACCTCGCCCTATTAGAGCAGATACCCAGGGGATATTTAGGCAGGTAGGCCTCCTCAAGTTCTATGACGAGGCTAATTCCCTAAAGGCCCATACTATGTTTTTGAGATATCTTATCCACAGGTGGAATGCCCACCGACAGGCTTTCAAGGTTGGTCTTAACAAGTGGTACTCACCCACTGAGGAGGATATTTATTTTATTACAGGTCTATCGAGGAGAGGGGTGGATTTTCCCTCATTCCCAGACATGCCAGTCAGTTGTGTAGGAGGGAGTTAGTTATTTTACTCCCAGAGATACATTGGATCACATGTATTATCTCCTTCAGATTTTCACATCCTAGAGGTTAGTTACATATAGGTGCATTTGGTAGACAGGATGTGCAGTGCCTCTCACTTATCATTTCAGCCATTTTTCATAACACCAGTGATGGGCAATGCATTATTTGATCACTTTTATATTATGTTGATTATGTAGTACAGCAGCCACGACTTGTGAGGTGGTCTGCTATTTTTTGCAGTGGTTTTGTATGACCTTAGATATATGTCATGCTCATGCACAAGGGATGATCAACTTCCCTTTTGATTCAGAGCTATTTTGTTTATTTTTTGAGAGGTTTCCAGAGATGAGACCTATTTTTTTTCCACATCCTCGTAGGCCGATGTTCGAGGCCCAGATGCACATGTGGGGGCAGATGATAACCAAACGAGAGACACTATGTTTCCAACTATGATATCACATGATGCACTGGACTTACTATCCAATGTTGTCAGGCTGCATCCCTTCATTATGGTCCCATGTCCTTATGCTAGATTAGATTGGCGAGGGTGTCGCAACATCCTCTTCACAGATGATGAGCCACCAGATGATAGAGGTTATATTACTATTTTATTTATATTTATTCTAACATGTTCTTTAACTTGTTTTTACTAAATTGTGTAATGAAATTGTCTAACTATTGTTCTGTACTTGTATATATTTTGCATACATTGGCTCTTTTGATGGCGAGGGGATGCCAGATCCACCACATGATCCAGGTGTGGATCTTGATGACGATTAGGACATGGCTGATGCCAAGGATTATCATGATCAGAATGAGGCCAGTGCGTCAGAGAGACATGCTCCTGCTAGTCCACTGGTACCACCTTTTTCTAGGCACGGTTGACTTGAGACTAGATATAGGATGGAGTTGGGCAACCAACTTAGGCATTGATTGTTGAGGTGGGAATTAGGCCCACTCATTACAAAGACATACAGGACGATGATAAGCTATTATGGATGTCGAGAGGGATGCCGCATTACATGTACAACCTGATGCGGCATGTCGTAGGAGCTACAACAACTGTTATGTGACTAAGGAGGACTGTTTGTAGCTATAGGCGTAGTCAAGCTGTGGCACGTGATGGAGAGTCCGAAAGTAGCGACTCATCATCTCATGATCATTCACCTCACGTTGCGCCTGATGAGAATGAGGCTCCACTAGCAGAAACTAGTAGTCATCATGGAGATGAGGCTGGACCATCGGCCACATCTAGTCAGCAGCCTACAACATCCATCAGTACTAGTCATGATCATCAGCAGGCTTGAGCATCGACCGTCGAGGTTGTACTATTGACTGAGCAGGCCTCCACTACTACTGCTTATATTTATGTTGTATTACCACTAGCTGATACATCCATTAGTACTAGTGATCATGATCATGAGCAGGCTCGACCATCGACCGTCGAGGCTGCAACCTTTACTGAGCAATCCTCCACTTGTACTGCTATTGATGTTGCTATACTACCACCAGCTGATCAATGACATTTATATTACAAATGTATATTTTTAACAATATTCAGTTATATATATATATATATATATATATATATATATATATATATGTTCCATGTATTTTATGTTCATGTTGCAGTTGTACTTAATTTACATGTTCGTGATCATCATGATGTGGCGCATATTGTTAGGTCATGTTAGATATGTTCATTTAATGTTTAGCTTGCAGATAGATGTTTATATGTGATAGCATGAGTTATTTGACATGAGATGTATATTTGATGTTTTTGTTGTCATGACGTTAATATATAATGTCAATTTGATGTTTGAATGTGTTTTTTAGTCGAATATGATTTTGTACGATGGTTATCATGATCGTGATGATGTTTATTAATTAATTTAATATTAAATGACCATGATATTTATTAAATATTATGTCATGATTGTAATTGAAATTTAAATTTAAATTGTATGTAAAATTGTAAAATTGTATTTGTATTTGTACTAATTGTAATTTTAACTGTAATTGTATGTAAAATATTTAATGTAAAATTTTAATTGTAATTGTAATATTTAATTTATTGTGAAATGATTGTAATTGTAATTTTAATTTTAATTGTATATATGACAAATTGTAAAATTGTAATTGTAATTCTAATTGTCTGTAAAATTCTAAATGTAATTGTATGTAAAATTAAAATTGTAATTGTAATTGTATGTAAAATATTTGTAAAATTGTAATTGTAATTGTATGTAAAATATTTGTAAAATTTTAATTGTATTAATGTGAAAATTTTAATTGTATTAATGTGAAATGATTTTATTAAAATATTTAAATTTGTAAAATTGCAAATAATTGTAAAATAACAAATCTAGAATAATATGATTTTTTGTAACATAATAAAGTTTAGAAAATAATGAAAAAAAAATTCATGTACTGTAGAATTATCATTATTTTATTATGATCTTACATACAAAAAAAAAAGCCTTTATACAGTCCGTTGCGCTTATCATCATAACATGCACCAGTGCATTGTATTACGAAGATGCACCGATGCTTCACAACTCTTCCACACCGGTCACGAATAAACGCAAATAAAAAAAACACAACTCTATTTTCTTTAAGTGAAAAAAAGTGGAAATTTGAAAAATGGGTAGAAAAATATTTTCGAAAATCTAATTTCATAAAATAATTCTTTAAATACTAAACACTTTTCATTATTTCACTATTTTTGCTAAAATATTCAGCCAGATATTTGTAGGAGAGAGACCTAGAGCCAGAGAGCACGAGGGCACTATGGAGCAGCGAAATACATTCGAAAAAAAGTATTCAGACAATCTGAAACCAAACCTCTGGTGATTCAAACCCTGTATCATAGAATTTCAAACAATCTCATGCTTAAATTTGATTTTTTTAAAAAAAAAAATTCTGTAGTTTTTTTACCTTTTCTACAGTTTTATCCATTTTTACCCTAAACCCTTCATTTTTTTTTGTTTTTTCCCTTTCTTCTCCCTGTTTTTGTGATTTCAGAAATAGGTTTTTTCATTTTATATTGACGTCCAACCCACGAGACGACTTGCATAGTTGGATCCCAATCCATTCGGCCATTGCGTGAATTTTCAGAAAAAATGGATTTTTCTTTACCGATGTGCCCTGCGTACCCTACTGCACCGGTGCGTTGTATTATACAGCGCACAACGCAAGTACTGTGTAATAAAAATTTTGAAAACAATTTTTCTAAATTCGTGCGCCATATCTGAAATAGGACACTGGTGCTCCATTTAACGAGGATAGAACCGTACGGTGTATTACACTATTTTTGCGGTGTGTTTATAGTACCCCATGCACCGTACGGTATATTACACTATTTTTGTGGTGCGTTTATAATACCCAATGCACCGTGCGATCTATTATACTATTTTGCGATACGTTTTTAATATCCCCACACATCGTTTGTGGTCCATACCTCATGAAAGATACACCGGTGTCTTGAGATATATTTTCTACCTAAAAAGATGAGAATTTATTTATAAATATATTAATGAATGATATGGTACAGGTTTCATATTGATAAAGAAATGACTAACAAGAGATCAAGTAACAAAAATACTGATAACACATCAAGAAAAGAAAAAAGGAAAGTTCTTTTTAAATTCTTTATAAAAAAATATTATTTTTGAACTATATGTAAGTTTAACTAATATGTATTGTTTACTGTGTATCATGCAGAGCCACAAAATGACGAAGCTCGATATGATTATTTCTGATCTAGGATCAGAAGAGCATAAAAGTTTAATGGAAAAATTGCAAAAGGATGAATCAGGTGAGTGAAAAAATACTATCGATCCAATATGAGTTCTTTTTTTAATTATCATTAATAATATACTTAAAATTATTAGATAACATGTGTCAAACAGTCTACTAATTCACATCTGTTTAATGTTCTACAGGGACCAACAACTCAGAAAATGAATGTTGTTCTAAGAAAACAAAAAAATAGAACATGCAAATGAAAATGAATTTCTCCTTAGCTCATCTAGAGTGGTGCTAGAAGTTAAAGAAAGGGGGGAAAATTTTACAAAATTTTGAGGGATCTAGTGGAACGAATGTATAGACGTTCTTTCCACTTACAATAAAAAAATCAATCCAATGATTCCAAGAACCAAATTTTATCTAAACTACAAAAAGAGTTTCCAGAGAATTGGTCAATGAGACATGTCAGAATTTTAATAGCAAAAACGTACAACAACAAAAAATAATGAATGAAAAAGTAATATTCCTTTAAATGTTTGTCTAGAATTATTTATAAATATTAGTTTTGTTATATTTACTTTTCATATATCAAAATAAAAATTAAATATTTTATTTTCATGTTAAATTTTCAAGAAGATTATGAAAATCTCAAAAGATGAACGAGCTGATATCATAAATATGCCAGTAGGAATGTCCAAAAAGATGTACAAGGAGATGGTCAAAGAAATGGACAAAATTGCATCGCAAGAGGAGCCATGTTAACAACAATGTGCTTCAAATATAATATGTAATCATTGAATTTTTTGATCATTAGGTACAATAAATAAAAAAATTAGCATTAAATATTAATTTTCAAGGATTTTCTTGCAGAAAAGAAAAGAAAATTACCCATTAAGCACATAAAACAGGACGACAAGGAAGAAAAGGGTTGATCTCTAAGTTTGTGAGTAATTGTTACTTATAAAAACTTAACTATATTTCATTTTTGTATTTTCTAAGTTGTTTTATGAAAATCATCATTGAATGTCTTCAAACAAGTGCTAGCATACAAAGAAGAACCATCAGACGAATTGATTGAAATTGGGTTAAATATGGGTTGTGAGTATATGTTGGCATATTAGAATTTAATTGTGGAATTTGTAAGCATCTATCGATCTTGTTTTACGTAGATCTGTCTATAATTAATAGAACAAAAACATCTTTTATATTAAATATATGATTTGTTATGGGGTATAAAACTTGTCGGAAACAAAGTATGGAACTGCGCCAATAGATGAAATTTTGAAAGATGGAATGGTACATGGTTTTGAAATAATGTGGATAGTTTATGAGTCAATTGTTGCTATGGTACATAATTTTTATTTTCACTTTACATTGATGTATATTATTTAATATTGCAATTTCATTATTCTCACCAATGTATATACACTCATTTCAGTTTATTTTTATGTTTGTAGATGGAAGGTCAAGAAGAAGTAAACAATCAACGCCCTGGAAAAAACATTCCTGAAAATAACCGAATTCATGGAAGTAGCTCTAGCAGTGACAACATTTCAAGAAAAGAATGATGATCACTATGTTTGGATATCAAAGCATGGTGTTTTATGTTTTGAAATATGTCTCTAAAATCATACATTTTGTTTAATGTAATGGAAATAGTGTGTGAATTGAAATACAAAGGGATACGAAAAACTATCCCATTTTGTATGATAAGGATTGTCTTATTCATATATATATATATAATCATAAAATATGTTTTAATTTATTCTATTGCGTTCTCCTTTGTTGCTATTGTGTTCTCCATTGTCGTTCTCAAATGCACTAATAAAAATTTAATTCATATGAATATTGTTATAAGATATATATGTGTCGAATTTTGATGAATAATGAATTTTAAAAAACCACAATAATTATGATATGATAGAACAAATTAATCCAAACATCACATTCAAATGCATTAATAAAAATGTAATTAATATGAATATTGTTATAAGATGTGTCAAATTTTGATGAAGAATGAATTTAAAACAATGACAATAATTGGACTGTCACAGGTCGATGTTTCTAAAAAAAATAAAATGAAAACTGGTGCATGTCAGTAGCTGTCGACCAATGCATTTATATGTCTATACGCACTGGTGTTGTTGTATCATCTATGGGCACTGCAAAAATACCGATACCAGTTATAAATATCAGTGCGTTTGTGTGATACTACGTACAGGGGCATTTATGTATCTATAAGCACCGGTGCATTTTTACGATCAATGGGCACTGCACGAATACCGATACCAATTATAAATCTCGGTGCCTTTCTATGATACGACGCATCGGTGCATAATAAAGGTATATGCACTGGTGCATTGATACCACATATGGGAACCACAAAAGTCCCAAATCCAATTAGAATGGCCCCGTGCATTGTATGAATAATACTACGCCCAGTGCGGTTTTACACCTAAACGTCCTGGTGTGTTCATTCTACTGAGACAGCCCCGGGGTGTCATCTTCATGTACACACCAGTGCGTTAAATCTAGAGTAGCACAGTGATGAAAAAACATCTGTAATAGCCTCTGGCCACCCATTTTTTTTTAGTTGTGTTGAATTTCTGTTAAAATCTCTGCCAAAACCTTCGTAACCATAAACGGATGTTGTAGAAATTTTTTTTTGAAAATTTTGGCCAATTTTATAACACTAAAAAACTCCTTTATAACCTGTCCTTGAGGGTCTTTTCCTTGTATTGATTATTTCAGATTAATAAAATTGTTTATGTTCTGTTCATTTTCCTGAAGAAACTCCTTTAATCTTTAAATGAGTTATGAGTGAGGGAGGGATCCCTTCGCTAACAACTCCTGCAGCAGTGTGTGTGTGTTTATTTTTGTTTTAATTATGCATTAAAATTTCCTGTAACAACTAGTGTTTCCTTTCTGTATTTCTTACAACAAATTGTAGATTGGTTAAGTGAATTAATATTTTATGTTGAAGAGATCTTTTCATTTTCCAATGCTTGGATTCATGCTTTTAACTTTGATTCTTGATTGAATTTTATTTATTTTATATTTCCTACATTAGTCTAAGCAAACACAAGTGTTATAGAGGGATTTTATATGCCACTCCATAACCATTGTTGCAATAGTACTGATATAGGAAAGCAACATGAGCTATTGATTGTTTTTTGATATTTCTCTTTCCACGGTCGATATCAACAATCTTAAGCACTATAGAGGGATGATATATGCCACTCCATAGCCTTTTTTGTGATAGTATTAACATTAAAATAAGCATTAGTTGTTATTTGTATAATTAATTAACACTTGCAGTAATCAGCCTGCATATATTGTGCACTACATTTCATCAGTTTACCTTCCTGGATTGACAATTTATATTGGCAAATTATACACGTATAATTTGACTCAACATAGACCATATCATGATTTGTACACTTTTGATTCCAAGAAAGTACCTTGCATGGGACTAATTAAGGATTTAGTTGTAATACTTGCTGAGACCCCAGTCAAGAGTATAATATTGGACACAGTCGTTCAAGACATACCTCCAAATTTTGGAATGTTATTGTCAAGATCTTTCTGTGAAAATTTAGGAGGGTGTCTACAAGTGGACATATCCTTTAATTCAATCCCTGTATATGGAGGTGGACATTAAGGCTATACAGAAAGGTGATATTTATGAATACAGTTTGTGAAGAAAATCAAGAAATTAATCATCCCATTTATGCTATTGATAGGGATTTTGGGTGCTTTAATTCATCTTCTAACGATCTTTATAATATTTAAATTAGTATTGAAGAAAATGTCAATACACCTCACATTTCAGATACCGATATTTGGAAAATGTATTTTTATGGAGCATTTTCTAAAGATTGGGCTAGGGCTAGAATTGTACTGATTTCTCCTGATAAGAGAAATATAACCCAATCCTTTAAATTATACTTTGAATTCACAAATAATGTGGAAGAATATGAAGCCCTAATTTTAGGATTGGATTTAGATAAGAGTCTGAAAGTTCAAAACTTGGCAGTATATGGTGATTCAGGGTTGATTGTAAAAAAAATCAAAAATATTTGTCAAACTAAGCATCCTAGGCTTAGAGCTTATAGGAATGAAGTTTGGGACTTTGTAGAAAAATATTTTCAGGCATTAAATATCACATCAATCCCAAGATAATAAAATTTCCATGTTGATGCTTTGAAAATTTCTACTAGTGCTTTCAAAATCCTGATCCTCTGCAATTACAATATCAAATTGGAGTAAAGTATAGACCTTCCATCCTTGACAATCAAAAACACTAGCAAGTTTTTGAAGATGATGAACAGTTAAAAAATGTTTTACAAATAATAGATGAATTTTCTTCTTTACAAGTTGAAAAAGAATACATCGATGAAATCAAATCAGATGATAATGATCAAGATTCACATTTAAAACATAATTTTTTTTATCATGATATCATTCAATTATTAAATAATTAAATTCCAAAAGGATTAGTGCCCTTGAAATTTTTTCGATCATAATGATGTATCAAAAACCTCAATGCTAAATTCACTACAAGAATATGTTCAAGACTGTAATATTGATACTTCTGTAGAAATCATAAATGTTAAAACTTTAGTATCATTTCCCAAAGAGATCAAAGAAAAATATATCAATATTTTTAAAAATCTTAGATATGTATTTTCATGGTCATAAAAATAATTGAAAACCTACGATACAACAATTATTGAGAATAAAAATCCTCTCAAACCAGAAGCTAAACCATTTCAGCAGAAATTAGGAAGAATAAATCCAATCATGATTCCAATCATAGAGAAAGAAGTAAATAAGTTATTGGATTAAAAATAATTGTTCCCTTAAGATATTCTGAATGGAAAACAAACATAGTACCTATTAGGAAGAAAAATGGTGAAATAATACTGCGTGTTGACTTTAGGAATCTGAACAAATTGTCTTTAAAGGATAATTATCCATTACCAAAAATGGACCAATTACTTCAAAAAGTATCAGGTTCAATTAGAATTTCAATGTTAGATGGTTTTTCCGGATATAACCAAGTTATGGTTAGTCAAGAAGATAGAGAAAATACATCATTTACAATTGCATGGGGCACATTTATGTATGCAAAGATGGCATTTGGTTTAATCAATGTTGGAGAAACATTTTGAAGAGAAATGGATATGGAATTTGTTGGTAAGATAAATAAATTTATTGTCATTTATTTTTATGATTTAGCTGTCGTTTCTGATTTTGGTGAGAAACACTTGAAACACTTGAGGAAAGTTTTTGAAAGATGTGGAAAATACACGATTTATATTAATCGTAAAATGTAACCTTTTCCAATGAAAGAAGGAAATATATTAGGAAATATAATTTCAAAGGAAAGAGTTTTTATTGATCCAAAGAGAGTTTCAACAATTTTGGAAATCAGTTTTCCTTGAAACAAAAAATAAATTTTTTAAGAAGAGAGGAAAAATGCAAGCATGGAAAGTTTGACAATTTGTGGTTGGGACCTTTCAGCACTGCAGAAGTGAAGGGTACAAATACATTCATTTACATAACCTGGAAGGACAATATCCCTCATTTCTAGTCAATGGGAAATACCTCAAACATTATATTCAGTACTATATGTTTGCAATCATCATCATTGTACATTTCTGGTTTCTTTTAAATTTCAGCAATAAGTGTGATTTTCACGACAAAGACTCCATAGCCCGAGGAGAAGGCACGTGGATCTACAAGTTCTCTACATCCCACAAGGGGAATTAGTCTGTAGATGGATTAGATGTTGTAACTTATTTTTACCCTGCCAATATTTTCTAGTTCTTCCCTTTTATGTTCAAAATAAAAATAAAAATAAAAATAAAAATAAAAATAGAGGAAAATAATAATTTAAGAAAAATAAATAAATGAATAAATAAAAGGGATACAAAAAATAAAATAAAAAGAATCCCAAAATATGTGCATGATTAAGTTCTGCCCTTCATAGCTTAATTGTTTTTCTATTTAACATAATAATTCTGTTTTATTTTACTATCTCTTGTCAGTTTTTAACAAAGGTGCAACAATTGATGGTGGAGATCATGCCCACCTCGATCGGCAGTTCACACCAGAAAGCGGGACCCCCCACATCCTCGAATCTTAATGGAGGGTTACGTGGGGGGAGATGGTCCACAAAGAGTATTAGTAGTTGTGACCCCCCTCTACCATACACCTCTTACCATGGTACACCCCCTCCCCGCAAATCACTCATCCACCATCTCTGCTTCCCGCCATCCACACATTTCTCCATTTTGTCACCAGAAAAACATCTTGATATATTTTTACCATCGTTACTCATCCCACAACGTTTATCACATGACCATTTTTCATTCAAAATTCTCAACAATGTCTATCTTAATTAAATACCCTGCACCAATAAAAGTTAAACATTAATAAACCATTATTTTTTCTTCATAAACATTTTCATTCATTTCTAATTATCATTTTTCCAATTCTACTGACTACTATAACTCAACAGAACATCGTTGCCAACAAAAATTCCAACAAATAAAGACCTTTAGCCACCATATTTTCAGGTAATTATTTTCCATTATCTAAGAATTCATTTTCCTAATGGCTTCCAATAAAGTAAAAGAAGAAATTGTTGTAGATTATCCTTTGTTTCCCCTTGTTATCATTTTATATGAATTACCATTGGTTGATACCGAATTCAAGTTTTAAACATCAATTATGAGTTTGATCTCCACGAACTTCAGAATTGGGCATGTGAAAAGTTTGAATATGCAAGTCCTCAGTTCATTTTTTGGGAATCCCTATTTCCCAAGTTTTAATTCCCTCAAACCCACCATTTCCCATAATTTGTAGCCTAGTGTGGAGCCCGATACCTTCCCAGTCAAAGAGATGTAATTTCTCAAAATAATGAAACCATTTTTCATGTTACAACAGAGTCAAATAGACATGATCTTTAGCTAAATCCTTAGGCTTCATTACACCATTTTTCTTCTAATACTTTAATGGAAATCTAACATAATGTAATATTCCAAAGTGGAAAAGACAGGAATGTAGAACGTTTACAACATTCCAAATAAGAAAAATAGGAATATAACGCTAAAATCTGGAAAATTCCAGAAATATGTTGCAACATAAAGACATTATAACCATGAGCAGAAATGGTTGATTCATATCATTATAAAAAAAAAACAAATATAAAGGTCATAGTGCTCCAAAGAAGATGCACTCGAGCCAAAAAGAAATGGCTGAAATACACTAGTGAAAACTAGCACTGGAAATGTTGTGCTGCTGCTGGAAACTACTTCTACTAGGAAGAAGAACCATGTCCGAGAGGCTGTTGGAGTGCTCAGAATGGTCCGAAATTTGAACCATGGACTCTTCTAAAAAAATCCATAAATGATGTGGCTAGCTATTAACTTTGGATTTTCATCCCTTTTTGGGTTGCCAACTACACTCCTCCTAGGTAACTACTAAGATGGGGCTGAATTAATGATCTAACTGCTCACATATCACCCAATCATATCAATGCATGAAGGGTTGTACCTTCTCCTGATTCCCAAGAAGGAAGCTTGAGTTTTAGCTCCTCCTTTTAAGTTGCATCTGCTCAACTGCACAACTGTTGGAAGTGATTGCACTGTCAAGAGGGCTAAAGCCATAAATTGTTGCTAGATGAAGTAATACTACTCACAAATGATGGAAATGATCTCACAAAATTGAGGGAATGATCCATCACAAGATTACAAGCTAAAATACTTGGAACTTCCTTCCTCCACTGGATCTACACTTCTGGAATGTGTAATTCCTACAACAACTGCTACTGCAAGGAGGTATAGAATGATGGCCTGACAACAGATGTAGAAATATTGATCTTGGAAGACTGAAATGGAAGCACAATATGAAAGGATGAATCCTTCACCAGTTTCTTAGCTTAAATTATAATAACTATCTTCCTCCTCTCAAACCCTAAGACAGGAATGTGTAATTCCTAAAGATGTATATGAAGAAGACAGGGGTTGACTGTGGCACCAATGTCAGATGATTAATAGCTACTCAAAATAAAATTCCCAGAGTAGGCCCTCTAATTCCCCCATGGGTAAGGGTGGGGTTCCCACTCGGGAACACCCATGTGCTAAAAAACACTGCAGACTTAGCTAAACATCTGAAGTGTGCAAGGAATGTCAAACGACAATAAAATATCAAATTCCAGATTGATTTTCTCTTGTACCCTCATCTTCCTTATATGGTTGTGAGCCTTCCCTAGCGTTGGCCCACCTCATAACTACGCTGCACATGTGGCCACTAGTCTCCATGAAGGAGTTGTATTATCTCTCCATGATCTCCATGATCTCTACAATTAATCTCCACTCCCTCCATCATGTGTGCATTTAATGCACCACTTCCCTCATCACTACATCATTAATGCTCTATGATCTTACTTTTATTCCTCCACTATCTCCATCATGTTCCTCATTATCTCTCCATAATCTCCACTCTTCCTTCATTAATGAGCTTCTCCACTACTCCATGATGTTGATCTACTATCCACTAACCCACATTCACACAATAAAGTGAATTTTATTTATCTATGGGGTTTATGGGTCCCTCCACCCTTTTATTTACTTAATTAATTGAGAAGATTAAGAACTCTGATATTCTAATTAACTGATGTAAAATTGGGAATATTACAGTCCTCCCTGCTAAAATTTTGTTTGTCCTCAAGCAACTACAAAATTTAATGCTACAACAATCCTCCTCGCTCCAAATGGCATCCTCATATGGAAGGTCTCACCATCTGCTCCAATGTGTAATGAATTCCCAACTCGATCGCTGCCTTTCTAGAATGTGTAGAATGGCTTCCAACTATATAGATAGATGCCTCACCTCATCACTAGACCTCCAAGTGTCAACGATATGTCGTTTCAGAGCCTCTTATCTACATGAGAAATATGAAGTGAAGTGGTTCCTTCCCCCAAAGGAAATTCCCAACTCATGAGCTATATCTCCAACCCATGCTACATGAAGTAGGATGTACCTCTCCATGCTCCCATAATTGGCCCTATTGTCCCTACTTCCTCCAATCATCCTCTCAACACCGTGGAAAATAGGAAACATAGACATCTGGGTTGACATGTGAAATGTCGATCCATACTTTCTTAATAACAGCCACCGCACTAATACCTCTTGCTGTCATACCACCCCATCATCATACCAGGTATGGTGGCCATACTCTCCTAACAGAAGCCAACACAGTAAGGCCTCCATTTACCATCCTCCCTCCTCATCATGCAAGTTATCGAAGAAAGTCATCCCATACTCTCCCAAGAGTAACCAAAGAAGAAATGACTCTTGTTTCCACCTAACATCATCATCATGCAATCCATTGAGCAAAAACATACTGATTGGAATGTACAATGTCACATCATCCCATCATAACCAAGCTCCATGCTTCCACATCATGTGAGTGCCATTCAATGTCCCAAACAATAACACACCAATTGACATAGGATATGTAATGTCATGGCCAAACCAACGAAACCATGCCTCCTGTTGCTGCATCACACCAATAATATACAAGGCATGGGATCATAGAAATCTGATATGTTAGGTAGTAACAATGATCACCCAAAAGCAACCAGCGCAGCCATGCTTCCTGCTGCCCCATGTCATATATATGCAAGTAGCTCACCAACCACTTTCTCATCATCCTCACCCATCCATCCAAATATGTATGATGACTCAAATCATTCTCCAAATTCGTATCTACCCTGTGGAGAATACCATCCTCCCCAATCTGATGATATTTTCACTCCATGATATTTTGAAGTGCATCCTCCTTGAGGTTAATCCATGAGAACCTCTCATCGATGAACCGGTAGAATCCATAAGATTCTGAATATGTTGTAGGTAGAAACTTCTCTTTGTGTTATGATATTCTCATCAAGAAGGCTTCATCTTGATAATGAAAAAATGATATGCATCATAATATGTCTATTGACTATCATTTGTCCCTCCAATGCTTCATGAGTGAAGCAATCATTGGAATGTTCCAAGAATAGTTGGGCCTCCAACTCATCACTTCTCCCCAGTGACATCATTGTTGATCTCCATGATGGTGCATCTGTTGTCTCATGGCCATACTCAATGTTGAACACACAGTTCTGCATTGGATTGATTAGGAATATGCTCATCCTATCCTCCAAAACTCTACACTCCAACCCAAATTGTTGTGTGCAGCTCAACAATGAAAAAATAGGATGGCTATACGCGTACTCATTAACAAATTCAAGGATCCTCTACGCAATGAAAATTTTCTGCTGCAAATCAGTAAGGTGCTCTGATCCTTGGTTATGCAATTTCCCTAAAGGCATGTCCCCACAAATATGAAGTTGAGATACTGAAATAAGATGGGATGGGAATGTTTCCAAACTTTGGATCAGCTGAATCTTGGGAACATCTTGCATAGCTACAATATTTCCTCCAACCGGTGCAATGACTTCTCCAAATACTGGTAATGATGATGGTTTCTCCTCTTCTACTGTACCAGTGCTGGTATCTACCTCCTCCTCCTCATGCATCTCTTGAATCATGCATGAGACTCCCAATGTCAATAGCTCAATACAATATTGCAAAGATTCAAGTGCTCCTCCTCTTGATGCAAGTACTTCTGCAACTGGTGGTGGTGGTAATTTCTCCTTTTCGAGAGTGATAATGATGACATCTTCCTTTTTCTCATCGTGTACTTTCTCATGAATGATGGGAAATGTCTCGATGGAAAGTTTCTCTGGTTTTATTCTATCAAACTTCTTGATCACCCTTTGAGTGAAGTCTGCATAAGAAGTCACTCTTACATGCTTCATATGGCTAAACCACGAATCCTTTTCTTCATCTTCAAGGTGCAACGTTGCAACCTCAAAAACCTCTATTTCCACTACCTGGTGTAGCTAGAAGAAATAATCTAACTCCTTGATCTGATATTTAATTATTCTTGTAGAAGAACCATGTGCGGGAAGCTGCTGGAGTGCTCAAAATGGTCTGGGATTTTAACCACAAATTCTACCCAAAAAACCCAGAAATGGTTTGGCCAGATTTTAACTTTGGATTTTAGACCCTTTTTTGGTTGCCAACTGCACCCCTGCTGGCTGAATTACGCACTTCTCCTAGGTAACTGCTGATATGGGGCTGAATTTATGATCTAAATACTGTAATAACACCCAATCATCTCAATGCATAAAGGGTTGTCCCCTTCTCCTGATTCCCAAGCGGGAAGCTTGAGTTCTAGCTCCTCCTTTCGAGTTGCAAGTACTGAACTACACACTTGTTCAAAATTACTATTCTATCAAGAGAGCTAAAGTCGTAGCCTATTGATAGATGAAGAAATACTTCTCACAACTGATGGAAATGATCTCACAAAAGTGAGGGAATGGTCCCTCACAAGATTCCAAGATGAAATACTTGGAACTTCCTTCCTCCACTGGATCTACACTACTGGAATGCGTAATTCTTGTAGGAACAACTGTTGAAATGAGGTGTAGAATGATGGTCTAATACCGGATGTAGAAATAATGATCTCGTAAGACTGGAATGGAAGAAAAATATGAAAGGATGAACCCTCCACCCATTTCTTAGCTAAAATGCTAAGAACTAAATTCTTCCTCTCAAACCCTAAGATAAGAATGTATAATTCATGAAGCTGTATATGCAAAAGAGAAGGGATGAATGTGGCACCAATGCTAGATGATGAATATATTCTCAAAGTAACCTTCCCAGAGTAGGCACTCGAAGTCTTCCGTGGGTAAGGGTGGGATTCCCACTTAGGAACACCCATGTGTTAAACAACACTGTAGACATAGATAAAGAGCTGAAGCGTGTGAAGAATATCCAATGAAAATACAATATCAAATTCCAAACTGATTTTCTTTGCTTTCCTCATGATCAGGAGTTCATAATTTTTTCTCAAAATTCAAATTTATAGGATTGGGTTGAAACCAAGATGGTTGCATAGATCTCGTCTCCCTGATTCTGGCGCCATGAACGGTTTGAAAAACTGATTTTGTATAAGGAATATATTTTGTTCTGATTGAAATGCCAAATAGGTAAAATTACGATAGTTTGACCAGGTTTGATTAGGATGGACAGTCAGAAAAAAAGAGAATATTCCTCATAATATTCCTTCTACTGGACCACTCGTTGAAAGATAAGTTTCATGTTTCTATTTGTGGTACGGGGTTGCGTGAGCCACTTATGGGGTGCCACATGGCCAACCTTGAGGCCGCCACATGGCCTTGAAACTGCATGGTAAAATTTTGTGTGAGGCAACAGGGCTCGACCCCCTGACCTCCCTCCGGCCATGCGCACACCTTACCATCTGCACTACACAGTGAATCTTAACCTCCATAGGATGTGGGTTTATATTATGTTGTATTTCATATGTATATGGGTGTTAGGAACCATCGATGATCCCAAACCACCAGTGGTCCCCAACGTTTAAGTCATATGGCACATTAACGTTAACACATTCACCACGCGGTCAAAGCTAACGATGGAAACAACCATGGTTCCAACATTTAAACCATAATTGTGGAGTGAGTTCCACCTAATCGTCGACAACTAGTGGTTTGGGGGTGTGCATGTGGCCACCGCCCAACCGTAGCATTTACTGCATGGTTTATTCAATGGAGGAGTTAGGGGCATGCCATTTTTGGCGGTATACCCAGGTTTAACTCTGGTTAACTGGAGTTATCCACTTTTAGTGGAGCTTTCCTAGGAGATACTGGGAAAAAGTATAGGAGGCTCAATTTTTGACCCTTTTGAGTGAATGAAGAGTTATTTTTTGACTAATTGGAGCATTATGGAGCCATTGGTTCAAAAAACATCCATCAGAGCACTGTAACTACATATAATAGAAATTTTTTTAGCATAATGAAATATGGACAAGCCATTCGAGCAGGACCAACAGATGTATACATGGAGGGGTGAACTGCTTCATCATATATTCTATGTGAATTTCATGTGGTGACTTATTTCTCTATTTTACATTGTCGTTCAGTGTTATTTATGCTTGTTTTATGCCTATAATTCACTAAAAATCATCTACAAATCATGGAAAAAATCCTTAATACTTATGCAAAATAATGAGTAAATTATGCACATGTTTTTAAAAATGAAATACACTTAGCACATAAAAAATAATACAGTCATTTCAGATAAGATTGGTATCAGAGCTAGAGTTTATGTTCTGGTGTTTTTTAGTGGAAAGAATTTTTTAACTCTTTTCAAGTTTTAGATGCTTACAAGGCTCAAGCTCAAAATGGGAGAAGGAAAAATGGTGGAAGCAGGAGGGTCTCAAAAGGAGCCAAAGCAAAGGAGAGAAATATTTCCACAATCTCCACCACCGAGTTTACCTCCTAAAGAAGAAAAAGCTCCATTAATCATGCCTCATAATGAAGAATAAATTCATGAAGAAGTTGACCCCAACGATGAATAAATAGTGTTTAGGAAAGAATTTCTTGACATGACTGAAACGGTTAGAATCCTTTATCAAGAAAGGAATGACAGACTTGAAGGAGAAGGATCTAAACTTCAAAAATAAGGACAAGGATATTCAAGAGTTCAACATGATGAAGACAAGACAAAGAAGGGAAATGGAGGAAATGGAGGCAATGGAGAGCCACCATCTTCACCCTCATCATCATCATCATCATCCTCTACTTCTTCAGTACATCGGCCACATAAGTCCAAGAACACTGGTAAATATCCTTTATTAAAACTTGATGTTAAGTTCGAATTGCCAATGTTTAATGGTGGAGTAAATGTAGACAAGCTAGATAATTGGATTCGACAATTGGAGGTCTATCTAAGAATATAGAACCTTCAAGATGATGATACAGAAATTCAATTAGATTCTTTCAGGATGGAAGATGCAACACTTGTTTGGTGGGAAACCAAGACAAAGGAGGAAATCAAGAACATGGTAATATTATTCTATCATGGTAAAATTTTGTTTCTGCTATTAAACAATAGTTTTACTCATTAGCTCATATGTAGAAAGTCATCATGAACTAGCAGAACTTTAGGAAGTTAAAGGGACAAATGTGCAAGAATACACCCAATAATTTAGGAGAAGAGCTCTCTTATTAGGGGTGGATTTACAGAGCTAAGACAATTTAATAAAGTACATAGGAGGCTTACATAGCTACCTAAAACATACTATTCTCATGTTTAACCCTACCAGTCTAGATGAAGTTTGTGTTCAGGCCACACATCTAGAAGCTAGAGGGAAGAAAATTTTTGAAGAGGGTAGAAAGAAACCTTTCAAGGGTAAAGCCAAGGAAAATAACTCAAAAGGTAAAAACAAAAAAAATGCATCTATTAAGAAAGAGGGAGAAAAAATGACTTGTAAACATTTTTCAAAAGAAGGTCGTGATGAAACTCATTTTTGGAAATTACATCCTGAATTGAGGCCAAAGAAACCCAATAACAAAGGGAAACAAACAAATACTGTTACAACTCAACATGATTTAGGATCTGATTTAGGTGATGAGATGAAAATCACAACCATGGGATTGAAGAACATGAAGGGAAAAGAAATTGAAATGAAACCTAGTACCAGTACATCAAACTGTCACATAAACACTCCAAAAGAAGAAGAAAGAATATAATTGTTTCATGTGAGGGTGATATCCAAGCATACCAATATTGACACATTGTTTGATAGTGGGTCACAATTAAACATAATCTCTGAATATTTGGCCAAGAAACTTAACCTTGAGACCATACCACATCCAAAAAAATATCCATTGGGTTGGATTTGTAAGGATGCAAATCTACAGGTTTCAAAGAAATCTATATTGAGGTTTGCAAACACTGCAAGGTTTGTTGACACGGTTGAATTAGATGTGGTTCCGCTTGACATAACTGGTATTGTATTATGGATTCCTTACCTATATAAGAGGAAAGCGATCATTTATCTCCATAAGAACAATTATCATTTATTCAAAGATGGCAAGGAGTTCATTGTTAGAGCAGATCACAAGAAGACAAACATTCCTTTGGTAAATGCTGGATAGGTAAAGAGGTTTGTAAATTCAAGTAAGAATTTCGTTCTTCTTATGTTTAAGCCAAAAGATGATACTAATCATGAATATTTTGAGGGATGTGATCCTAAGTTGAAATCAGAATTATATGATGTGGTTAATGGGCATCATGAGATGTTTCAGGAGCCAACAGGGTTGCCTCCAAAATGGGAAATTCAGCATGAGATTTAGTTGCAACAGGATTGTCCTCTTCCAAACATCTATGTATCATGTGTTGATAATGGAGAATGCCGAAATAAAGAGAAAAATAAAATATATTTTGGATAAAGGAAATGTAAGGCCAATCACCTCGCCATGCAGTTCACCCATAGTATTGATACCAAAGAAACATGGGACTTGGCGCATGTGTGTATATTTTCGAGCTTTGAACAAGATTACTGTAAAAAATCGTTACCCACCCCCAAGAATAGATGATTTTCTTGATCAGATGAAAGAAGAATTTTTTTTCACTAAGTTAGATTTCTGAAGTGGATATCATCAAGTAAGAATTGCAAAAAGTGATATATGGAAAACTACATGCAAAACCAAACAAGGACTCTTTGAGTCACTAGTTATGCATTTTTGTTTATGTAATGCACTGGAAACTTTCATGCGAGTGATGGATAATGTTTTGTGACCATTCCTTGATGAATTTTTTATTGTTTACTTATATGAAATTTTGATTTTCAGAAAAACAAGAGAAGATCATGTCTTGCATGTGAATAGAGTGCTTGATATTTAAAGAAAGAGAAATTGTTTCTTAAGATGTCAAAATATCATTTTGGAAATAATTTTTTGGTCTATTTGATACATATTGTAGGAGGAGGAGAATTGAGTATTGATCCTTCTAAAGTGGAGGCCATTGTGAATTGGCCCACACCAAAAATAGTTACTGAGGTAATAAGTTTCTTAGATGCAGGTCAATATTGGAGGAATTTTATTGCTAGCTTTTCTTCCATCGCAACTCCTATTCTTGCAGTCACAAGTGTGAGGAAAGGCTTTCAATGGGGAGGAAAACAACAAAAATCTTTCAAAGATTTAAAATACAAGATCAGTTCAACTCTAGTCCTTGCATTACCAGATTTGAGACAACCATTCGAGATACAAACTGATTCTAGTGACTATGCCATGGGCGCAGTTCTTTTGCAGCATGGTAAGCCTATCGCCTTTCATTCAGAAACTTTTAATGGTCATGTGACTAATTATCCTACATATGAAAAAGAACTATATGCGTTGGTACAAAGTGTCAAGAAGTGGAAACACTACTTTATGGGTAAAGAGACTATTGTACACACTGTTCACCAACCATTACAGTACTTGCAGTTGTAGACAAAATTGCAGCAATCAAGAAATTTCAGGTGGATGGGAGTTCTTCAACAATTTCACTTGGTTATAAGGTGTAAAAAAGGTATATTAAATAAAGTTGCAAGTATGCTATCAAGACCAATCATTAGTGCTTCTAATTTACTCAAAAATGATTTTGTTGTACATGAGAGTTACATAGAAGAATATACAAATGACATTGATTTTCAAATGTGTATCCTAGTTTGAGTGAAGGAAATAAAGTTGAATAAAAATATTATTACATACATAAAAAAATTTTGTTTCATTTGGGAAAGCTATGTATTCCACAAGGAGAGAGGCTAAGTGTCATGAGACAAGCTCATTCTTCTCTTATTGATGGACACTTTGGGGTAAGAAAAACAGTGGCACATCTACAGAGGTATTGTTATTGGCCTCACATGATAGATAGTGTGTCATGTTTTATAAGGGGTTGTTCTATCTGTGCAACAAGTAAACCTAGTAATAGGAAGCTTGGATTCTACATGCCACTACTAGTACCATCAAGGCCATGGGAGAGTGTCTCCATGGACTTTGTTGGAGGTCTACCTATGTCAATAAAGCCACATGATTATCTTTTTGTAATTGTGGATAGATTCAGTAAAATGTGTATAATTATTACATGTAAGAAAACCATTACTGCTAAAAAAAAAATTGAACTTTATTTTCAAAATGTCTAGGTTCATTTTGGATTGCCCACTTCCATTGTTAGTGACAGGGATTCCAGGTTCATTTGGAATTTCTAGTCAAATCTATGGATAATGATGGACACGAAATTGAAAAAGAGTACCGCTTTTCATCCACAAATAGATGGAAAAACCGAAGTGGTGAATAGAATAGTTGTGCATAAATTAAGAGGATATTGTAGCAAACATCCTAAGTTGTTGAATGAAAAACTACATTATATTCAACACGCTTACAACCGGGCAAAGCACTCTTCATTAAAAACCTCACCTTTTAAAGTATTCTTTCGGTATTTTCCAAAATCACCATTAGAATTCATCTTTGGAAAGGATGTTGTAATTTATTTCCATAGTGATATTGATAAGGCTCGAAATTTCATTGAGAAAATTCAGATGATACAGCAACAATTTCAAGAATAGCTTGAGAAAAGTCAAAGAAAATACAAAGAGAGGCATGAAAAACATCTAGTTGATCACAAGTTTCAAGAGGGAGATGAGGTATGGTTGCACATTATCAAATAAAGGATGCAAGGGGAAGGTAAAAATATCAAACCCATACGCTATGGTCCTTTCAAAATTATAAAAAAATTTGGTAATAATTCATTCCAACTTGACTTGCCTTCTTACATGCAAATGTATTAAATTGTTAATGTTGAAAACTTATGCTTTTATGAGCCTCCTTTGATTGATGATCAAGGAAGTGATGTGCAGATACCTTCTATTGAATATTTCTCTCTAAAATTTCTGGATGAGCTCAAAGAAGATACAATTCTTGACAGAGCATCAAAGAGGGGAAGTGTTTACTACCTTCAAGTTGGGCTCAAAGGAACTAAACCAAGAAAGAAAAAATGGATGAAGGTTGGAAATGTGAGGGAGTTGTACCCTCATCTACTAAACATGTAATCAAGTCTTTTGGGGTCCAAAATCTTCCAAATGGGGAGGAATGGTCAAGAGTTCATAAATTTTGCTCAAACTTCAAAGTTACAGGATTGGGTTGAAACTAGGATGGTTACGTAGATCTCGTATTCCTGATTCCGGCGCCACGAACGGTTCAAAAAACTGATGTTGTATGAGGAAGATATTGCGTTTTGACCAAAATGCCAAACATGTAAATTTATGATAGTTTGACAAGTTTCACTAGGATGCACAGTCAGAAAAAAGAAGAAGATAATATTCCTCAAAATATTCCTTCTACTAGACCACTCGTTGGATGACAAGTGTCATGTTTCTATTTGTAGTACAGGGTTGGATGAGCCAATTATAGGGTGTCACATGGCCATCCCTAAGCCTGCCACATGGCCCTAAAATTGCATGGTAAAAGTTTGTGTGAGGCAGCCGAGATCGACCCCCTGACCTCCCTTCGGGCATGTGCACAACTTACCATTCGTGCTACGCAATGTCTCTTAACATCCATAGGTTGTGGGTTTGTATTATGTTGTATTGCATATGTATATGGGGGTTGGGAACCGCCAATGGTCCCAACCCGCCAGCGGTCCCCGAAGTTTAAGTCACATGGCATATTAACATTAACACATCCATTGCATGGTCAGTGCTAATGGCAGCAACAACCATGGTTCCAACATTTAAACCATAGTTATGGAGTGTGTTAGTCATCCATAATTTTTACTTTATCCAAGGATGACTAAATTACCAATCCTAGATTTCTAGAAAGAATATTTGAAGAAACATTGTGAGTTCTAGAAATTTCACTGCCTTCATTAGCCTAAGTCCATAAATTCACTAAATATATTAATCCATGCCTTCTAAAAAAATCACCTTCTGTTTCAAAACGAAACTTGTTTAAGGCTATATTCTCCATTTTTACCTCCAACATATTTGCCCATTTTCACTCTTTTTCACTTATCTAAACAGTCATTTTCCCCCCTGCAAAAAAAATTATTCCTTTGTTATTTATCCTTCATTTTCCATAAAGCCTCTAAAACTTATAAGAAAACCTTTTGTTTGGTTTAAAAACCCCCCATTTTCCCTTCTTTACTCTTCATTTCATAAAAGAAAACCTTTTTTAAACCATAAAAACCCGTTCTTTGGTTTAAAATATCCCTATTTTTACCTATCAGAAGCCTTTAAAAGGCCAAAAAAACCTCGGTTTAGCCTCTGTCTACCTTTTTATAAAAATTGAAATTTTTAAGCCCCTTTGGGCTTGAGCCTCAGCCCCCTCTCCTTCACAAGACCCAGGGGCATGACCGGGCTCTAGACCTTGGCCCCTTTTCCCTTAAAAACCCTGGTCCTATCGACCACCCATGGGACCGCACCCCCGCCTTCGCTCCTAGCCGCTTTCTTTTTCTCACCCTGCACCATTGTTTTATTTTCCTGAAACAATCTCAATTGTCGAAACAATCGATCCAACAGTCATTATACCCCGCTCCATAACCTTTATCCATGCATTCTCAACTGTGGATATTCGAGATTCAACGACCACCGTTCCTCTCAACCCCCTCCGCCATCCTCCCATCCATTCATCTCACGGATCATTCTCAACCATGGATCTTTGAGATCCAATGACTTTCATTCACTCTTCCTTTCCCTTTATTCTGCCGATGATCCAACCACCGTATGATCCGCACTGTTGATCTACCAAGATCAACAGTTGTCGGCACTCCCAAACCCACACTACCCGACAAAGCGCCCATGTCACTCCTGGTCCCACCTCCCACTACTCTCCTGCCCATCCAATCCCTGTCCAACAGCTGTCTTCCACCACTCCCATCCACTGAGCAGTTCCCCCCATCATGCTCCATTCTCCACTGTAGATTTGGAGCTCCTAGATCCGACAGCCCGGAGTTATTTTCGCGTGACATCACTCACCGAGGTTTAACACCTCAATTTCACGCGAAAATAGCGGTTTTTCATAGGGCACGTGGCAAGAAATGAATGGAATCGTGTTCCCCCAGGGAAAAACCGCTAACCACCCAATGACAACGTGAAAATAGCCAGTGATTTTCCGAAACCACTTTGGTCCATTTTCATGCCAAAGCCAGTTTTAAACCCTGTTTTCATGTTTTTTTCCCATAAACCATTCCTCCATGCGTATCCCGCTCCTCTGTACATCGCTCCTCTGCCACCATATCAAACCTCCAAGAATTTTAACCATTAAGATGCAGGTTTTATTAATAATTTCGATTTGTTTGTAGGTTTTGTGAAGGTCGAATACACAGGGACAGAACAAGGTCAAATTTCAACATTTTAGCCAAATTTTTTTATGAGGATTGGTTATATATCTAAACCCTCCAGCGCAACAACAGATCAGTAAAGAAGGCTGAAATATAAAGGCCAAAGGATTAAGAGAATAAAAAAATGTTTTAACAAAAATAGGGAAAGAAGACCAAAAGACTTAATTAATGGTTAATGTTGTTAAAGCAGAAAAGAAGAAGGAGATAAAGATAGCATAAGGATTATGATAAAGGCTTAAGGCTAAATCAAAGCCTCAAGACAGATTCATTAAAGGCAGATCAAGGCTAAAATGCCTTAAAAACAGTTTAATGATAAAATAAATGAAATATAAGCTTAAGAAGGCCTCAGATAAAACAAACACAGAACAATTATTCACTTGATAAACCTAACTGCCACCTATGCCCTACTCTATTTCCTAAGGGGAAAATTGATAGTTATTACACAAAAGAAGATATTTTAAATAGTCGGAACAGTTAATGTAAAAGACAAAAATAGGCTTAAAAGTCAAACTTCTCACCTGTTTTCTCTTAGAAGTTAAGGCAGAGTTATTAAAATAGAGAAGTAGTGCAATTCATTCCTACCTTATGCCCTGCATGGTTTTCAAGGTCAAAGATGCATTTACCCTGTAATTAATGACACTTGAACCCTAAAAAGAGTTCCACCTCCTCATTTCTCTATAAATACTCTATGAGGATCTCTTTGTTAGGTTTGGGTTGTGGGAATTTGATAACTCTTTGAAGTAATACATAGTTCTGCTGAAGTTGAAAGAAATTTGATGTTATGGAACCTGTGGATGTTTGCACCTATCTGTTGATGGAGAAAGCTCTATCATTGGATCCCTGAGCTTGGCCATTGGTGAAGTATTCTAATCTGTTAATGTTTTTCCTATTTTCCATTATGTTTCCATCATTTCTTGCTTGCAGTAGAGTAAAACGTTTAGGCTAAGAAGTGTCTCCTAGAAGCACCTTAGACCTATTTACTCTTAACTGTCTTTATGTTTTCATCTGCTGAAGGTTTTATTGAGTAGTTTGACTGATTTTAAACCCTTAAGCTTGTTTATTTCATAAATATTTCAAATAGTTGGTCTCAAGAATGATTTATGGCTTTCCCTGCTTACTTGCTACCACTTGAAAACTACTTCTGAAGTCTCCCTTTAAAGTACCATTGTTTACAGTCTATGAAAGAGGTCTATTTTGATCATACCCTTTGTTCTTACTCAGATAATTTTTTTTAAGGTCTTTGTAATTTCAGTCTTAGATGTCTAGGAGTTCCCTCTTCTATGAATGCAGTTATTTGTTAATCTTGAATGTTTTCTTATCCCTGAAGTGAAATCTTTGGAGTAAATAGAGCATTCCTCGACTCCTAGATTTCATTTTGAAATTTTTTCTTGAAACTGTTATTTTCTGAAGTGTGATTTGTAGAATTCATGGTTAGCCCTGTCTATGAAATGCTTCTTCATGTTCAAATGATGTTTTAAGTCCCTTTTTTGAGAAGTACATATAATTAAGGATTCTTAATTTCCCTTAGTTCTAATTTTCATTCTAAACCCTTAATGTTCATTTCATTTCACCTGAAAGACTTGGTAGATCCAATAGCCAAGTTATATTTTCCCTTTGATACCCCTGATTCATCTACAAACTTGTTACAAACTTCTACTTGACTCCATTTCCCAATGACTTAGAAATTTCCCTTTCCTATCTATGCTGCCTAGATTATCATGTGCCATCAAACAATCAAACAATTGAAAAAACTCATGCTTAATAACTAGCCTAAAATCAACCTTTTACAATAAAAAAAGTCATATCTTTGCAAAATATTGAGAGATCCCTCTCTCAGACTAGGAGGGCTAGATCTTAGAGCTCTAAAGACTGGTTTATATGTTTCCTTGTCATTTAGTATGCCAATCTGCTAAATCACAGGACCCCAACATTGTACGAAAAAAGACCACTTTAGCTATGCATAACTTATAGCCCTAACATCAAATATGGCTGCCAATATCTTCAGATCTGCAGTTAGTTGATCAAGACAAGTGCTGCAAAAACCAGATCTATGCATATAGAGACATTAAGCAGTAAAAATAAGGTTTTGCTCCATACATCCAATAGACAAGACAAGAACAATTTTTGAAAGAATTTTTGTATTAATGGGCACCTGGGAGGAAAACAAGAAGGTGTTTCCAATTCTCCTCAATGGGATGGGTTCTTGGAAGTCCTCAGCACTTCGGATCTAGCATTTCTCTCTCCTGTTGGTGTAGAAAACCCAGACAAAGATAGAACTCAAAGGGAGCTCACACAGCAAATAATGGAAAATATGACAATGATAATGGCTCAAAGTCAAACCAAGAGTTTAGATCTAGAGTGATCTAATAGGTAACAAAAGGTGAAGAATGGTAGGAGAAACCCTCCTATTTATAACAAAATATTGGGTCATTCTAGATCTTGGTGCATGATTAAAATAACATTAACCAAATCTAGATCCACCTTTTATGGAATATTTTATTATATTTGTTGGAGGGAAAAAGTATTTGACTTAGGTCAAATCCCTTTATTTGTAAATAATAAATAAATAAATGATTTATTTATCATTTTAAGGAAGTGGTTGAAAGATAATCAAATAAATAATGATTTATTTAATTATTTATGGGTGAGTTAGTCATATTTAACAAGGAATATTATTTAAATAAGATTTAAATAATTATTCCTAGAAAATAATAAGATAAATAAATATTTATCTAATTAATTTCTTTGTTTTGGGTTAAACATGACCAGGAATAATAATTAAATTATTGTTTAATTAATTATTCCATGAGGAAAATCAAAAAAATATAGGTTTGTTTAATATTTCCCTTTGGGGTTTCCTATTTAGACCATAAACAACCTAATAAATGTGTTTTATTAAGTTATTTTACATAGTGAAAGCAATTTTACTTAGGGTAAAATTGGTCTTACATGGTGTACTTGGGTCCATCTAATGATAGTAGGTTAGATGACCAAAAAATGGTGTAACAATGGTGATCACGGTGGGACCTCTAAGTTCATAGTTTCTTAGAAAGATCTTGTAGACTCATTAGTCCTTCAAACAACCATAGAAACTTAGAAAACCCCAAAAACATTTCAGATTGGTTTCATAATAAGCAGTGGTGGTGGACCATAGAATATTTTACCTCCAAAAGAGCTAAATATTTCCACCTGGCGACTCCACTTGCCTCCAGTAGGCCTATTACTTTACCAGTCCTTGTAGAATTCCCTGGGAATGTATTGAGAAAACCTAATCATATTGTTGATGGACAGAAAAGTTCAAAACTTCCACCCGGTGACTCCACAAACTCCAAAAGACCTAATGACTCCACTAGAAGAAGAATCTGAACTGGTTGAACAAACACAATGACCTCTTTTATGATTTACAAACATCGATCCAAGGATAAAAAGGATATATGCTCCAATGAATAGAGATCATATCCCTGGATTCCCACACAAAATGCCTCAAATATATTCGATGAAAAACCTACCTATTTTTCAAGATGAAAAGCTTGATGATCCCTTGTTACATCTCATGAACTTTCATATACATATATGGAAGTTAAAAGTTTAATGGCATGAAGACTGCCTTATGAAAATGTTCACGTTAAAATTAGAAGAAAAGGTAAGGGATTGGTATGAATGGATAGAACCTAAGAGCTTGTTTTCTTTAAAGGACACGACCAACTATTTTATGAAAAATATAAATAAAACCCTTCATCTTTATCATGGACTCCAAATTGTTGTGATCAATCTCAAAACATCATATAATACCTGTTAGATATTGATGAGGATTTGGTTAATATGCATCGTGAGGATCTCTTAGCAGCCATTCATGAATTTCATACCCAAGGCATAAACAACAAGAAAAATATACATGATGAGCAAGATTTCGAGGAAGAGAATGAAGAAGATTTTCAAAAGAGTACTAGCTACCCACCTACACCTTGTGTTTCACTGATAAGGGAGCATTACAAACAAACTGAAAGTACAGAAAGTGAGCAGTGCTTTGAGGAAACAAGTAGCCACTTAGAAAACGCAAAATCTGAAGTAGAAGGAGAACCAACACATATAGGGACTTTCCCTCTATGTAACAACTCATTTCAGATTACACAAGAAGAGTGGCATCCTGATAATGTAGAAGAAAAAACTCATGAACCTTGTATTCAAATTGAGTATCATAACAACCATGAGGAGTTGTTTGAGAGTGAGAAGATCAGGAAAAAGAAGACAGTCCTCACGGTCTTCCTGCAAACACAAGTAAATATTCACTAGGAGAGGCTCAAGAAGATATCCAATCTCAAAGTTAGTAAACATAAGAGAAATAGGACTGTTGTACTTATGTCCAAAGCAAAATAAAAATTCCTCCTCTTTTGACAGAAGAAGAAATTGATCAGATATTAAATAAACAACTAGCCCTCAAAACTTCATTTGAATAGAATACTTCTGCTCATCTACCTATTGAACCTTGTTGTCTTGAATTAGAAAGTAATATTGTAGAATAGCTTAAAGAAAAACAAACTGATAACCCAATATGTTTGATTGGTGAAATTGTTTTTACTAATGATTTTCCAATTTTTTATCAGTCTGATGATAATGATAAGCTCCAAATAGAAAATAATCATGCAGGGCAACCAACACTGAATTGGTGTCATGAATTTCATTATCATCAGCTTGAAAGTAGTAATCAAACAATGAAGCCCATCAGAAATAACTTTCTCATAATTGGGAATCATCAATATATCAGTTGTAATGTTGAGATTGAAAAGAAAGAGAGATTTCTTGAGAAGGATGAAGATAGGGAGCCTTCTCCTGAAAGGGTTGAGGTAATAAAAGATACCCCTGCTCAAGAACATGATGATCTCTTCATAGAGTACAGTCCACTGAATCAGAGCATACCAAGACTACAAGAGAACAATGCTGCAATATATGATAAGTCCTCTTGTTCAGATGATAATGAAGATGAGGAAGAATTTCTTTCTCAAAAGAATATTAATCTTGATCCAATGGAGGAAAAGGTAATCCTAGTTGAAACCTATCTTCCAATATTCATAAACATGCATTATTTCAAGATCCCTATGCTCATTTCTTGAAGATATTTGAAGAAGGGATAAAGGTTGTTAGAAGCAGTGTATTACCAAAAGTAAGAAGATTTTTTAGCACTACTGCTAAAGAACAAGGGAAATGGGAGTGGCCCTGTTTGTCCAACATGCTCAAAGAGATGAGAAAATACCAGTCATGAAACCATCTGATTGACTGGATGTATTGGAAAAGAGAATTGGTTAGCTAAAACATGTAAATATTCCAAGTTAGATTAGGTTAGATAGGAATGAAATAAAGCTCATCCTTTAAGCATTTAGTTAGTTTTTGTTTTTTCTTTGAAAAAGAAAAAATTGAAAAAATAGAAAAAAAATAGAGCAAAAGAAAATAGGGCAGATGAAAAGAAGAAAGGTACATCCCCATACCAATAAAGGAGGAAAATCTGAAAGTGTGCAAGATTAAATGCCACTACTAAAAGAAAAAATTGCTACTTAGTCATACAGCCTAATCATGACTAGATAGATTTCAATTTACTGCTGATAGGTTAGTGAAGAATATTTTCCAAACTATTTAATCTTGGCTTATTAGTAGAATAGATTAGGATAGAAGAATACTAGTTCTAACATGCTGAAAACTTGAACCAGGTAAAGAAGAAAAAGATAGCTCTAAATAGATCAAAACTAGAGCTGGAAAAATAATAGAAGGATGTTTATAATTTTCAGATCTTAAGCCTTCACAATTTTGTTTTATTTTTCTGCAAATAAAGTCTATGTGCAGCTTGTACATATAGCCATAGATACCATAGCAAATCAGACAGTCTAATCCTGACTTGACTGTGTTTAAATTTCCTGTCTTAGAAACAGAGAATAAAATCTGTCAAACAGCTTAATATTGACAGATAGTAGATTAGGTAGAGAATTATTGAGTCCATCTGTCTAATATGAACTCATGGGAGATACAAGGGTAGAAATAGATTATTTTTTCCTGCTTTCAAAAGAATAAAATGTTGATGTCAAAGAGTTTTCCAGTTCAAGTGCACTCAAGAGAAGAAAAAATGCTAGGACAAGTAATATTGGGTAGGTAGTGATGTTGCTTTGAAGAATTTCATATGATGTAGATTTCTTAAATGTTTTTCAAATCCAAAGAGAAACAACAGAGGAAGGAAGAAACACTGCTTAATTGATTAAGGCACTAGTCTGCTGGAAGCTAGAGATTGATAAGCTGAGGTTCTGGACACCTTAAAAAGCAAGCTTTCCTCCCCAAGTGGAGCCACTGTTAGTCATCCATAATTTTGACTTTATCCAAATATGACTAAATTACCAATCCTAGATTTCTAAAAACAATATTTGAAGAGACATTGTGAGTTATAGAAATCTCACAGCCTTCATTAGCCTAAGTCCATCAGTTCACTGAATATCTTCATCCATGCCTTCTAAAAAAATCACCTTTTGTTTCAAAAGGAAACTTCTTTCAGGCTATATTCTCCATTTTTACCTCCATCATATCTGCCCATTTTCACTCATTTTCACTTATCTAAACAGTCATTTCCCCCCCCTCCAAAAAAGTTTTCTTCCTTTGTTATTTATCCTTCATTTTTCATAAAATACTCTAAACCTTATAAGAACACCTTTTTTTTGGTTTAAAAATGCCCCATTTTCCCTTCTTTACCCTTCATTTCATAAAAGAAAGCCTTTTTTAAACCATAAAAACCCCTTCTTTGGTTTAAAATATCCCAATTTTTACCTATCGGAAGCCTTTAAAAGGCCAAAAAAACCTTGGTTTAGCCTCTGTTCGCATTTTTATAAAAATTGAAATTTTTAAGCCCCTTTGGGTTTGAGCCTCAGCCCCCTCTCCTTCATAAGACCCAGGGCCATGACCGGGTGCTAGACCTTGGCCCCTTTTCCCTTAAAAACCCGGGTCCTATCTACCACCCACAGGACCGCACCCCCGCCTTTGCTCCTAGCCCCTTTCTTTTTCTCATCCCGCGCCATTGTTTTATTTTCCTGGAACAATCTCAACCATCGCAACACCCGATCCGACGGTCATTATACCCCACTCCATAACTTTTCTCTGACGCATTGTCAACTGTGGATCTTCGAGATCCAATGACCACCATTCCTCTCAACCCCCTCCTCCATCCTCCCATCCATTCATTTCCTAGATCATTCTCAACCGTGGATATTCGAGATCCAATGGCCTTCATTCACTCTGCCTTTCCATTTATTTTGCTGATGATCCAACCACCGTATGATCCACACCGTTGATCCACCAAGATCAACAGTTGTTAGAACTCCCATACCCGCACTACCCGACAAAGTGCACATGTCACTCTTGGTCCCACCTCCCACTACTCTCCCACCCATCCAATCTCTATCTGACAGCTGTCTTCCACTACTTCCATCTGCCGAGCATTTCCCCCCATCGCGCTCCATTCTCCATTGTAGATCTGGAGCTCCCATATCCGACGACCTAGAGTCATTTTTGTGCGAGATCACTCATCGAGATTTAACACCTCAATTTCATGTGAAAATAGCAGTTTTGTGCATGGCACATGGCAAGCGATGAATGGAATTACGTTCCCCCAGGGGAAAACCGCTAACCACCCAACTACAATGCGAAAACTGCTAGTGGTTTTCCGAAACAACTTTCGCCCATTTTCGCGCCAAAGCCAATTTTAAACCCTGTTTTCATGTTTTTTGCCGATAAAACCTTCCTCCATGCATATCCTGCTCCTCTGTACATCACTCCTCCACCACCATATCGAACCTTCAAGTAGTTTAACCATTAAGATGCAGGTTTTATTAATAATTTCGATCTGTTTCCAGGTTTTGTGAAGGCCGAATACACAGGGATAGAACAGGGTCGAATTTCAACGTTTTAACCAAATTATCTTATGAGAATTGTTTATATATCTAAACTCTCCAGCACAACTGCAGATCAGTAAATAATGCCAAAAGATAAAGGCCAAAGGATTAAGAAAACAAACAAATGTTTTAATAGAAATAGAGAAAGGAGACCGAAAGACTTAATTAATGGTTAAGGTTGTTAAAGCAGAAAAGAAGAAGGAGATAAAGACAACATAAGGATGATGATAAAGGCTTAAGGGTAAATCAAAGCCTCAAAATAGATTCATTAAAGGAAGATAAAATAAATGAAAGATAATCTTAAGAAGGCCTCAGATAAAACAAACACAGAGCAGTTATTCACTTGATAAAACTAACTGCCACCTATGACATATTCTATGTCCTAAGGGGCAAATTGACAGTTATTACATAAAACAAGATATTTTAAAATGTCATAACAATTAATGTAAAAGACATAAATAGGCTTAAAAGTCAAACTTTTCACCTGTTTTCTCTTAGAAGTTAAGGCAGAGTTATTAAAATAGAGAAGTAGTGCAATGCATTCCTACCTTATGCCCTGCGTGGTTTTCAAGGCCAAAGATGAATTTACCCTATAATTAATGACACTTGAACCCTAAAAAGAGTTCCACCTCCTAATTTCTCTATAAATACTCTATGAGGAGCTCTTTGGTAGGTGTGGGTTGCGGGCATTTGATAACTCTTTGATGTAATACATAGTTCTGCTGAAGTTGAAAGAAATTTGATGTTCTGGAACCTGTGGATGTTTGGACCTGTTTATTGATGGAGAAAGCTCTGTCATTGGATCCCTGAGCTTGGATGTTGGTGAAGTATTCTAATCTATTAATTTTTTTCCTATTTTCCATTATCTTTTCATCATTTCTTGCTTGTAGTAGAGTAAAAATTTTAGGCTAAGAAATGTCTCCTAGAAGTACCTTAGACCTATTTACTCTTCACTGTCTTTATGTTTTCATCTGCTGAAGGTTTTATTGAGTAGTTTGACTAATTTTCAACCCTTAAGATTGTTTATTTTAGAAATAGTTCAAATAGTTGGACTCAAGAATGATTTACGGTTTTCCTTGCTTACTTGCTGCCACTTGAAAACTACTTCTGAAGTCTCCCTTTAAAGTACCATTATTTACAGTCTGTCAAAGAGGTATGTTTTGATCATACACTTTGTTCTTACTGAGATAATTGTTTTGAAGGTCTTTATAATTGCAGTATTAGATGTCTAGGAGTTCCCTCTTCCGTGAATGCAGTTATTTGTGAATATTGAATGTTTTCTTATCCTTGAAGTGAAATATTTTGATGAAATAGAGCGTTCCTCGACTCCTAGATTTCATTTTGAAATTTTGTCTTGAAACTGTTATTTGCTGAATTGTGATTTGTAAAATTCATGGTTAGCCCTATCTATGAAATACTTCTTCATCTTCAAATGATGTTTTAATTCCCTTTGTTGAGAAGTACATATAATTAAGGATTCTTAATTGCCCTTAGTTCTACTTTTCATTATAAACCCTTAATGTTCATTTCATTTCACCTGAAAGACTTTGTAGATCCAATAGCCAAGTTAGATTTTCCCTTTGATACCCCTGATTCATCTACAAACTTGTTACAAACTTCTACTTGACTCCATTTCCCAGTGACTTATAAATTTCCCTTTCCTATCTATGTTGCCTAGATTATCATGTCCCATCAAAGAATAAAACAATAAAACAAAATCATGCTTAATAACTAGCCTAAAATCAACCTTTTACAAGCAAACAAGTCATTTCTTTGCAAACTGTTGAGAGATCCCTCTCTGAGACTAGGAGGGCTAGATCCTAGAGCTCTAAAGACTGGTTTATATGTTTCCTTATCATTTAGTATGCCAATCTCCTAAATCACATGACCCCAACAAAGTGAGTTCCACCTAACCACCAACAGCTAACTATTTGGGGGTGCGCATGTGGCCACCACCCAACTGTAGCATTTACTATGTATTTTATTTGGTGGAGGAGTTAGGGGCGCACAATTTTTAGCTATATGCCCAGTTTTAACTCCAGTTAACTGGTGTTCTCCACTTTTAGTGGAGCTTTCGTAGGAGATATTGGGAAAATGTGTAGGAGGCTCAATTTTTTACCATTCTGAGTGAATGAAGAGTCATTTTTTGACTAATTGGGACATTCTGGAGCCATTGGTGTAGAGAAAAAAACCATTAAAGAAATCTAACTATATGTAATAGAAACATTTTGAGCATAACGAAATATGGACAAGCCATTAGGAGCTGGACCAACAGATGTAGCCCAGGAGGGCTGAATTGCTTCATTATGCCTGCTATGTAAATTTCATGTGGCCACTTATTTCTCTATTTTACACTGTTGTTCAATGTTATCTATGCTCTTTTTTATGCTTCTAATTCACTAATAATAATCTTCAAATCATGGAAAAAATCCTTAATCCTTACGCAAACTAATGAGGAAATTATGCACATGTTTTTTAAACCAAAATACACTTAGATCACCTCATCTTCTTTATATGGTTGTGAGCCTTCCCTACCCTTGGCCCACCTCATAACTGAATTGCACATGTGGCCACTAGTCTCTATGAAGACTTCCTTGTCTCTCCATGATCTCCATGATCTCTACAATTAATCTCCACTCCCTCTATCATGTGTGCATTTAATGCACCACTTCCTCCATCACTACATCATTAATGCTCTATGATATTACTTTTATTCCTTCACTATCTGCATCATATTCCTTATTATCTCTCCATAGTCTCCACCCTTCGTACATTAATGAGCTACTCCACTACTCCATGATGTTGATCTACTATCTACTAAACCACATTCACACAACAAAGTAGATTTTATTCATCTATGGGGTTTATGGGTCCCTCCACTCTTTTATTTACTTAATTAATTAAGAAGATTAAGAACTCTAACATTCCAATTAACTGATGAAAAATTGGGAATATTACACATAAACTCACTTTCTCACAGAGAGCCTATCTATTGAATCATTTTTACCAGAAAATTCAGAATTACCTATAACTAACCATCCATATCCCTCTACAATATTTCTTGAGATGTCTAGACAGATTTTTTCTTTAGTATCTTTCCTATTAGGATATCCTAATAACCAATGGGTTGATGAAATTATCTTGGGATTTCTATCAATATTTTCTTTGGGTAAAAACCATCAATTATGTTAAACTACAATCAACTTCTTTATGATATTATTCCTGACCAATTTTTAAAGTTCAGTGCGAAAAGGATCATTTAAGCACCAACAAGTTTTGGTTTACCTATTTTTGTATTCTCAATCTGAAAGATTCAAGTTTCCATCGTAAAATTGGATATTGAAGGTAAAACTCTGTCAAGTATTCTTTGCACATCCTTGGTAAGGAAAACTTCTGAAGAGTTTTTTGTCAGTAATTTTGTAAACAAATTATTCTACATAGCCACTTGTTTGCTGAACATTGATGTAGTCCCCAGAATTGCAACATAGATCGAGATAATTCTACATCTAAGTTAACAAAAAAATGTTGGAGACTGGTATTTATACCAAAATTTCACTAAACTCAGAATTTATGGCTGTGAGCTTAAGCTATACAAATTGCGAGTGTTTCTCCCCATGAAAATATTTGCACTAGAATATAGTAGGAAAATGCTAAATATGGATGAGGTTCATTTTGTTTCCAGGAAATAGAAGGACCAATTTAAATTTAAATCACATGTTGGTCCATTTATATTCAATACCATAGCTATAGAGAAATATGTCAATGAATTACTGAGCGAGATGAAGTTTAAATCAAGTTTTACTTGGTCATATGATCCATTAGGAGTAATCTCCTCAATGATAATTTTTCATAAATACGCACCATATATGCATGTGGAAAAACTTTAAATTGAGAAGTTTTCCAACAGGGGAGATTGGATAGAGAATATATTGAAGGAAATTTAAGAGCTAGTTTCAAGTCAAACAACAATGGAAACCCCTAATATGATAGAGAAAGAACTCAAGAGACCAAGGGAAAGAATAGCATCAACATGGTTAGAGTTGCAGAAATCCACATTCAAAGTATCCAAAAGGATAAAATATATACCTATTGAAGAAGAATCTCAAAAGCCCAAAATTCTGAAGGAATTACTAAAATGGTAATATTAACACAGTCACCTTTTACATTACAACATATTTTTGAATATTAGAATATCCTTCTTCCCCTTCTCCTCCAAAGCAACAAAATATTTTTGCCAAGTTCTTTGAAATGAAGAATAAAAATGAGGCCCTAAATACTTTAACATATACAATGTTCTAGAATCTATCTTCCTCCACTGAAACCATATTTATTTCGGCCTTTTCTAGTGAGAAAGTGTAGTTCCAATTAGGAATTTTAGAACCAAAGGTCCCCACACCTAAATCTGTTGAAGATTAAAAAAATGTTGTGTTTTAATTTGACACAAAGAAAATTCATCCTATTGACTAGATTGACCTTCACATGCAAGCAAGGGAAATGATGTATTCATCCTTGACTATTTTTTCTATGGAAGCTTCCAACTTACAGGCTTCTCTCAACAAAATTCATTCCCAATCAACCTTGGAGAAGATGTCTTCTTTAGCAAAGGAAACCAGAATTAAAGGAATTGAATATTTAGTTATAACATTAGGATTAGATCCTAAGAACATCGAGGAAGCTAAGGAAATCATCAAGAGTAGAAATTTTGATATTTAGGGATTAGGGAAACAATTAAATATGCCAACGACTAAACATCCACATGACCAAGAAGTCAGTCAATTAGAGAAGGATAAGGAGAACATTCTCTAGATGATTTTTGAATAGAACATACAGATACAAAATATGGAAGCTGAAATGGAAACTTTAATCAAGGAAAAAAAATGCAACTCAATATTGTTGGAACAACTTCCATAGTAGTAACTTCAAAACCAACAATTTCTACAACAATAATGTCTACAACAGAAATAGAGTCCACGAGCTAGCATTCAATAGAGTAGCTATCAAAATATATGGGATATTTGTCATTGAAATATATTGAGATTGAGAAACTCATAACTTTGCTAGAGAAATTTCAAAATGACAAGATAAGGGCTGAAAACACATATCTCGCTTAATTTCAGAATAATTTCAAATTAACCAGGAAGATAGAAAAATATGAAAATGAGTCATTGATTACACAGACTTAGGTAGAGGCAAAAGAGAAAATATGGATTGATATAAATTCCACCATGCCTGAACTCTGAAAATCAAATCAGTTTGTTTTTTAACACGAAGAGTTCGTGGGCAGATCATAAGAAGTCATTGCAAGAACCAAAGAAGATTTGGAGCATCTTCTTGGAGAAGCACACAAAATAATTAAAGTATTGAATTCTAAAACTAAATAATAATTAAATTAACTTGGAACTGAGTACATAACTCATACTTTCCTAGAGATAATAAGTGTTTTGACAAAGAAAATTTTGATGTTACAGTTAGAGAGCACGTGTCAAAACTTGGAAGCACATATTAGAAAATTTTAGAGGAAATTTAATACCTTGCACCAAAATGGACTTCTAGTTCTAACACATTCTACTGGCCAATTTATTCCACTAGAATGCTATCAGTACAAATTACACTAGATAGCAACAGACATAACCAAATTTGCTAAAATTAAAGGGAAAATTAATGGGAAAACATTCATAGAAGGCCTAAAGTATGATTTTTTCATTCAGCATGAATTCAGCCATTTATTCATAACTAGGCCTAGTTTTGAAAAAGACATAGAAGTAGATGATGCATACAAGAGGATAATAAATTTTTTGTCCCATATTAAAAGAGATGGGATAAGTTACTTAAACTCATCAAGTGAAAAGAATGTAACAAATTCAATGACCAGGAAGAAGAAAAAGAGGAGTAGTAGGCTGGAAAGGAGGAACAAAATGTTCAGAAAGACAAGAAGAAAGAATAAAATCAGTGAAAGAACAAAAGTAATAAAAAAACATGCTAAAATTATGTGTTGAATATTCGAATCAACTTAGAACAACTATTTCTCAGTTCTATTTCTGTAAATAAGAAACAGGTTTAGACATTATCTCATTTGTAATAAATTTAGGCTTAGACATAAGATATTTTTAGAATTTCGATCTATATGTATCTAGTATATCGAATAAGTAAAAGTTGAATCCTTTTGATGGAACTATGATATGAAAATAATGTTCTAATCTATTTTTAAAGATAATAGAAGGATTCTTGATTCATTCTAAGAAACTTGTGTATCTATGTGAGCTCTTCTGATTATTAATTTATGTCTCCATTTTCATTTTTCTTCACATGTTCAAGGTAACACAGGAGTTTGGGTAATATTAGCTTGAATGTATATCTCCTTGAAATCCCCTCGCAAATTTATAATCATTAAAAGACATTAATTAATTGAACTTCTTGTCTTGGCTAATTCATCTAAATATTTTAATTGTTTCCTTATGTCATCTCTTGAATGTGTTATGTTTGGCTATATAAGTTTTCCATATGCATCTGCTATATATGATAAATTAAATGTTCAGTAAGAATTTTTATCAAGTTATATATCTTCTTAATTTCTTCTTTTCAAATCAACTTAAAGATTAATTTTGTTAGGAATCAAGAATCATCCCTTCTATTTTCTCAGAAGTACTTTGGATTTACATCTATTTAAAATTTCAAAGAATTGTCCATCTAAATAAAATAAAAAAACCTTACTTAGATGCTTTGGCACAAATCTTCATCCTAGAACTATCTACAAAGCTACACCATCAGATTGGTGCCAATGCAAGGGAATTAAGTTTCAATTTAATTTTCCCTGGGATAATGATCAAACTTTCTACTTAATGGTGCATAAGATGTCAGTAGGCTAAAATCATTCACCTGGCGACTTCAAATTTTAAAGTCTGGCTTCACGTAGGCATACCATATCTCATTCAAATCCAAGTATTCTCTTTTCTTGATCACATCCAGAGAAATGTTTCATAATTTCATATATTAGACGAAGGCTAGAGGCTTATCTTGCTACTTCTGCCTTTATTTTACTTGAAGTTCCCTCACAATCTGACCCTTTTCAGTTAACTCCAATAATGGTTGAATCATCATATTTTTCTCTAAAGGTTTTAGAACTCCTTTCTAAAGGAGTAAATCTAGAATCTACATCATTAGTTCATCAACTTGAGACCTTTAAATTTCCTTTCCCTCATTTAGAACTATCTGACATAGAATAAGAGATAAAACATACCCTTCCTAAATTTAAACGAGTTGATTTATATAATCCATAGTACATAATTTCCCTTCTACTTATACTAAACCTTAATAGGAGCTTAGTATTTATATCAATACTCTAGCTTTTGAAGATATGGAAAGGGATGCTTCTGAAGTTCAAAAGTTAGTCATTAATCCTTAGTGTTTCCAAAAACCTAAATCTCCATCATAACCATATTCTATTAAAGTTGTATCTCCAAAAAATACACCTTCATTACATCATCAAATGACTGGTATTCAACTAATTGTGACAATACTTGATGCAACACTAGTTCTTCAACCAACAACCCAACCTCATGCTTTTCCTTATGTGTATTTGAAGCATTTACCAGATTTAATGGAGAAACATGGCCTACTACTGAAGACCACTTACCTGCATTCCTTGATTCTATTGACTATATGACCATTTAACATGAAGATGTTTACATAATAATTTTTGTTGAATCATTAGAAGGAAATGCTAGAATTTTGTTTAGACAACTTCAAGCCAATTCTATAAACTCATGGGATAGATTAACCAACATTTTCAAGAACCGGTGGGGAATTAAGAAGGATAATGTCTACTATTTAACATAATTTGAAGGTTTAAGAAGGAATCTCAGTGAACATGTTGTTTATTTTATTAAAATAATTTATAAAATTTATAACAAAATTCACCCAGATTGTAAACCTCCAGTCACTACAACAAAATTCACCCAGATTGTAAACCTCCAGTCACTACAACAAAATTCAAATTATCTATAGCGTTTGAGGATGATTTTGATGTAATGCTTAGAGAAATAAAATTTGAAACTTTAGCAGATATGAAATAAAATGATATTCAAGTGGAAGCTAATAGGTCAACATCTAGTAAATTGAAAGCTAAGGAAAAAAATGCGTAAAAGAAAATTAAAGCTGGAGAAGAAAGTACATCATCATCAAAAACTAAAGATGGAGAACATAAAATAGATGAAATAAATTATTTACTAAGGAATTTTCCTAATAGAATTTCAATAATAGAAGCTCAACTTAGAGAAACTCAACAAGTTGCAAATAGGCTACAAGTTCAATATGGAATACCCTTTCAACCTAAGATCTTGCAAAGGAAAAATATTGATCTACAAATTCAACCCCCATTCGTGATTGATGATAAATATTGTGAAGAAATTTTTCATGTCATTAGAAATGATATCAATTGTTTTGAATATCCATCATCTTATAATGCTATTATTCCAATAAGTCCATATCAGTCACTTTTTCAAAATAAGGAAACTTCTCAAGTTTCAAAATATCAAGATTTTTACGAATTCCTTATTGCATAATTGACTAGAAAGTATTATTTAAGACCAATACTGTGACCTGTTAGACCGATCAAAAAGGTTACTTTTGATGAACCTCAAGTAAAAGAATAATAAACACAAACATCATTAGTTCAACCCCAATGTTAATTACAAGAATAGCTTAGCGTTGAAAAATTTGTTCCAATTGTTTTTATTGTCGAACAGGAGTTAGAAATATTTAGAATCCCAAATCCCTTATCCAAACTCTCTATGAATCCACATTATAAAAAATGAGTTTATGAATGAATACAATCTTCTAGTGTAGATTTAGAGGAGGATGTAACTAGTTTACAAGATGAAAAAACTTTAGTTGCTTTTGGTCTTAGTTCTGATATCAGTGTTGAAAGTGTTCCTCCCTTTTATGTCACATTGAAAGTTCATGATTACCTTTTATAAAAATGTATGTTAGATTCTAGTGCTTCCCATAATTTAATTCCTCAAGTAATAATGGATCAACTACAATTGAAAATTACTATATCATATTATGATTTTAACACTTTTTACTTCCAAGAAAGTACCTTGGTTGTGATTAATTAAGGATTTAATTGTGACACTTGTTCAGATCTCAGTCAAGAGTATAGTCTTGGACATATTTGTTACAAAAATTCCTCCAAAATTTGGACTGTTATTTTCAAGGTCGTGTTGTGAAAAGTTGGGAAGTCTAGAAATGGACATACCCATTACTACAATCCCCGTTTATGGAGGTGAACATTTAAGGGTTTATAAAGAGGTGAGATTTATCAGTACAGTTTATAAAAAAATCAAGAAATCAATCATCCCATTTATGCTATTGATGAGGATTTTGGATGCTTTACTTTAGCTACTTATGATATTTCTAATCTTGAAATTAGTATAAAATAAATTGCCAATACAACTCACATTTCAGATATTGATATTTGGAAAATGTATTTTTATGGAGCATTTTCTAAAGATGGGGATCGGGGTGGGGATGGAATTTTACTGATTTCTCCTAATAAGAGAAATACAACCCAATCCTTTAAATTATATTTTGAATTCAAAAATAATGTGGCATAATATCATGCCCTATTTTTAGGATTGTAGTTAGCTAAGAGTCTACATGTTCAAAAATTGGCAGTATATGGTGATTTAGATTTTATTGTAAAACAAATTAGAAACATTTGTCAAACTAAGCATCCTCGGCTTAGAAATTATAGTAATGAATTTTGGGATTGTGTAGAAAATTATTTTCAATCCTTCAATACCACATCAATCCCAAGAGAAGAAAATATCCATGCTAATGCTTTGGTAATTTCTTCTAGTTCTATCAAAATTCCCGATCCTCTGCAATTGCAATATCAAATTGAAGTAAAGTATAGACCTTCCATTCCTGACAATATGAAGCACTAGAATATTTTTGAAGATGATGAGTAGTTAAAACTTTTTTTACAAGAAATAAATGAATTTTTCTTTACACGTTGAAGAAGAACACATTGATAAAATAAAATATGACGAAATCAAATCAAATGAGAATCATCAAGATTCACATTTAAAACAGGAATTTTTTGATCATGATATCATTAAATTATCAAATAATTACATTCCAAATGGATTAGATCCCCTTGAAAATATTTTTTATCATAATGATGTCTCAAAAACTTCAATGCCAACTTCACAACAAGAAGATGTTCAAGACTGTAATATTGGTACTTCTCAAGAAATCAGGAAAATGTTAAAATTTCAGCATCATTGCCTCAAGAGATCAAACACACACACACACACACACACACACACACACAGATATATATATATATATATATATATATATATATATATATATATATATATATATATATAAACATTATAGAGATGTATTTGCATGGTCATAAATATAATTGAAAACCTATGACATAACCATTATTGAGCATAAAATTCCTCGCAAACTAGAATCTAAACCATTTCAGCATAAATTAATAAGACTAAATCCAATCTTGCTTCCAATCATAGAGAACGAAATAAAAAAGTTATTGCATGAAAAAATAATTGTTCACTTAGGATATTCTAAATGGATAGCCAACCTAGTAATTTTTAGGAAGAAAAATGGTGAAATAAAGCTATGTGTTGACTTTAGGAATATGATCAAATTGTCTTAAAAGGATAATTATCCCTTACCAAAAATGGACCAATTACTCCAAAGAGTATTAGGCTCAAATAGAATTTCAATGTTAGATGTTTTTTCCGGATATAAGAAAATTTTGGTTAGTTAAGAAGTGATGTAGGTGGATATTGGTGGCCACCTACCTATTCTACTTTGACCCCCACCATTGTTTCTTTTAGTTTTTCAGTTTCCTTAATTATAGCACAATTGTAATGTTCCTAACTAGCCCAAGCTAGTAGGAATATTCAATGTCATTTTATTTTTATGTTTTATGAATAAAATATAAAGGAGAACAAATAAAAACTCCTAAACATGAGAATAAATAAATGCTCAATGTGAACATAGTCAAATCAGGGCTTGCTCAATAAAATCCACTTGTATGTGAAACAGCTTCAAGATATTTGACCTAGTCAACAGGACCAAATCATAAAGCAGTCCAAATACAATGAACCTCCTAGATGATCAGTGCAGTCCTATGAGGAGGCCCTCCATCTAAAAGGGGAAAAATGAATGAAGATGGTTTAGGGTTTTGCAAACCCTAATATTATATAAGGAAGGGAAAGACTCAAGAAAAGGTTGTTGACTGATCATATTTCTGAGTATTTTTCTGCTTAGACAAATACCATTCTTTGTTGTTTAGTGCAGGATTGTATCTGGAATTCCTATGCAGGGATTTCACCTCTTCCCTTTAGGAATCTTGGAGGAAGGTTTTCTAAATTGAACCACTATCAGGCTTGAGGCCAAGCTCCACCTTACACTACAACACTGCTCAAGTTGAGAGTTGAGTTGTCTTGTAAGCTGCAGCAAGTGGGAGCTCTAGATCTATTCAAATCTAGATTGTTTTGGGAGCCTCTTCTCATGCAGTGTGTTCTTTAACCTCCTGAAAGAGTGTATCTACTTCTTGTACTTCAAATCTGCAATTTTACAGTAGTTTTCTGTGTCATTTGAGCTATAGCGTTGTTCCCATGAGTAGACTGCATTATTTCTGTATGAGGGTTTTCAGGGTGTCTTGCTCATAGTTTAGATCAGAGATCTCTTGTGTTGGGCTTTGCCTTCCACTTGGTGATCCATGGATTAGCTTTTTGATCTATGTTGTGTTTAGATCTAATCCATTGTAATGAAATGTCATATTCAGAAATTTACTATAGCAATTTCCAGATCTGCAACTTGTTTCTCAGATCTACTCTTATTTATGCATGCTTTTGTCAAAATTCCAAGTGGATCTTGAAGAGAAGACAATATAGCTTCCAGATCTGAAATAGATCTGATGTTTTGTCCAAAAATCTTTCCTATATCTGAGTTTTAACTTCCAGCTGCCGAAGCTCCTAAAAAATAACGTTTTTGAGCCATTTCTGCAAATATATATGTGTTCTATCTCTCTTTTCTGAAGATTTATTGTTGTATTGACTCATGCATTCTACTGTATAATGAAAGGGCTTCATCATAATGTTGATTTGATACTGTATTATTGAAATATGAGTCCTCTTTCTGACCTCCACTGAACATCTACTAAAACTGCGCAATTCCTGAAGCAGTGCTTGCAATTGGTTGCAGCCTTCCTCTTCGGGTGCTTTTTAGCTAGTCTAGTTTTTGGGAGATCTATTTAATGTATCTAAAATGATTTTTTTTAGATGAAATTCCATATATAAGTCACATACAAAAAAAATAAGAGGAACCAAGTCCTGACCTGCGTTAGTTTTGCACATTTTTATTATACAATGTTTTTCTTGAGCTCATTATTGATAATTCTAAACAAGGATCATCACAGTGGTATCAGAGCTTGATCTCTGGCTCAGCCTGTGAGATAAAATTTGCAGAGAAATTGAGAAGAGAAGAAAAAAAACAAAATGATGGAGAGGGTGAGATTACTCTCATCTATTTTTATATCCATGAAGAACCTTCCCAAGGAGGATGAGCAAACAGAATAGGAAGTACACTGCACTTCCTATTCTAATAAAGAAGATAGAAATAGAAGCAGGAGAAAGACTCCAAATTTTGGAGGAAAGAAGGAATATAAGCTCACAAATCTTCTTCCTAAATCTATTCAGAGCATTCATGAAGATCTCAAGCAACTCAGAAGGGAGATGTCTGAAGAATCTCCAAAAGGGTTTGAACCTCAGTCAAACTCTAGATCTTCACACAGTGGGTGTGAGCATGCAGCCACACACTATGATGTACAATGTAATCTTAAGCTCAGATCTACCCTGAGATAGATAGAAGAAGAAGAAGAAGTGACTAAGGGGAAAACTCTTAGTGATTTCTTGAAGAAAGATGAGTCTCAAGCCCTGAAACTCTGAAATCAATTCTATTTTTCTAAAGCATTGCAAGGCCAAGGTGAAGAGCAGAAAGCAGCGTGATAGATTAACTCTATCAACCTTTGAAGGGTCACCTACATGTTTGGCCAAAGAATGGGTGAAAGAGCTGGACACCTTCCTACAGCTCCACCAAATTCCTGAAGAAGAAGCCATTATAATTTTAGCCTTACATTTGGGAGGTAAGGCCTATGCTTGGTTGAAATTTGACTTTCTTTTTTGTAGAAATGTAAAAACTTCATCATACATAAGTTTCACTAAAGCATTAGTGGAAAGGTTTGATAAGACATTTCATGAAGAACATATGGTGAAGTCAAGCTAGAGAACTCAAATGAAATCCCTGCATAAAAACACAGATCCATTGCAGAAACACATGGAAAGGGCTGAAAAATTGCATCATGCCTTGCTAGAGGAAAGACTAATTTCCCACACCTTTGAAAAAAATAACAAATATATCTCTTCTTCAAAGGTGGATCATTCCATTGGGAGGTTGCCCCATTTTGTTGCTGAGATAAAGAGCAACAATGTTGTTAGACCTAGATCTGATCTAGTGCCTCATGCAGAGGAAGAAGGAGATTTTTCTCCAACAAGAGGGTTTCTTGTGGCATGGCAAGAAAATCCCCATGATCTCATGTATGGAGATCAAGGCACAATTCATGATCTACATGTGCCGTCGATGAGAAGGTGTAGAACCATGAAGACACAAAGTGAAGATAGGGAAGAGATCCCATCTCATTCCTATCCATTGCAGAAGGTTGATGCACCTAATAAGGTGATTGTATTGCGCAGTGGAAGCATGAAGGGTCTTCTCCATTCATATGTTTAGTCACCTCTTGTTCAGGGTGTCTCATTGCATGGAGAAATTTCACCAAGGAGACCACTGGATCAGAAAAGGAGGATGAGTGCTTCACCTGTTGAGGCACAAATCATTGATTTCAGGAGAGTGGAGACCTTGGAATGTCTTGAGACAGCGCTGAGAGTTTGGGGTAGACTCAAGGAGGAGAGAAGAAGTCTCTCAACATCATCCACACCCACTCTCATTTTAGTTTCTATGTTGTGGAAGGAGAAGCAGGGGAATGGTAGCAACCTTCCCACTTATACATTTGGCATGGGAGCTATCTATGCACCTAACTCTTTGGAAGAGTTAACTCAGTCACCTCCTTTATCCTTGAGGATGGAAGGAGACTCATCTATGAGCTTCTCCTTTTGCATGAGAAAAATCTATGGTACGGACATTGTTTGTTTACTTGTTGATTTACATATTGATTCCTTGACCATATATATGTAGGATGTTGCTCCAAGGAGGAGCATTCTTACTTTGAGGCTGCATGGTCTACTTCAGGTCATGAGCAACGATGATGACCACTCCCTAGGAGTTAGAAGACATACTTACATTTCCCCATCCATCATCCACTCTCCAAACTTATGAGGAGATTGGTGCAGCAAGCAAGTGGTTGGAGGACCACACCTTTCATCAATCTCTATTGCAGTTCAGATCCAAACTTTGTTGGTTGCATATGAGGGATCATTTCCCTTCACATTTTCTACATATGGCAGCCAACATGATTTTTATTCTTGCTCCTTATGTTGCTAATTTTTCCATTTTTATGAGGAGCATATGTGAGAGAGAGACACATTGTATGAGTGTGTCCTGTGGAGGCAAGAATCCCCATACTTTTTTAAGTGCATGCTCTAAAGGGAGCATGAGATATGGTATGGCTGCCATACTAAAACAGTTTCTTCTTCATGAGGTGAGCCATATGAGTTGGGGTATGCCTCTCACTGATGATGGGGATGAGCTTTTCTATGGACTACCAAGCTGGGAGGTAGTTTACTTCATTTCGATGATAGCATGGGTGTGGGAGACACTCATTGGGAAAAAATTTCCCCATGCTCTTCATCACTCCTACCTTAATGAGGCCCTAGAGCAACAATAAGATCACCACTTGCACCTTCCATTTTCTCATGATGTAAACTTGCTATCTTACACTTGGAGGAAATCATTGGAGGACATATTCATTGCTTATCATTTTCAGCCATGGTGGGGTCCATTGATGAGGCCAAAAGAAGAGGGAAGGAGAAGTTTTGTTCTACCCTGCAGTTACTTGAGGACAAGCAACATTTTGAAGGGGCAAGACTATAATGTTCCTAACTAGCCCAAGCTAGTAGGAATATTCAATGTCATTTTGTTTTTATGTTTTATGAATAAAATGCAAAGGAGAGAAAATAAAAACTCCTAAACATGAGAATAAATCAATGCCAAATGTGAATAGAGTCAAATCAAGGCTTTCTCAATAAAATCCACTTGTATGTGAAACAGGTTCAAGTTATTTGACCGGGTCAACAGGACCAAATCATAAATCAGTCCAGATACAATGAACCTCCTAGATGATCAGCGTAGTCCTATGAGGAGGTCCTCCATGTGAAAGGGGAAAAATGAATGAATCTGTTTTAGGGTTTTGCAAACCCTAATCTTATATAAGGAAGGGAAAGGCTCAAGGAAAGGTTTTTGATTGATCATATTTATGAGTATTTATCTACTTAGACAAATACCATTCTCTGCTGTTTAGTGGAGGATTGTATCTGGAATTCCTATGCAGGGATTTCACCTCTTCCCTTGAGGAATCTTCGAGGAAGGTTTGCTGAATTGAACCACTATCAGGCTTGAGGCCAGGCTCCACCTTACACTACAGTGCTTCTCAACTTGAGAGTTGAGCTTTCTCGTAAGCTGCAGCAAGTGGGAGCTCTAGATCTATTCAGATCTAGATTGTTTTGGGAGCCTCTTCTCATGGAGTGTGTTCTTTAACCTCTTGAAAGAGTGTCTCTGCTTCTTGTACTTCAGATCTGCAACTTTATAGTATTTTTTTGTGTCATTTGAGCTACAACGCTATTCCCATGAGTAGGCTGCATTATTTCTGTATGAGGGTTTTCAGGGTGTCTTGCTCATAGTTTAGATCAGAGATCTCTTGTGCTGGGCTTTTCCTTCCACTTGGTGATCCATGGATTAGCTTGCTGAACTATGCTCTGTTTATATCTGATCCATTGTAATGAAATTTCATATTCATAAATTTACTGCAGCAATTTCTAGATCTGCAACTTGTTTCTCAGATCTAATCTTATTTATGCATGCTTTTGTCAAAATTCCAAGTGGATCTTGAAGAGAAGACAATATAGCTCACAGATCTGAAATGGATCTAATTTTTTTTCCACATATCTTTCCTAGATCTTATTTTTAACTTCCAGCTTCTGAAGCTCCTCAAAAATAACGTTGTTGAGCCATTTCTGCAAATATATATGTGTTCTAGCTCTCTTTTCTGAAGATTTATTGTTGTATTGACTCATACACTCTACTGTATAATGAAAGGACTTCATAATAATGTTGATTTTCTGTTGTATTACTGAAATATTAGTCCTCTTTCTTAATTCCATTGAACATCTGCTAAAACTACACAATTCCTGAACCAGTGCTTGCATTTGGTTGCAACCTTCGTCTTTGGGTGATTTTTAGCTAGTCTAGTTTTTGGGAGATCTATTTAATGTATCTAAAATGATTTTTTTAAGATGAAATTCCATATATAAGTCACATACAACATAAATAAGAGGAAACAAGTCCTGATCTGCGTTATTGTTTCATATTTTTACTTATACAATGTTTTTCTTAAGCTCATTGTTGATAATCCTAAAAAAGGATCATTACAACAATTTACTATTTTTTGCAACTTTTTGGGTCCTGAAATTTCAGAGATGTTTTAAGGCACTAAAAGAAATTTTTTAGGAGTTTTTGTCTTCAGATAGATATTTCTAAAGAGGTATTGTGTGCGTTAAGTAGATATTGTATGCCAAAGATACACCCTCGGTAAGGTTATGTACCAATTTACCAAAAGGATGCCCTTAGTCTTGGAACTTCATCTCCTAGGGTTAGGTTTTTCAATGTTTAGTGTTTTCCATTATTTCTCAATAATAAATAGGCCTTAGAGCCTCATTGTAACATAGTTCATAGGCATGTAGCCACCACATCTCTTCTTAGAGATATGCTATCATCGCCTGAGCTAGTTTATTTTCCATTCTTTCTGTAAGAATTTTTCATCCTTTGATATTAACGAAATGAAGTTTTATTCCTATTTCATTTCTGCTTTTATGTTTATTTTTATATTTTATTCTAGCCTTTCATAATTCTGGATCAGTGGTATTAGAGAGGTCTTCTCTTTCTTTAATTTTCTTTGCATGGTCGACATATATGGAGTTGGGGCTCCATATTGTTGAACCTTTTCAAGATCAACCTCGCAAAACCCAACGACCTCCCATTTTAGAAGAAAATAAATATGAGAAATTAGGAGATCCTATCAAAATATTTATCAAGGAGGCCCTCGATAAAAGAAGGAATGTGATGATGGATAAAGTTTCCTAGATCCTTCAAAGACTACCCACTGACAATGGACATTCATCCAGCAGCCACTCTAGAGGTGCCACTCCTTTTAAGGTATGAGTAAAATTTGACATTCCCATATTTGAGGTATAAATAGATTCATACATCGTAAATAGTTGGTTAAATCTATTAGAAGTATATTTCTTGGTTCATGAACATTCCAATAGGGAAAATAATACTTTTTTCACTCCTGAAATCCATGTCGCCCCCGTGTCAAGGACTAGTGGGAAACCTACTTTGAGAAAAATTATGAGATGGAAACCTCCCTCTTCTTGGTATTATAAGGATAAATCCTTCTTGCAAACAAGAAATATCTCCCTAGTATCCTAAGGATATCTAGAAACAAACAACCAAATTAAAACCAATTTCTCTAGATCATTCGTGATTCAGAATTATTAATTAACTAAGTAAGAGGAGATGCTCCTACCTAAAGTCCAACTCTTGTTGTAATCTTCAATCCAGTCGCTCCAAAAGAGGTCAATTCAACATGTACAACCTGAAATCAAAGACAGGAAAAAGGATTAAAAGCACTTGAAAGGTATAATAATCCAGACACAATAATCTATCTCAGTGATCAAGGAATCCAAGAATAAATTACTCAAATAGATACATGAACAATTTAATGAGAAAATAGAATCCATTTGTATTAAATTTTATAATAAGAACTAACCTTACAACCTTATTGCCTTGATTTTATATAGGTTCTTCCGGGGTCCTGAACAACTATTCCTCCTTCAGATTGACAAGCCTTCTTCTATGTGGACTAGCACGAAGTTAAGGACATGAGTGTGTGATCATTCTCATGTCAATGATGACTAGTGTAGAGATTATGCTCTCTCAGGAATTTCTTCAGCAATTACCTTATGCAAGCTATACTCTATCAATCTACCATTGAGATTGAAACATGAGTTCAATTTATAGGAGAATGAAGGAGGTTTCAGTTCCATAAAGAGGGGGATAAAGTCATTTCATGAAGGGATTTTAGCTCCAAATACTAAGGGATAATCTCCATTAATGAAGGGATAAAGGTTCATGAATGAAGGGGCTAAGCTTGACCTGATTACTCTTCTAGAAGTCTCCAGCTGGGAGAATATTCGACCAGATGGGCTTCTAGAACTTATGTTTCCTTTTATTTTACCTTTTATGGGGGTCCATAGTTTTAGTAAGCAGAACATGCGGGATGTACCGTAGGTTATAGAGCAAGAAAACGCGACACCACAGGTAAGAACTAGGAAAAGTGCAGAGTTGGGCTTTTTAGGGCTTTAATGAGATTTTCTCCAATTCCAAGACTTGCTTTAGGAACATTATGGTTTTTGACTTCTAAGGGAGCATGATAGAACTATTGATAGATCCATATGAATAGCTAAATGTCATGGTGAAAAATTTTAGTGTAACAATCGGCTGCACCCACTTGGAATTATTTCTGAGATTCCATCAAGGAACAATAGTATCCCATGGGGAGCTATGAGGAAAAGTACATACCATGGACTACGTTGTGGAAACAAAGGGATCAAGATGTGCATAAACTAACGAATCTGTTCCATACCCTGCAAAGAAATTTGCCTATCAAATATTTAGACAAACATTTGGCGCTAAAATACCATAGTTGTATGCATAGATACATTCAGGAGGACATGGATTTCCTCTAAATCTCCTCTCTTGGTGCAACATACCGGTATGTTGTTAAGATTGAGCAGAAATTCAAAAATAAGAAGTGAGACTTTCGATCTATGAATCAAAAGTAAGGGAAAGGCGCCCCCAAACCATAAAACAAGGGAAAAAGGCAAGGTGGGGAAGCCGAGGATAACTTGTCAAAGCCACAAGTGAATAACAATGCCACTAAGCCAAAAAAGGACATGGAAATGTTGTGTGATTTCTATAAGAGCTCCACTCACTACATAAGTGATTGTCGGGCAAAGGAATCACTGATGGTCGAGATGAATACTTCTGAATTAGATGCATTTTCCAAATATGAGTCATAACCCAATAAGGAGAATGACAAAGGGAAGAAAATTATCCATGAAGAGACCAACGCCACTGTTGCTACCACCAAGATCTAGAAGGAGGAACTTGAATATTCTAAGGAAGGGGAGTGCCTCTTCCACTCTCTGATGTGGGTGAAGTGTTAAGGCTTTTACCAAGCGAAGAGGGAGAAAGGGAGGAAGACATGCTGGGAGAAGAAGGTAAATGGTAAACATGAGGTTGGTGATGTTGAGATGGTGAACTCTGTTGAGGTGTAGCATCCAGTTGAGGTGGAACAATTTGAGTATTCAAGGCCATCGAAGTTGAAAATAACCATACTCATAAACATATTGTAAATCCAGGTAATGACAATGTAGCCATATAAGGAGGACCAACATTTCCAAAGCAATTAAAAGTACTAGGATTCTCATTAAGAGGGGTTCCTTAGTTGGTAAATTCTGGAACAATTGCCATTATTTTCAACTTCAGTGAATTTTATTAACAATTTAAAAATATTCACTATTCACAGTTCACATCTAGCAATTAAAATTCAAAATTCACACCTAAGGTCTCTAAAATTAAAAAAAAAAACAAATAAACACATGCTAACAAATCTAAGAGTCAAACCACACACAAACAGTAGATTCGCACAATTAAAACACTACTTGGTGATGAAATCCAACATCGTATAATTTTAATGCAGAAATGGCGGTTGGAACTGTTACCCCGACAACCTGCTTAATGAAATAGACCGATGCAAGTTTCTCCACTTAAACCATCTCAAGTGAATACAACCCTCCAGAGAGTCCAAGTGAATCTAGCCGACGTCTGCTCCAGGTACAGTGGGACCTTCCCTCCACTATCACCTTAGGAAGAATCCTAAATATTATGGCCACTAAGGTCACCAACTGAGGCAAATGCACCTGGGGAAACAACCTATGATCTGATATACACGCAAGGGAAGAGTAACAAGCTCAATCCCCTTGAAGACTCCTTGACATAATCCAAGGTTTACCAACAAGTGACCCCAAGCTCCTTGACAATGGTCTATCTGAGGTTTACCATTTTTAGTATGTGCACATCTGCTATCTTTCCCAATGAGATAGGTATGATTACCTCACTAGTTCCGACATGATCTCGTGATTGACTATTTTAAGAAGAGCTTCCCAGAGCACAATTGCAACAATTGAAATTTTTCCTTACCACAAGATACTATTGTTTGTTTAGTTGCTTTGGAATGTTAACTACAACCTATTCCAAAGCACTAGCCTAAGCTTGATTGGTGAAAAGAGCCCTAGAAAATGTAAAAATTTCTAGATGAATTTTAATTAAGCGTTGTGTCATTTGGTTGTTGTTAATCAAAGGGTAAATGGATATGAAACCAATGGTGTTATGACCTGACCCAAAACTGAATGCAATCGAATATGATAATGTAATATTTTCAATTCGATGAATCCTAATTAAAGTATGGAAAGAGGTTCCATTCACTTCCAACAATGCAAAGATTGATAAATAAGATAAAATAAAACAAATTCTCTAATGCACTAATTTTATGAAGAAAAACTAATGTTTTTTCTAGAATGTAAACTATGCAAATGTAATATGTGCACAATTCACTTGAAAATTATGAAAATGTAATCTATGCACATTTTTCATTGATATTCTGAAAATGAGAATTCTAATTATGCAAATCTGATCTATGAAAAAGAATTCTCAAACACAAGATGATTCCAATGTAATATGAAGAACAAATAAAGTGTAAGTAAAGAAAATTGGGTGAGAATTCCAAAGGTCAAAAAATAAAAATAGTCAAAGGCGATTAACACTCAGACACAATTTTCAAAAATAAAAGCAAAAAGATGCAAAATTGTTAAGAGTCGGAGGCAAACCTTGAAGTAATGACCAAAGGAAATCAAATTAAGTATTTCTCAAAAAAGAAACTCAAAGCACCTAATTAACTTAACAGAGACTGATGAGACTGTAAAGAAATTCACACATTGATCTGAACATGAAACTATTTGTAATGCTATGAAAAGTATCCATTTCCATATAATTTAGTGTGCAAAGTATTCTCCATGACTTGCAGGTTAAACAATGTGGTTTTGGTAATGTTTCTAAGTTTTATGTGTGAGAATTTCTTATTTAAATTTATTTTTTAATATATCATAGCAAAAATACACAGCAAGAAAAATTCACCATAGCATAACACAACAAAATGATGAGGCATTTCACCCCTCCTGTGCTACATCTGTCGGTCCAAGGCTCCCCAATGGTATGTCCTTGCTCTATTAATTTGCTCAAAATGGTTACACAATGAAAAATATGCATAAAAAGGAAAAAAAAGCAGTGAATTTGACTTCATAAGACAAGAATAAGCTTAAAATGGCTTTTGTTTCACCTCAAAAAGTGAAGTACAACCCAATACAGCTCCATCTTCCTGATGGACCTGGTGCCTCTTTCCTCTTCCTTGAAGCAAAAATGGCTGAAGAACTCCTCTGTTCACTTTGAAACCTATCCCAAACACTCCAGAAGGTTGAAGAAATCCAAAATTGACTAAATTTCATCTTGTTTGGTCGAAAATTGAGAAAGTTATGACCCAAACAAGATTTTTTCTAGTGGCACTAGAAAACCTCCTCCAAAACTGGAGGAAATCTAGTTAACTCCACCAAAAAAGGCGGATAGGCTAGAATGGCGGTACTACGCACTATTTTAGGGGTTACAATAAATGTGACGGTCAGTTTATGTCAGCATTCACATGCTGGAAATATGGGCGGTTAAGTGTTTCTGGTAGATAAGTTCAAGAACCCATGCCCTCGGTCATAGGTAAGGTCACATGTTTAAAGGGCTAGCACCTAAGGTGCTTAAACCCAACTCTCTGCCAATTTTCATGGGGCTTAGCCTTCGGTTCCGAATAGTGATCGCATTGTAATGGGGCTGGCCCTGAGGGGCTAGCCCCCCAACCTTACACCTGTTCAAACATCTCCACGACCTGACTATTCGTTCATATGAGCCCAACTCACCCATTCAATGTGCCCAACTCATGTTTACATGCTGCCCAACTCTCCATTCAACAACATCTCCTCTGTCGTGTTGGTCGAGTTGACCCTGCCTGAGGAGTCGGGTCGAGGGTTCGACCCACATGACCTTCAACCTTTTCAACACAATTTTAAACCAATGGCCTGGGGCCACATGGTAGCCTCTGGGAAGGCCACATCACACCCTCTAATAGGCCCATATAAACCATATAAAAAATGAAATTTTTGCCATATTATTTTTTTGCAAAATTTGACAAAATCATAGACAAAAGTCTTGTTTTTGGAGGTCATTGGGTGATTTCAAACCTTAGTAACTTTCACATACGTCATCGGATTTTAGTCCCATTCATGGTGCCAGAATTACAGCGATGTGGCCGTTTTGGTCATTCAGACTACAACCATTTTTGAGCATTTCCATTTTTGAGCATTTTTTTCACTTGGACATGATCACCTGATCACCCCTCACCATTGGAAAGATTTTGCACCCCAAAAGCTCTCTGAATTACAAAAGTTGAAGATGAGGAGACTGATTCTCCACTCTTCTAACCTTGAAACACTGAAATCTTCCTGACTTCATCAAATTGATCTTCTCATAAAATGATAAATTATTCCTTGAATCTGCTGACTGCCTGTTGCTAACCTTGATTGTGTCATGGTGAAAATTTTTGAAATTTGCAGAACAGTAAATAAAATTTGTAGAAATCATATTGTTCCTACAATGTTCTACCTTCCAAGGAAACTTAAAATAAGATTCTCCTTTCCAACTGTCCTTATGTCAATTTTTTGTCAAATGAGCCATGTACTTGTGTCGTTTCCCGACCAAGTTTTCTTGCCATACCAACCTGCCATTCTAAAACTAGAATTGATCCATGCTGAACTTGGTGTCCTCTTTACTTTCATGCTTTTCCCTTTCTTGGATTCTTGCACCACTTTTAACTGGCACTTTGTTCTCTACATTGATCGACACCAAAGACCCCTTGTGCAACATCTTGTCATCTTCTTCCAAAGACAACTTGCTTTCAGGCTGAAACATTTCATCATTTACATCAGCAATAATATGAAAAGGATTATGTAAAAAATATTTTTTCTTAACCGTCAACAAATTCAAAATTTGACTTGCATTGACAAGCCTTTTCAATTTCCCTGCATTCACTAAAGAATATTCTAGCTTCTTTCGATGTGTTCTCACAATAAAATCCTTGCCATCCTTGAATAGGTGATACTTCTTCTCATGGAGATGGAAGTTCGCTTTCTTGTCATATAAGTAGGAACTACTTAACGCCACACTTGTAATTTGAAGTGGTACCACATCTAATTCAACCATGTCAACATAATGAGCTATTATGGCGAAGCACAACATGCACTTCCTTGAAACCTGTAAATTAGCACCCTTGCAAATCCATCCAAGTGGATATGGCTTTGGATGTGGAATGGTTTCAAGTTTCAGCTTCTTGACTAAGTCTTCTAAGATGAGGTTTTCTTGAAACCCACTGTCAAATAGTGTGTCTATCTTTGTGTGTTTCGAAATTATCCTCACATGAAATAGCTCTATCCTCCTCTCTTCATTTGGAGCTTCTATGTGATAGTTTAAAGTTCTAGATATGGGATTTGTTTCTTTTACAATATCTTTCCCCTTTATGTTCTTTAGTGCCAAATATATTCTTTTAGTTTCATCTCCTGATTCAGAACCTAGGTCTTGTTCAACTATTGCAACCGTTTTTCCCCTTTCTTTGGCCTTATCTTTGGTTTTAAATTTTTTGGCTTCAATTCCGGATGAAGTTTCCAGCAATGGTCTTCATCGTGGCTTGTTTTGGAGCATTTTTTACAAAATAATTTTCCTTTTTCTTTCTTAGAGTTTGAATTTATTTTTATTCCTTTGCATTTAAACTCACTACCCTCATTCCCATCAAAATATTGTTTACCTCTAGCCTCTAAAAGTGTGGCTTGAACACAAACCTTGTCTAGACTAGTAGGATTGAACATAAGGATAGTATGTATAAGATATTTGTGTAAACCACCTATGTATTTCAGCAAAGTCTCCTGGCTCTGAAAATCAATTCCAAGTAATAAAGCCCTTCGTCTAAACCCTTGAGTGTAATCTTGAACACCTTGTCCCTTAAATTTTCTAAAACTTTGCCAATTCATGATAGCCTTTTGTAAATGAGCTAATGGATAAAAATTCTGCTTAATTGCGGAAATAAATTCAGCCCATGATAAAGTGATCTTACCATGTTTTTTAATTTCATCCTTGGTCTTGGCTTCCCACCATACCGATGCTGCTCCCTCCATTCTCAAAGAGGCTAGCTGAATCTTGGTGTTGTCTTCATGAAGGTTTTGTATCCTCAAACAAACTTCCAAATGTCTTATCCAATTGTCAAGTTTCTCTACATTTACCTCACCATTAAACATAGGAAACTCAAATTTAACATCAAGCTTTAAAAATGGAATTTTACCAGTGGTTTTAGACTTGTGAGATTGATTCACCGAAGTAGAGGATGACGATTTAGAGGAACAGGATGAAGATGGGGATGGTGGATCACCATTACCTCCATGTCTTTTCTTTGACTTGTCATTACTTTTCTTTCCTCCTGAAGAACCCTCTCTTTCTTTCTGGTGTCTATACCCTTCTCCAACAAGTCTATCATTCCTTTCTTGGTAGAGCGTCCTCACCATCTCCGTCATGTCCAAGAAATCCTTTCGAAACACCCGTTCCTCTTCTTTGGGATCAATGTCCTTAGGAGCTTCTCCTTCCCTTGAAGAAATGCTTGTGGCTTCTTCAATGGCTCTTGGAGGTGGCTCTCTGGCCCTTCTTGGTTAAGGATTACTTTGTGCACTAACCAAGTGTCCTTCACCTCTCTTGATTTTAGGCCTAGTAAGTATCAAAACTTGCAAACAATCAACTATATATTTGCACAAGAAAAAATGCAGAGTAAAACTCTAGTTCTCATACCATCTGATCTGAAAATGGAACTATTTGTAATGCTATGCAAAGTATACATTTCCATATAATTTATTGTGCAAAGTATTCTCCATGACTTACAGGTTAAACAATGTGGTTTTGGTAATGTTTCTGAGTTTTATGTGTGAGGATTTTTTATTTAAATTTACTGTTTAATATATCATAGCAAAAATACACAGAAAGAAAAATTTACCATAGCATAACACAACAAAATGATGAGGCAGTTCACCCATCCTGTGCTACATCTGTCGGTCCAAGGCTCCCCAATGGTATGTCCTTGCTCTATTAATTTGCTCAAAATGGTTACATAGTGAAAAATATGCCTAAAAAGGAAAAAAAAGCTGTGAATTTGACTTCATAAGACAAGAATAAGCTAAAAATGGCTTTTGTTTCACCTCTAACAGTGAAGTACAACCCAATACAACTCCATCTTCTTGATAGCCCTGGTGGCTCTTTCCTCTTCCCTGAAGAAAAAATGGCTGAATAACACCTCTGTTCACTTTTACTCTATCCCAAACACTCCAGAAGGTTGAAGAAAGCCAAAATTGACTAAAATTTCAACTTGTTTGGTTGCAAATTGAGAAAGTTATGACCCAAACAAGAATTTGCCTAGTGGCACTAGAAAAACTCCTCCAAAACTGGAGGAACTCCAGTTAACTCCAGCAAAAAATGCGGACAGACTAGAATGGAAGAACTGTGTGGTATTTTAAGGGTTACAATAAATGCGACAGTTAGTTTAAGTCGGCGTTCACATGCTGAAAATACAGGCGGTTAAGTGTTGTTGGCTGATAAGTTCAAGAACCTGTACCCTCGGTCACAGGTAAGGTCACATGTTTAAAGGGCTAGCACCTAAGGTGCTTAAACCCAACTCTCTACCAGTTTGCATGGGGCTTAGCCCTTGGTTCCAAATAGTGATCACATTGCAATGGGGATGGCCTTGAGGGGCTAGCCCCCCAACCTTCCGCTTGTTCAAACATCTCCACGACCTAACTATTCGTTCATATGAGCCCGACTTGCCCATTCAATGTGCCCGACTCACGTTTACATGCCGCCCAACTCTCTGTTCAACAACATCTCCTCTGTCATGTTGGTCGGGTCGACCTTGCCCGAGGAGTCGGGTCGAGGGTTCGACCCACATGACCTTCAACATTTTCAACACAATTTTAAACTAATGGCCTGGGGCCACCTGGAAGCCTTTGGGAAGGCCACGTGGCACCCTCTAATAGGCTCATATAAACCATATAAAAAATGAAATTTTTGCCATAATATTTTTTTGCAAAATTTGACAAAATCATAGTCAAAAGTTTTGTTTTTGGAGGTCATTGGGCGATTTCAAACCTTAGTAACTTTTACATACGACATCGGTTTTGAGTCTCGTTCACGGTGCCAGAATTACAGTGACGAGGCCTTTCCATTCATTCAGACAGCAACCATTTCTGAGAATTTATATTTTTGAGCATTTTTTTCACTTGGACATGATCACCTGATCACACATAAGACTTTGACAGTCAAGAAAAATTGGGTCAAACATAGAGAATCTGGTAATCTGGCTCCTAAAAAGAGAATTATTAAATTTTCAAAAATTTTCCACAAGTCCGCAGGTTTTGATGGAGAACAGTGCAGTACCGCACTGTTCTGAACTAAAAATTGGGGAGGCTACCACACTATTTTTAAATAAAAACCGTGGAGGCCAGGAAAAATACAGAAAAAATAAAAATTCAGATTTCCTTTTCAGGGATTCTGATAAGTTATCTACCCAACCCAGTTTTAGACTAATCAAAATCAGAAAACTCTTAATATTCAGACTGAAAAATAAGAAAGGGAAACTAAGTTTTATTCCCCAGTAGATTCGCCATTTTTTTATGTGGATAAATCCTTCTTGTGGACAAAAACGATCTCCATAGTATCCTAAGGATACCTAAAAACAAAAAACCAAATGAAAACCATTTTCTCTAGATCATTCGTGATTCAGAATTATTAATTAACTAAGTAAGAGGAGATGCTCCTACCTAAATTCCAAGGCTTGTTGTAATATTCAATGCAGTCACTCCAAAAGAGGTCAATTCAACATGTACAACCTACAATCAAAGACAAGAAAAAGGATTAAAAGCGCCTGCAAGGTATAATAATCCAGAAACAATAATCTATCTCAGTGATCAAGGAATCCAATGATTAAGTTACTCAAATAGATACATGAACACTTTAATGAGAAAATAGAATCCAATTTTATTAACTTGTATAATAAGAATTAAACTTACAACCTTATCACCTTTATGTTATATAGCTTCTTCCAGGGTCCTGAACAACCATTCCTCCTTCAGATTGACAAGCCTTCTTCTCTCTAAACTAGCATGCAGTTATGGACATGAGTGTGTGATCATTCTCATGTCAATGATGACTAGTGTAGAGAGTATTCTCTCTTGGGAATTTCTTCAGAAATTACCTTATGAAAGCAATAGTCTATCAATCTACCCTTGAGATTGAAACATGAGTTCAATTTATAGGAGAATGAAGGAGGTTTCAGTTCCATAAAGAGGGGGATAAAGTCCTCTCATGAAGGGATTTTAGCTCCAAATACCACGGGATAATCTCCATTAATGAAGGGATAGAGGTTCATGAATGAAGGGGCGAAGATTGACGTGATTACGCTTATAGAAGCCTCTAGTTGGGAGAATATTCGACCAGCTGGGCTTCTAGAACTTACCTTTTCTTTTATTTTACCTTTTACGGGGGTCCACAGTTTTAGTAAGAAGAACGTGCAGGATGTGCTGCAGGTTATAGAGCAAGAAACCGTGGTACTGCGGGCAAGAACTAGGAAAAGTGTGGAGTTAATATTTCTAGGGTTTTAATGAGCTTTTCTCTAATTCCAAGACTTGGTTTAGGAAGATTAGGGTTTTTGACTTCTAAGAGAGCATGATATAGGTGTTGATAGACCTATATGAATAACTAAATGTCATGGTGAAAAATTTTAGTGTAACACTCGGCTGCACCCACTTGGAATTATTTCTGAGATTCCATCAAGGAACAATAGTATCCCATGGGGAGCTATGAGGACAAGTGCATACAATGGACTACGTTTTGGCAACAAAGGGATCAAGATGTGTATAAACTGAGGAATTTTTTCCATACCCTACGAAAAAAGTTGGGTATTAAAGATTTAGAGAAAAATTTGGTGCTAAAATACCACAATTGTATGCATAGATACATTCAGGAGGAAATGGAGTTCCTAGAAATCTCCTCTCTTGGTGCAACATACCAGTATGTTGTCAAGATTGAGCAGAAATTCAAAAAGAAGAAGCGAGAATTTCGATATACGAATAAAAATTAAGGGAAAGGAACCCCCAAAACATAGAACAAGGGACAAAGGCAAGGTGGGGAAGCCAGGGAAAACTCGTCAAAGCCGCAAGTGAATAACAATGCCGCAAAGCCAAGCAAGGACATGGAAACATTGTGTGATTTCCATAAGAGCTCCACTCACAACTTAAGTGATTGTTGGGCAAAGGAATCACTGATGGTCGAGATGAAGGCTTCTGAATTAGATGCATTTTCCAACTCTGAGTCAAAACCCAACAAGGGGAATGACAAAGGGAAGAAAATTATCGATGAAGAGCCCAATGCAACTGCTGCAACCACCAAGATATAGAAGGAGGAACCCGAAGATTCTGAGGAAGGGGAGTTCCTCTTCCACTCTCTAATGTGGGTGAAGGGATCCCCGCTACAGTTCATTATTGAAAATGTGAGCCAAAATAACCTTATTTCAGTAGAGGTAATGAAATGGCTGGGCCTACCGACCATAACACACCCATAGCCATACACCATCGGGTTGAATCACCAAGGGCATGATCTCTACATCATCCAACAATTTCTCCTCCCCTATAGCATCAAGCACTTCAAAAATGAGGTATTATGTGATATTGATCCTCTTGATGTTTGTGATGTATTATTAGGCCAACCATACTTGTGGAAGAAACATGCTATGTATGAGTCTAGGCCTTGTGTTGTTATTTTCACTTTGGGAAATAAGTTTTATAGGATACCAAAGGTATCATTGCCTAGCACTATCTCTTTTATCACTTCAAAACAATGTAGTAAGCTCATTTCCAAAACTGGGAAATTTTTTTTCCTAATGATCTTCCCAAATGGAAAGAAGAAGTATGTAGCCATGACCTCTAGGCAGGGCTCCTCCACATGGAAACAATAGATTGACAAGGTCGTGGAGGAGTATGGGGACATCTTCCCCTCACTTGTAGGGGTACCTCTTCCTTTTTAGGTCAAGAAATCCTTTGATATGACCCAAGGCATGATGCTACCCAATGGAATGATCTATCAGTGCTCTCTTCTTGAGAATGATGAAATCAAGAGGAAGATTCAGGAGTTGTTCTAGAAAGGTCACATCCAACCGAGTTCATCACCCTATGGGAGCCCGATCGTGTCGGTGCAAAAGAAGGATGGGACTTGGAGACCCTTTACTGACTTTCAGGCTTTGAACAAGATCATTGTCTGGAATAGGTATCTGATCCCACATATTGATGACCTTCTGGACCAGGTCAAGGGGGCCAAATACTTCAACAAGATCAACTTGAAGTCTAGGTATCACTAGGTGCCAATCAAGCCCTCCAATGTATGGAAGACTTACTTCAAAGCCAAGGAGGGCCTTTTTCAATGGATATTCATGCCTTTCAAGTTGAGGATTTCTCCTGCAACCTTCATGAGTCTCATGGATGACACCTTGTGACCATTCACCAACTCATTCGTGGTGGTGTATTTGGATGACATCTTGATCTTCAACTAGAGGTGGGAAGAGCACCTCCACAACATTCGAAAGGTCCTCCAAACATAATGACAACATAATTTGTGTTCCAATTTGGAGAAATTCACTTTTCGCATGACCGAGGTTCAATATTTTGGATACATTATTGATGAGCGGGGCCTGCATGTGGACCTAACCAAGATCTAGGTCTTTCAAGATTGGCCAACCCCAACCATTCTGGCAGAGCTCCACAGCTTCTTGGGTGTTGCCAATTTATACTATAGGTTCACGTTGGGGTTCTCTGATATCACTTGGCCTTTGAGTCAGGTCACTGTAGGAGGAGTGAAAGAAAATTTATTTTGGTTTGAATCTGAATAGAAGGTGTTCGCAGAGTTGAAGCATCACCTCTTCTCTGCAGGATTGCTCACATTACCAGACTTGCAGAAACCATTTGAGATCGAGATAGATTCCTCTGACTATGTTATTGGGGCAATAATTACTCAGCAGGGGCATCCAATGGCATACCACAGTGAGATACTTTTAGACATAGTCGAAAATTATCCCACCTACGAAAAATAAAGGTATTCCATTGTGCATGTCTGCCAAAAATGGAATCATTACCTTTTGGGAAGGAAATGGTCATCCACATAGATCAACGATCCCTGTAATTCATACAAACCCAAGGGAATTTGCAAAACAATCACCATAAAAAATGGTCCACATAACTACAATTCCAGTTTAACATCAAATACAAGAAGGCCAACACCAATAATATTGCAGATTTCCTCAGCCGACCATCGATCGTGATGCTAACCACTGTACTCTACTCTTTTGGGCACGAGACTTTGGGTTGGCTGCATCTCTAAAAAAATGATCCAGAATTTGGCAACATATAACAGGCACTCATGGAGGGTAAGCAAGTTCTAAATTTTCACCTCTAGGATGCACTGTTATGCCACTTGGGACACCTTTGTGTTCTTCAAGTGAGCTTTCCAAGCTGATTTTCGAAGAACACTACAGTTGACTTGCTGGACATTTCAGGGTCAATAAAATAGTTTCAGTACTAAAAAATTATTTATATTGGCCGAACCTTCGACATCATGTTGGGAAGTACATCAGATCCTTCACTACATGCACCATTTCCAAACTGACCATCAAGAAGTAAGGCCTATACTTCAATTCCTACACCTATTCAGCCTTGGGAATCCATCTCCATGGATTACATGTCAAGCCTTCCTTCTGCCAAGCATGGCAATGAATTTGTTTTTGTGGTCATCGAGAGATTTTTTAAAATGGAAATTATGGCAGATTGCAAGAAGAATATCATAGCAGAATCCACTAATAAATTCTTATTTGAATGAGTGTGGGTATAGTTTGGGATGCCACAGTCCATTATCTAATATCGGGATAACAAGTTCCTTAGTACATTTTGCTCAAGTCTCTGGTTGATGCTAGACACCAAGCTCACTATTTCCACATATTTCCAACCCCAAACTTATTGCCAAACAAATCTCATCAACAGGATGATCGTACACATTCTCTGCATGTACAAATCAAAGGATCCACACACATGGGATGAAATCCTCCCCTATGCCGAGCACAACTATAACTAGGATCTCCACAACTCAACTAGCCACAACCCCTTTCAGGTGGGATTGGGATTCCAACCACTATATCCATAGATGTGGCCATAACATTTTCATCTAATCATGCATATTCGGCTCATGTCCAGTCCGAAGCCGAGAAGGAAAAAAAAATCATTGAGCACATTGAGCACATCCGCCAACTAGTTCACGACATCCTGGAGAAGCCCAATTCCAAGTACAAGCACCTACATGATCAGCATTGGTTGCCACACAATTTTCAGGTGGGTAAAAATCTTTGGTTGCACTTGTAGAAAGAACGCCTAACTAGACCTCATCGAAAGCTCAGATGACTCTGATATGGGCCTTACACCATTATCAAGGTTGTGGGAGACAATTCTCTTCAGCTGAAAATTCCCCCATTCCTTGGCTTGCATAGAGTGTTCAATGTGGACTTCCTTCCACCATACTTTCCACCATTACTAGACACATCAAATATTACAGAAAAACTCACACCAATAGAGCTAAACCTTGACTATATGTAATAGGGTACAACTGATCAAATCATGGAAATGCATATCAAGAACACTCGCCAATAGAACTTTAAGTTTTATCGGTTTATCAAAGTTGGTCAAATCCTACACCAAAGCAATTGGATCACCAGGTACCAAGTTCAGAAGAAGTTTCCTCATCTCATGGAGGAACTCAACGAAATGGGGACCACTGCTTCCTAAGGGGGGAGGAGTGATTCAAGTGGATATTTTTTTCCACCTGCCTATTCCACTTGGGCCCCCACCATTACTTCTTTCATATTTTCAGTTTCCTTAATTGTATAACATTTTAAGATTTTTGGCATATTTTCAGGTCGTCAACTTCTGGAGCTTGATTGAGGCCATAAATGACATTTTGTGGGAAAACTGTGATACCATGTAGGTCACTTGAAATTTGTAATCCTCGAATATATATTTCTAATGAGGTATTGTGTGCATCAAATGGAGATCGTATGCCAAAGTTACGTCCTAGTAAGTTGGTGTACAAATTTACCCAAACGGGTCCCATAGTTTTGGTGCTTCATCTTTTAGGGTTAGGTTTTTGGATGTTTAGGCTTTTCCATCATTTCTAAATAATAAATATGCCTTCGAGTCTCATTGTTATGTAGTTCAGAGGCATGTAGCCATCAAATATCTTCTCAGAGATAAGCTACCATCGCCTGATCTAGTTTATTTTCCATTCTTTCTGTAAGCATTTTTCAGTATTTGATATTAATGAAATGAAGTGTTTTTCCTGTTGTATCTTTAAAATTTATATTTATTTATGTATTTTATTTCATTCCTGCATAAGTCTGGATCAAGAAGACAAAGAGAAGAAAATATTTACAACTCCATGGGGCACATTTATGTATTCCAAGATGTCATTTGGTTTAATCAATGTTCGAGAAACATTTCAAAGAGAAATGCATATAGAATTTTTTGGTAAGATAAATAAATTTATTTTCATTTATCTTAATGATTTAACTGCTTTTCTGATTCTGATGAGAAACACTTGACACACTTGAGGAAATTTTTTGAAAGATGCATGAAATATGGGATCTATTTAGATCCTAAAATGTCACTTTTTGCAATGAAAGAACAAAAGGTATTAGGACATATAATTTCAAAGGAAGGAGTTGTTATTGATCCAAAGAGAGTTTCAACAATTCAGGTAATCCATTTTCCAAGAAACAAAAAAGAAATTCAGGATTTTTTAGGGAACATATTTTTTTAAGAAGATTTATACCTAATTATGTTGATATTGTGAAAGATATTACTAAAAATCTCAAGAAGGATAAATAATTTAAATGGATAGTAGAAGCTAGATAATTTTTTTCACAAACAAAAAAGGAAATTTCAGAATCCCTAGTGCTAGCTAGTCCAGGTTACACAGAATTGTTTAGTATATTATCCTTTTCCTTAGAGACTGCCATAAAAGTTGTTTTACTACAAAAAAATTATGATCAACATGAGAAACCAATTTTATTTTTCCATAAGGTTATGAGGGATGTTGAACTAACATACGACATCATAGAAAAACATCCTTATGCCTTAGTACAAGCTCTGAAAGAATTTAGGTTTTTTTTTTTTTTACATTCTCCTATAATTTCTTATGCTCCTAACAATGCAGTAAAAGAAATATTGACTCAACCTGATACAGATGGAAAGAGCGGAAAATGGATTACTAAGATCCTTGAATTTGATATAGATATAAGACCTACAAATTTGGTTAAAGTACAAGGTTTAGCTAAACTTTTTGTTGAATCAAATTGTAAGATACTTGGTAACAAAACTATCATGCAGATTCCAAGTAAGAAGGATCCATAAGAACATTCTCAAATTTTAGGTGAGAAGAATCCACAAGAACCTTCTTCTAGTGAAGATCATGTTCCTCTTCCTTTACATATTGATGAGAAATTTTTACTTTCATATTGGTATAAATACATAGTGCATTTTCTTCGTGATTCTGAGTATCCCCTTGAATTCACAAAGAATCAATGCAAATATCTTAGACCCAAGGCCATGAATTATTGTATCATAAATGAAAATTTCTATTGGAATGATGCTTTGAATATCCTCTTATTATGTTTGATTGAAAATGAAACTAAAGGAGTCTTTGAGGAGTTTCATGAAGGAAGTTTGTTACACAACATTTTGTCACTATCCCTACAATCCCCATCCCGCACATTAGAGGGTCATTTCTGTGACTTATGAAAAGTGTCATGCCTTGCAAGACCTTCATTGCATCCCTCTACATGAAGGTAGCATTCCTCTTGTTGACAATTTCCTGAACAAAGCATCAAAAACCCCTGTTTTTGCCTTGGCTTAAGTAGCCAGTTATACCCTCACGCTGATGTGGAAGATTAACACTAGGGCCTGCACCACTCGATGCTCTGTCCCAGTGTAATACCTGTGCCAAGTTGTTTTGGGAATGTTTTTTTAAAAATATAGGCGGAGGTTCCACTCCAACAACCTCGAGGATGAGTTATTTGGAGTGGTTGAACTAAAACATCCATGGGCTTCCTCCTTTAGTTAGTGGTTTCCACATCCCTTGGAACACTCCTAAAGGATAGGCCTCCCTTCCACCTTTGTAGGGATCCCAACCTCCTCCTTTCCCTCTATATAAACAATCCAGCTCCCTTTATGAAAGCTAGATGAACAAAGAGAATTATAAAACTAAATAGCTGAACTTGGAGAGCTGAACTATAGCTGAATAACTGAGTTATTGAGAAGGTAGAGTAAGAAGGAACTCCATAGAGAGAGCCCTCATCCCATCCAAATTCTTTGATGAGCTTTGAGACGTGCTTTGCCTGAACCCCACTGGAGGAGACTGCAATGTCAGAGCATGGTCGTATCTCTTGTTTCTACCTAATAATATAAGTGACTATTGTCTGGTTCCCATCTTGTATTTTGTCTTTATCAAATGCAATATGCTTAGTCTTCTCTGACTGAATAGTATTTTTTGGATGAAATTAATATGTGGTATGTGGTTATAATTTTCTGATCTCTATGTAGGTGTCCAAACGTAATAAGTGAAGGGGTTGTAACTTGACAAATCATGAGCGAGAGGTTTTCATCACCACTAAAATTGTCGACAACAGCATTGGACCACAGGTAGGCCATCATATCATGTCCTCTTTCATTCCAATATCTAGGAACCTACACTCTAGCATGATTCCTTGTTTCTAGACCCACCCTAGGGCTAGAGGGATCGTCTCTGTCTACATAAAGGATGTACCTACATAAAAATTTGGCGACTCCACTGGGGAAAATGTTTAGATTCAACAAGATGATGATCTTAGTGAAAAGAGTCGCCTTCACTAAGTTGGCCCGCAGGCTATTTTTGGTGCAAGTCTATTTTTAGACTATGTCTATTTTTAGACTTGATGATCATATTTCAGAAGTTTCAGGATGCTATTTGTGGATGGTTGATCAAGTTGGAAAAAGAGATGAAATTTTATTTTTAGAATATTGGGCGAATTCTATTTATAGATTACTGATCTAAAAATAGATGCATGTCGATTATTATTAGCTCTCAATAATAAGCAGACACTAAACATAAACTTATTCTCTTGGAGCACTTTATTTCAGTGCACAGATGTGGCTCATCAGTGGACTGAGGGATTTACACAATTCCCAAGGGCTTACTAGAGCAAATGCATGGAGGAATCAGTTAGAACTCAAGTGGCATAGTTATGACACGGTTGGAAGAAGTAGTTATGGAGTTGTATTCAGTTTAACTCAGTTAGACTCAGTTGAGCTAGTTGTATCTAGTCTAACTGATTGATACACTAGTGAGAGTGGAGTGAATTAATTAGTTTATTAATTCACAAATAATAAATCATTAATCAACTAAACAATACAACAGTAAATACAGTGCATGGCAGTTTCAGTGGAGACCCAGTGGAGAGATAGGTGGAAGGGAAAGATAGACTATCTGTTGTGACTATAGTGATGCATTGATTGCATCACACACACATTGGAGTTGCTAATGAGGATTGTGCAGTCAAGGTAAGGTTAATTTCGAATTCATTCTGAGCTATTCTTCAGCAGGGATTGCACAGTGGAGGTAGGCTAGCAGGAGGCAAAGATTGGTGCATGGATTTGCAAGATTGTTCTTGATTAGTGTATGATGATTGTACTCTACTGAGATCTTGATAAGCTTTGTATGAGTATTTTCATATGATTCCATGATACATAATATATAGTTGGGGTTTTCAGATTCAGGCTTTCTCGGTTAAAAACAACTGTGTTATGTGCGATTATTTTTATTTATGCTTTACATGTGTGTGCAATTAATTTTTCGCAAAATATTAATAAGTAGAATTGATTCAGTATCTTGCATAAAGCTAAATAGTGTGAGATCAGGTGAATCTAGGACATATCCATGCTTAGTGCATATAATTTCTACAGAAAACAATGCAAGTTTGTCTTTGATCTTGTTGGGTCATTTTTTAGTTTTTTTTGTCTTGTTGTTTACCTTTGTGGTTGTTTAACTGTGCTTCAAACCCCTGTTCAGCCCCAGAGTGTCAAGATTGACCTCTGCTCTAAATTTTTTTTCCCTTTTCCTTGGTTAACTGGCTTGGCACGGTTTTTCTTTGAACAGTCACGCTGATTGGCACAGGTTTCCTTTGTAGCGCTTGCGCCATCCCCTGTTTGGCGCTGAATACCACCTCACAGTCTCGCCGACCCTTGTAGGTTTTTGGGTGTGAGATTTTCCATGAGTTTTTGGTTAGTTGTATTTGTTTCCGAGTTATTTTTAATAGTAATTGAAGTGTTTTGGACTGTCTTTGATTGCTGGAGGCTTGTTTTCCTCAGTATTTTTTCCATTTCTTATCAGTGTGGCTTGAGGTCTTAGGGTTTCTAACTGCCTTGGTGCACCGAGCATTCTGTTTGGAGATCAAGTTTCATGATAGATGTTGAATTCATTCCCTGTTTAATTTCTCTTGGTCTTTTTGATCTTATTGAGTACGTTCATTGGTTGAATGATCATTGCCTTTCTCGTTTGATTCTTCTTCCTCTTACTCCAAGCACCGATTACATTACTTGTATGGGTCATTTTGGAGATTTATCTTTGATTTCAAAAGATTGTAGCATTATTTTGGGTATTGTTGTGTTTGTTTCATGTTGCTGGAGTCATTCCACTTTGAATTTTACATTTTCTCTCTCAAGCTAGTGTTTTAGTTTTGTTTTTCATGTTATTTAGTGCATTGTTTTCTCTATTGCATTGAAAAAGCCAAAATATTACATTCTTTTTGTTTTGAAAATTAAATGTTCCCTCCAATAGCTAGCATTGTATAGGCTAGGAAAGAGTTTTGTTTTCTGTAGATTGCATTAGATGCATTAGAGGATGTTTTCACATGATTTCATTATTCTCTATCGCTTGAAAGTTTTCTTTCCTTCTCGTAGATAGTTTTCATTGAAGAAAACGGTATCCTTCTGCATGTAGTTTTTCATTTAGGAAAATTTCAGATCCAACATACGTTAAGGCTTGTAAATTGAAACCTAATCCAAGATCAATTTTAAAATATATTTCAATTAACCTAAGGCAACATTAAAACCTAATGAAATATTCTAGTGGTCTAAGTTAGAGACGTGTTCCGACGCCTTAAAACCTAGTAGCTGTCGCTCGTCATTTGGCTCCAGACAATGCTAGTACAGACTTGTGCTCCCCATACCATCGATTATATAAAGGGAGACCCCTTTAGGTTGCAATCCTTTTATCCATAGGAAGCCGAGTCTGCCACCCTGTAACCGTGATACACCGAACACAACATTCGGGGAGACTACCTGCACGTATGTCAAGTCCTTGGTCATTTCTATTTCATTTGATCACTAAGGTGTATATGGAAGTTCACGGAAACTTGGTATACCCTCTTGCTTATATTACCTGAGTAGTCATTTTGGTCTTTTTGTGACTCTCTATAAGTGAAAATATTATCGAGCGCTTGTCCTTTCACCCTCGTTTCAACCTGAAAGTGATAGAGTCACCTTTTTCCTATTTCTCGACTCTTAAAAATATGAAACGATAGAGTTTTGTTTCAATATTTTAAAATATTAACTGCCCATGAAATATTCCTAGTTAAAGTTATCTTCCTTAGCATTTTGTTTAACGGTTGTTTCCAATGGAAACTTTTCTAGAGTTTTCCAACCAAGGAATCCCCTCCGAAGGGAATCCTAGTCCTTTTCCTACTTTTGAAAATGAGTGGAGCAACAAGTTGTAGGATTGTTGACTTAACTTATAAAATACACAAGAGGTATTGTAATAATAATATATTATATATAAAATTTATAAGAGATCATGATAAATGTTACAATGAGGCCCTGCTTATATACCTATGCAGGTGGCCTTTCACAAATGGGCATGTATTTTAGACATGCTCTTTCACTAACTTAATTACTACTTACATAATCATTAATTAAATATTTAATAATTATATTTATTATATTCATTATGAATTATATTCATAACATTTCCCTTCTCTTCAGAAACTTTGTCCTCAAAGTTTTATGGATACTAATTTTCTTTGCCTTAACTGCTTCCCAACTTCTTTACTTTGTATTTTCAACTTGAATTTATAATTCGTCCTCATACTCCTTATAATTAGGGCTTATCCCCTTTTCCTTAGAAGCTTTGTCCTCAAAGATATATGCCCTCATAATTCCTTCTTCTTGTGCTTATGTAGGTATATATATAGCTTTTTTTTTTTAATATAATAAATAATTATTATTATTATTATTTTTTAAATATATATATTTTTCTTCCATATATATCTATATATATATATATATATAATTATAAATTATATAAATTTATAACTATATTAAACCATCCACCCTAATTTTAAAATGACACGTCGTCGTAATTTCACTTCCTGTAAATCCTAGGCATTCCTATCATCAACGTCATTATCTGCAACAGAAGATATGAGAGTAATAGAAGCCCTGCATTAGACTTTGAACAAAAACACTTGGGAGGATTGTTATACTTGTTAATGGTTTTGCAGCAATAGTCCTCTCAGCTGCGCTTATATTGGGCCATGCGGATCAGATTACAGAAAGATTTGATATAGATGATAACTCGACCTCGATTGTTTTTTCTGTCGTGATCATTCAACTTCACTCTGGAGATAACAGATGCGGGCACAAATTATTTTCCCTGGGGAACATGAAACACAGAAAAATACCAAAGCACCTGAATGGGGTCTGTAGAAAGGAATTTTCTCTGAATCCTCGCCCCATGAGGCAAACGAATTGCTATTTTTACAATTCCTGGTGTGGCTACAGTGGGTTCTGGTGGAAGAGTTGGGTATATTTGTTGTTCAGGCACAACATAATCCTGAGACGAAGGCGCAGCATGACCATTTCTATCTTCATAACGTTTGTCATTACCATCCACTGGTCCTTTCTTCGTATAAATACTCAGAATCTCAATCATTACTTGGGCATCAATACCACCTTCTATATGGTGAATTTTGTATCCTATGTGAGGATCTATGATAAGAATAGCTAGCTTGTGGTTTTTCAGTGCAAATATTTTTGTCTCGACGTAGCGTGAAGGCTTTAATCTGGTCAGGATTTGATTATACAAACTCTATGTAGCAAGCCAATTCATGTTTGGATGAAGAGAAATCGAAGACATTGAATGCATGTGAGGTTCAATGATGTATTTAGTGACCACAAGAATGTCGAATTCCCAAAACCTCAGGGAATTGTGATCGCTCGATGTAACAAAACTCCTATTATTGTCAAAAAAAGTAATGGTATTCACAGTACCAAGATGCTGATCATACTCCTGAGTGATCTCACCGATATTCACGAATTCATTAGCCTCTTGGAGAAATGGAGCAATAAAGCTGTAGTATTCTATGACTTTATACGTCATCTTGTTGAATAAGGTCACTTTTCCACCCAAAGCAAACAATATATATGATTATTCTTTGACAAGGCTAAGCAAGGGACAACCTCTTCTAGGCCTCTGTCACTGGTATCATTTTTCATAACACTGCTATTGGGTGGTTGCCAAATATGTGGTTGAATATTTTCTTGAACCTTGCGAGATGGATTCAAGGCATTACGTTTCCATATCCATAACATATGTGCAACATTAATATCCAAAGCTAAGAGAAAAAAAACTGAATATGTATAAAGTAATTTCACAATCTTTCCTGTTCGCAGTGGATCTGTTAATGTGATAGACTTACAATGGACTGGTTCCATTACCTCAGTGAAATTCCTGTTTGTGCTCTCTTTCTCACCCGTATCCTCATCTTGAAGCCTATGTTTGACATTGACCATTGAATTTATAGCATCACAATTCGTCAATATTTCTGATGGAATTCTTTCTGAATTTTCTATTGCACCAAGAATAGGGCCGGTTGTATTTGCTGCACCCATGATGTTTAAAAATTATGTCTCCTTTGTTACCTTTGACTTTGGTGTCAACCTTCTACTTTCTAGCATTTTTACAAGCTTAACTCCATCACTTTCTTCCCACTCAACTAAGTAAGATTCTCCCTTGTTCTCAGAATTTGGGATTTCCAATGGAGCAACAAAAACATTTTTTAAATCTTCTTCGTACGATTATTTCTCATGCCTTATCGGTGCAGGTATGTCATTAATTTTACATTCATCATTTTCAAAAAATTTCATATTCATATCAGTTTCCCCATCAAAAGAATTTTCTTATTTTTCTTCATATACCCAACTTTGATTGTCATTCATGTCACAACAGTTGTTGAGATCATTTTCGTCTTCTGCACAATATAGTGATTCTTCATGATTATTTTCTAAATTTTCTAAATAAGCTAAATTGTTTTGTTGACTATGTTCAATATTCTGGACTATTGGTTTTTGCATCAGATTAAACTTGTCCAAAATGGAGTTTAATTTTTGCATTAGTTCCTTATGATTGTCTTTGGACTCGTTATAGATTTTCAACATTAGTCTGTCTATCCAATTTTTCGTGTCTTGAAGTTTTTTGATGTCGTCATTATTTCCTGTAACCTTATCCTCAAGATTGACCAATCGTTTCATAAATTTATCAGAATTGTTATTGATCTTACTCTCAAGTTCGATCAACTTTTTGTTGAAATTAGCCATCATCATTAATGAAGACATCGAGCGGTAACAATTTCAGGGCACCGCATGTAACAGCTGAAGATAGCCAACAATGGAAAAGGTGCTTCCTTCCAGGCGAGAAGATCATTGTTCTGATATCGAATGGAGCAACAAGCTATAGGCCTTTTGACTTAAGTTATAAAATACACAAGAGGTATTGTAATAATAATATATTATATATAAAATGTATAATAGATGATGATAAATGTTACAATGAGGCCTTGCTTATATACCTATGCAGGTGGCCTTTCATAAATGGGCATGTCTTTTAGACATGCCCTTTCACTAACTTAATGACTACTTACATAATTGTTAATTAACTATTTAATAATTAGATTTATTATATTCACTATGAATTACATTCATAACATTCCCTCGCATAATGAGCATTGTATAGGCTAGGAAAGAGTTTTGTTTTCTGTAGATTGCATTAGATGCATTAGTGGATGTTTTCGCATGATTTCATTATTCGTTATCGCTTGAAAGTTTTCTTTCCTTCTCGTAGATAGTTTTAATTGAACAAAAATGGTATCCTTCTACATGTAGTTTTGCATTTAGGAAAATTTCAGATCCAACATACGTTAAGGACTGGAAATTGAAACCTAATCCAAGATCAACAATAAAATCTATTTTGATTAACCTAAGGCAACATTGAAACCTAACGAAATATTCTATTGGTCTAAGTTAGGGATGTGTTCCTGCATCTTAAAACATAGTAGCTTTCATTTTCCATTTGGCTCCTGATAGCGCTAGTATGGACTTGTGCTCCCCGTACCGTCGAGTATATAAATGGAGACCCCTCTAGGTTGCAATCCTTTTATCCATAGGAAGCCGAGTCTGGCGCCCTGTAACCGTGATACACCGAACACAGCATTCGGGGAGACTACCTGCACGTACGTCAAGTCCTTGGTCATTTTTGTTTCATTTGATCACCAAGGTGTAGATGGCAGCTCACGGAAACTTGGTATACCTTTTTGCTTAGATTACCTAAGCAGTCATTTTGGTCCTTTTGTAACTATCTAAAAGCGAAAAGATTATCGAGTGCTTGTCCTTTCACGCTCGTTTCAACTTGAAAGTGATAGAGTCACCTTTTTCCTATTTCTCGACTCTTAAAAATATAAAACGACAGAGTTTTGTTTCAATATTTTAAAATATTAACTGCCCATGAAATATTCCTGATTAAAGTTATCTTCCTTAGCATTTTGTTTTATGTTTGTTTCCAATGAAAACTTTTCTGGATTTTTCCAACTGAGGAATCCCCTCCGAAGGGAATCCTAGTCCTTTTCCTGCTTTTGGAAATGTTGGTGCTCCTTATATGGCAACATCATCCCTTCTTGTGTTAACTGTTGGTTTTCCTATTTGGTTGTTCTCAACCTCTATGGTCTCAAGTATTCCACCCTTTGTACAACCATCTCCTCCACCTGAACAACATCATGTTGATTCTAAGGTGGACCTCTCCCCTTATTCGCCTATTTCTTCATCCTCCTCTTCTACTTCACTTGGTGAAAGTCTGGATTCCAGTAACTAGGTGGCTAAGAAGAATAAGAAGAAGACAAAGAAGAAGAAGTCAGATAAGTGAGAGGCTAATGCTGCAACTATTGCTCCTAAGACACCTTTCATCGATAAACCATCCAACCTTCCATGGAAAGTCGAATTCCCTTGCATGTTGTGCAAAGGTGACCACCTTCTTTGAGACTACCCTGGCATTCCCAAGGTACTTGAAGCATGGTCTGATGGCCTTCCGACATTGCTTTTGGCTTCTGAAAGTCATATTGGTGGCACATCTTCGACTAGCCATGATAAGACTCATAAGAAACAGGGTAATATTACCAATCCCTGTAAGTTGTGTGAAGGGCATCATCCCATTCACCTTTGTCCGTACATGGATGAAGCCAAGAGAGTGTTGGACAAATCTACTGTTGCTGCACCCTGCCTTCTAGCTAGTTACCAGAAGCTTTCTTCGAGTCCTCTGCTAGTTGATTCAATGATTGGTCAAGAGTCTTCTTTGGTCGATCCCGTTCCCTCAGAAATTAAAATTCATGAATCCATTCCCAACCAACCATTGTTCATGGAATCGGTTGATCTAGTCCTGCCCATGGTTCATCAAGTATTTGCTATCAAGAGTGGATCTCATCCCCCCCAAGTTCTTCTTGTTTCTTTGGATTCCTCGGACTTGGAGAAATATTCTCCCGTCCCTATAGTTCACGAAGTTTCTCCTCCTTCTCCCATGATGGAGGTCGAGGAGGATGCTCCTCTTTCTTCGATAACACTAGGGGATGACCATCTCATTTCTATGGCACCCCCTCCAAGTATTTTGGTCGCTTCCTTCGATTGGAGTCAATTTGTAGGATACTGCCTTCCTTCTTATGTGCCTTTTGAGATCACAGTATAGGTCTTCGATATGATAGTGCCCAACACCATTATAGATGAAGGCGCATCTATTGGTATTATATCTTCCACTACTTGGCAAGCTTTTGGTTCTCCACCACTTGTGCCTATTACGCAGAATCAGTTGGCTTTTAACAAAAGAACCAGTCAACCGTTAGGGATCCTTCCAAAGTTGCTTGTTACTTTGGGAGGGAAAACCATCTATATAGACATGATGGTTATTCCAGGCCCCTTGAATTTTAATTTACTCCTAGGGCGCGACTATACTTATATCATGGGAGCGCTTGTCTCTTCCCTCTTTCGTGTGATCTGTTTCCCACACAAAGGTCGGATCGTGACCGTTGATCAACTTTCATTCTTTGGTCCTAATGTGACATCTGGTCCACCATCATCCCTTCTAGGTCTTTATCTGTTGGTTTTATCTTCCTCGCCATAGGTTAATTATGTGGCTACCTATCCCATGCCCACATTCATTGATAGTGCCATTGTGTACTGTGTGCTGGGGGCATTGGGTCCTGATTTCCGAGATGTTGTTCACCCATCTGGTGCGAAACTCTTGGAATCCATGACTTCTTATTCATCATGATGGAAGGTTGCAGAGCACAATTCGTTTCCTTGTTTCAAGCTCCCTAAAAAATGAAACAAGATGTCAGGAGGATAGTTATTTTAATGTGTCAACCTCATTAAAACAATGAGAGATGTTTATGTTCAATTCGAGTCTTTGATTATATCTCATAAAATCCCAGTCAAGTCTTTCTCTTGGTCTCATAATTGAACCTTCATTCCATCCACCTGTCAATAACTAGCAGTCTACTTTGGTGAATGCACTGAAGCTTAGGGGGCATGTACCTTGAATTGAGTCACCATGCTGGGGGAATGCTTACATTTTTCAAGCATAGTTTGTTTCCATTTCAAGCTTGTGTAAAAGTGAAACCGGTTTCAAGCATAATTTATTTTTGTTTCAATCTTGTGTAAAAATGAAACCAATTCCAAGCAGAGTTTCCCACTTTTTCAATCTTCTATAAAAATGAAACCATTACCATTTTCCCTCTCGTATTGCCATTTTATCAGCTTGTTTTTCCAGTTGAACCTTGGTTTTCTCATTCCATCATTACCATCTGTTCGGCCAATCATATTCCCTCCACTTGATTGTTTTACCCTTTCCTGAACAACATCTGCAATGAGTGGTCTTGTTAGCCAACCTCTTGACCTTTACTTGTTCTGAGCAGTTCTGCCATTACCAGAACCAATTTCTACCCTTTATACCACTCGTTCCTCCAAGAGGAGTCAACTTTTAGCTCTTTTCTGACTCTCTAAAATTGAAAATATTGTTGATATTCTTGTCATTTTGAACTCGTTAAATGGCTGCGAAATGATATCTACCCAGTATATGTTTACCCCTTTTTCAGGCTGGGATGGATTATTTACGAAAAAGGAATACCTTAGCCTATCACGACTAAGAGGTTCTTTCAGACTTTGTTTTCTACCTTTACGGATCTGTGAGACTACCTATGAAAAGGGACTGCTGGATTTTTCTTTTCTGCCTTCTTTTCAAACTCTCCAAACATGAAAAGATGTAGAGTTATTCCTTTGTTAGACTCGTTAAGCTCTGATGACATCAGACTTCATCACCATGACGTTATTCGAGTTCCTCCTTCCTAGGGCTCGTAAAATGTACTAGGATGGATTTTTCTGAAGGAAAAACTTACAGTGCAAGCATATGCTATCTCCTTCAAGCTTGTGTTAAAAAATAATTGGCATACTCGCCAGAAATGGTGGGGGAAAATGGAACTAGATTTTAGTTGTGTTGTCAGTATGTCACTCTTGAACATGTCACTTGTCTCCATTTGTGTTGAGCTGGGGAAATCTTGTTTCATCATTTTTTCCTCCATGGGTTTGGGTAATCTCTTTTGACCTCTAATTTTATCTTTGCCACTTCATCATGACCTCAGATCCTTTGATGTCAAATATTTCCAAATCTAGTGTCGTGTTGTTGATATGTTCAAGAGAAGTTTGCCTCTGTAGTTTTCAACCTCCCTCTTATTCTTTGTTGGTCCTGATTCACAAACACAATATTCCTTTGTCTCGTATCGATGATGTGGGAAAAATTATGACCCTCCTTCGACTAGGTCACTTCTTGTCGACTTCAGCTCATTATTCAGGAATCTGATCTAGAGAGTTCCTTTCGGTACCTTGGAGCATGCATGCATTAATGGCAGGTTTTTCGCATTCGATGCAAGGTCCACATCATTGGACTTCGATCGACTGACTTTGCGGGTGTTCAACGCCATATCACTATTCATATTTTGTGGATTGTACCTTTCTTACCTTGAGAGACATTTTCATTATTGGTGGTTCCTCTCGCGTCTGTTAACAGCTTTCATCATTGGCTGGTAATCAGATGATTTTATTGCATGTTCTACTTCACCTCATATATTCGCATGCTTGAATTTGTACTTTTTCGGATCGAGATGGAGTGCAAGACCCTGGGTTTTGTCTATTAAAATCTAGGCTGCGGGTTCTTTGTGGATTATCATGACTTATTTCATGACTCTTTGATTGGATGGTTACGACCATACTTGAGTCTATTTGTTGATCTTCACTGCTGGATGGCTGCGTCCATACCTTGATCTCAGTTTTTATATACTCCATTATGGATGGTTGCACCCATGCCACATGTTCATGTATCAGAGATATCAGTTGTACTTGTAATTGCAGGTTTTTTGACAACGGTGTTTGGTTCGAATGCGTTCTCATAAAGCATTTTTCCCCTCCCTCTCCCTCGGACCTCATGCTTTAGGGGGAATTTGTTACACAACATTTTTTCACTATCCCTGCAATCCCCATCCCGCACATTGGAAGTTCATTTCTGTGACTTATGAAAAGTGTCATGTCTTGCAAAGACCTTCATTGCATCCCTCTACATGAAGGTATCATTCCTCTTGTTGACAATTTCCTAAACAGAGCATAAAAAACGCATGTTTTTTCCTTGGCGCGAGTAGCCAGTTCTACCCTCATGCCGATGTGGAAGATTAACACTATGGCCTGCGCCAAGCTGTTTTTGGAATTTTTTTTAAAAATAGAGGTGGAGTTTCCATTCCAGCAACCTCGAGGATGAGTCATTGGGAGTGGTTAAGCTGAAACATCCACGGGCTTCCTCCTTTAGTTAGTGGTTTCCACCTCCCTTGGAACACTCATAAAGGATAGGCCTCCCTTCCAACTTTGTAGGGATCCAAACCTCCTCCTTTCCCTCTATATGAAAAAGCCATCTCCCTTTATGAAAGCTATTTGAACAAAGAGAATTATACAGCTGAATAGCTGAACTTGTAGAACTGAACTATAGATGAATAATTGAGTTATTGAGAAGGTAGATCAAGAAGGAACTCCATCGAGAGAGCCCTAATTCCATCCGAATTCCCCAACGAGCTTTGAGACGTGCTTCGCCTGAACCCCGCTGGAGGAGACCACAACGTCAGAGCATGGTTGCATCTCTTCTTTCTACCTAATAATATAAGTGACTATTGTCTAGTTCCTATCTTTTATTTTGTCTTTATCAAATGCAATATGCTTAGTCTTCTCTGACTGACCAGTATTTTTTGGATGAAATTAGTATGTGGTATGTGGTTATAATTTTCTGATCTTTGTGCAGGTGTCCAAATGCGATAAGAGAAGGGGTTGTGACTGGCCAAATCAGGAGCGAGAGGTTCTCATCACCACTATGATTGTCGATGACAGCATTGGACCACAGGTAGGCCATCTTATCGTGTCCTCTTTCATTCCAATATATATGAACCTACACTATAGCATGATTCCTTGTTTCTAGACCCACCCTAGGGCTAGAGGGATCGTCTCTGTCGGCAGAGACGATTTACCTACATAAAAAAATTATGGAGGAAATTATGCTTGGATGGAAACTACATATAAAATTATGAGAGATGTTTTCTATTGGAAAAGATTGTTTTCACATGTCGGAGAAAAGTTGAGGAGTTGTGTCCCATGTTAGATATTTTCTAGAAAACAGAGGCTAGCAACACTTCCACTTGTTCCAATTTCAATTCATTATTGTTTCTTGCAATGGGGATTATATTTCATAGGAGAAATAGTTCTAGATTCCAACAATCAACATAGATGGATTTTAACAGCCACTGATTATTTTAAGAAGTGGGTAGAGGAAATTCCTACTTAGAATGAAACTAGTACATTGGCAATAAAATTAATTAAAAGAAACATTTTGTCTAGACTTGGTCTTCCAAGAAAAGTTGTTATGGACAATGCTTACGATTTCAGTAGCATTAAAATGATAGAAATTTTTCAGAAATAATACATTAAATTACATCATTCTACACTTTAATATCCACAGTGTAATGGGTTAGCATAATCATCAAATAAAAGTTTGAGTAAAGTTATTAATAAAGTATTGGAAGAAAAAAGAAAGAATTGGGAAATTAAACTCAAATATGTAGTGTACGAAAACATATTTTCACCTAAAAGATCTACTGGCAAATATCCTTTCAACTTGTATATGGGATTGAAGCAATTTTACCAACACAATTAACATTTCGAGTTAGGATGTTTTTCTAGGACTCATATGAATAAGCTGGCAATTTTTCAAGGAGAATCAATCAGATCGTTGAGTTGAATCAAGACAAAGATGAAGTTCAACATAAAATTCGACATTATCGAGATAAAATAAATATTTTGTTTGATAGGAAGGTTAGAGAAAGAGATTTTATACAAGGAGACCTACTACCGAGATGGGATTCCAGAAGAGAGGATAAAGGAAAGAATGGAAAGTTTGATAATTTATGGTTGGGACCTTTCAGCATTGCAGAAGTGAAGGGTAAAAATACATTCATTTTACAAAACCTGGAAGGAAAATATTCCTCATTTCCAATCAAATTGCAATACCTTAGGCATTCTATTTATTAAGACATGTTTGCAACCATCATCATTGTATATTTCTGGTTTATTTTAAATTTCAGCAATAAGTGTGATTTTAACGACAAAGGCTCCATATCTAGAGGAAAAGGAACATGGATTTGCAAGTTCTTTGCATCCCATAGGTGGAAGGAGTCCCGAGATGAGTCAATGTTGTAACATATTTTTACCATGTCAGTATTTTCTAGTTTTTCCCTTTTATGTTAAAAACAAAAAAGAAATAAAAATACAGATAAATTAGAATTAAAAGAAAGAAAGAAAGAAAAAAATGAAAAAAAAAATATAAATAAAAGGGATAAAAAAAATAAATAGAAAATCCCAAAAGGTGCGCACGATTAAATGTTTCCCCTCATAGCTTAATTTTTTTTCTATTTAATATAATAATTTCATTTGATTTGAATATCACTTGTTAGTTTTTAATGAAGGTGCAACAATTGACAACGAAGATAAATCCTACCTCAACCAATGGTTCACGCCTGATAGCGGGATCCCTCGCATCCTCAAATGTTAACAAAGCGAGGGGTCCATAAAGTGGATTCATTTAATACATCTTATATTACATGGAAACCCTGCAGCTCTTGTAGCCCCCATCTATCATATACTACTTACCATGGTACACCACCCCCCCTACAAAACAGTCATCTACAATCTATGATTTCCTCCATCCACACATTTTCCCATTTTTTCACCCGCGAAACATCCCAATATATTTTACCATCGCTATTACTTTCACTACAATTAGCGAATGACCATTGTGAAATAAAAAATCCTGCTAATGTCTATCTGAATATAACACCCCCGTGCCAATAACGGTTAAACACTGAAGAAACTGTTATTTTTTCTTCATAAACATTATTATTCGTTTCTAAATTCCATTTTTCCAATTCTACTTACTAGTGCAACTTACCAAAACATCGCTACCAAAACAATTTCCAACAATGAAAGATCTTTAACCACCATATTTCTAGGTAAATCTATTTAATTTTCTCACAATTCATTTTCCTAATGGCTTCCCATAAAGGAAAATAAAAAATTTCTATAGATAATCATTTTTTTCCTCTTGTTATCAAATTAGATGAATTACCACTGGTTGATACCCAATTCAATATCGTAGAGACCAATTATGAGTTTGATCTCTACGAACATCATAATTGGGCATATCAAAATTTTGAAGACGAGAGTGATGAGTTCATTTTTTGAAAATCCATAATACTTAAGTTATGGTTCCCTCAAACCCACATTTTTCTATAATTTTCAGCCTGGTGTGGAGCCCGATACCTTCCGAGACAAAGAGTTGTAATTGCTCAAAACAATGAAACCATTTTTCATATTACATCCGAGTCAATTAGCCAAGCCCTTCAACTAAATCCTCAGGCTTCCTTACACCCTTTTTCTTCTGATACTTTAATGGAAAGCTACCAAAAACTCACTTACCCACATAGAGCCCATATATTTGAATAATTTTTACCGAAAAAATCAGAATTACCTAGAACTAACCATCCTTATCCCTCTGCAATATTTCCTGAGATATCGAAACAAATTATTTCCTTAGTATCTTGTCTATTAGGATATCCTGGTGACTAGAGGGTTGATGAAGTTATTTTGGGCTTTCTATCAATACTTTCTTCAGGTAAAAAACCATCAATTATGTTTAATTATATCCAATTTCTTTCTGGTACTATTCATGAACAGTTTTTAAATTTCAGCACAGAGGGATCATTTAAACACTAGTCAATTTTGGTTTACTTATTTTAATATTATAACTATGAAATATTCAACTTTCTATTGCAAAATTTGGATGATTAAGGTAAACCTCTGTCACTAATTCATTGGATATCCTATGTGAGGAAAACATCTGAAGAGATTTATTTCAGTTATTTTGTAAATCAATTCTTGTAGTTACTTGTTTTATAAACAGTGATGTAGTCCCTAGAATATCAACAACGATCAAGAGAATTATAAATCTAAGTGAACAGATAAAAGTTGGAGACTATTATTTATACCAAAGTTTCACTAAAATCATAATTTAGGGTTGTGAGCTTCAACCATAAAATTTTCCAGTGTTTCTCCCCATGAGGATTTTTGCATTGGAATACATTAGAAAAATTCTAAATAGTGATGAGGTTCATTTGTTTCCAGAAAAAAAGGCTCAGTTTAAATTGAAAGTGCAGGTTGGTCAATTTATAGTCAACACTAGAGCTGCGGAGAAATAGTTCATTGACTTATTGAGCCAGATGAATTTTAAATTAAGGTTTACATGGTAATATGATCGATTAGGAGTAATCTCCTCAATGAGAATTTCTCAGAAATCTCAACCATATATACATGTGGAGAAACGTGAAATTGAGTAGTTTTGGAATAGGGAAGACTAGAGAGAGAATACATTGCAGGAAATTTAAAACCAATTTCCAGTCAAACAACACTGGAACCCCTAAATACGATAAATAAATAACTGAAGAGACGAAGGGAAAGAATATCACCAGTAGGGTTAGAGTTTCAGAAATAAACATTCAAAGCATTCAAAAGGAGAAAGTCTATACATGTTGAACAAGAATCTTCATAAGCCCAAACTTATGAAGAACTTGCCACAAGTGTAACATCAACATAATTTTCATTACAACATATTTCTGAAGACACATTAGAATATCCTTCTTCCCCATCTTCTCCAAAACAAAAAAATGTATTTTTTCCAAGTTCTTAGACATGAAGAAGAAAAATGAGGCCCTAAAGACTTCAACATATATAGAGTTTTTAAAGCAATCTTCGTTGGATAAAACCAGATTTCTTACATCCCTTGACAGTGACAAAGGCCAGTTCGAATTATCATTTTTGGAAGAAAATGTCCCCGTTCCTAAATCTACCGAATATTACAAAAGCTCTATGTTTTAATTTGACACAAATAAAATTCATCCTATTGACCATATTGAACTTCATAAGCAAGCAGGGGAAATGATATATTCATCCTTAACCAGTTCTGCTACGACAACTTCCAAATTACATTTTTCTCTCAACCACATTCATTCCCAATTAAAATTTGAGAATATGTCTTCTTTCTCAAAGGACACCAAAATCAATGGACTTGATTATTTAGTTATAAATTTTGGATTAGATCCTAAAAACATCAAGGAAGATGAGGAAATCATCAAGAGAAGAAATGTTTATTTTCAGGCATTGAGGAAATAATTAAAGCTACCAACAAATGAACATCCAGATGCCCAAGAATTTTTTCAGTTAGATAAGGAGAAGTGGAACATGCTATGGATGATTTTTGAACAAAACATACTGATACAAAATATGGAAGCTGAAATGGAAAATTAAATCAAGGAAAAATAACTACAACACAGTATTGCAGCAACAAATTCGATAGTAGTAACTTCAACACCAAAAATTTTAGTAGATAAACTATCAAAAGTTATGGGAGATTTCTCATTGAAATATATTAACATTTAAAAAATCATAAATTTACTAGAGAAAGTTCAAAATGACAAGATAAGGGTTAACAACACATATCTGATTGAAGTTCAAAATAATTTCAGATTAACACCATAGATAGAAAAATATGAAAATGAGTCACTGATTGCACAGACATTGGAAGAGGAAAAAGATAAAATATGTACTGAAATAAACTCCACCATGACTGAAATTTGGGCATCAATTAATGTTAGTCTTGAAAAAGAAGAGTTGGTGGACAGATCAAAGGCAGTCATCATAGGAATCAAAGAGTGTTTGGAGCATATGCCTGGAGAAGCACACAAAATAATTAAAGTATTGAATTCTAAAACCAAAAAAGGATTAGAAGAACTTGGAATTGAGGACATAATTGATATTTTCCTAAGAGGTAAGAAGAATTTTGATAAGGAAATTTTTTGTTATGAAACCAGCTCCAAAATAGAAGAAAAGAGAGATCAACGCCTTAGAAATAAGCCACTTCAAGGGGGAAAACTCCTTTACATTACATAAATGAAAAATTATTGGATGACACAAATGAAAAAACCTCCTTTGATATATAGGAGTCCATGGGATCACATAGCCTACCTAATAATAATAATGTAAGGGCACAATAATAACAATATTAGGGTTACAGGGGTACAACAATAACAATAATGGGGTTACACTAACAACAATAAGGGACTATATTAGTAATATAGGGACCTAGCATGCCCCTGTCCTTCAAAAAAAGTGTTTTCCTCAACGCTTGAGTAGCTCTGGATCATTCAGTATAAAATTCTCATCCTCCCATGTAGAATATTCAGTGGGTAAGTTCTTCCACTTGATGAGATACTCTGAAATTGATCAATTTCGCAACTGTTGAGTTCTTGTTTCCGTGATTGCTCTAGGTTCTAATATTATTTTTCCTTCCTCATCAAGTTTTGGAAATATAGTTTGAACTGGAAGTTTGTCACCTACAACCTTCTTTAAGCATGAAACATGGAAAACTGGATGTACTCGCGAAGAAGTAGGAAGCACCAATTTGTATGCCATATTACCAATATTTAGCAACACCCTGTAAGGACGATAGTACTTTGGAGATAATTTATTATCCTTCTTAGCTTGCCCGAGGAACATTTTTTTGTATGGTTTTAGCCATAAAAATACCCAATCTCCTACATCAAAACTTCTCTCGCTGCGATGTTGATCTACCTATTGATTCATTCGATTTTGTGCCAAATTTAGGTTATCCTTTAAGAGTTGGAGAACTACTTGTTGATGCTCGATGTGATATCCCACTGCTTCAACCTTAGAATTTTTCTCTTAAAGATGATATGATGCACGGTGGATGATATCCATAAAGTTCCATAAATGGGGTCATTTTTGTTGTAGTATGGAAGGAATTTTTTTACCACCATTCAAAAAGAGATAACCACTTGACCCATTGTGTTTTCTTATTAGATACAAAAAAATGAAGATATCCTTCCAAACATTTATTCACTATCTCAGTTTGACCATCAGATTGAGGATGATAAGATGAGCTATGAGCTAGTTGAGTACCCAAACAACAAAATAATTATGTCCAAAAATTTCCAGTAAAAATGGGAACTCTGTCACTTACAATAATTTTTGGTTTTCCATGTATCTTTTGAATTGTTTCCATAAATGCAGTAGCAATCGTACTTTCTTTAAATGGATGAGATAATGCACAAAAGTGTGCATACTTGGTAAGTCTATCAACTACCACCATGATGAAACTCTTTCCTTCGGAATTAGGTAAACCTATGATAAAATCCATTGAAATCTCCTCCCAACGTTGACTTGGAATGGATAAAGGTTGTAGAAGACCCAGGGTCCTAATTGTCTCAACTTTATTTTGCTGGAAAAACAAACATTCTGCCACAAAATTTTGAATATTAGATTTAAGGCCATCCAAAAAAAAAAAATTTCTTCACCCTATGGTAATTTTTTAAAAATCTTGAGTGTCCTCATAAAGGAGAAGTGTGCAATTCCAAAAGAATCTTTTGTTTTAGTTGGAAATGCTTACAAATATATAAGAAAACTTTGTATCATAAGGAATGATTTTTTCCAACTAAATGTATCAGATGTACTAGTATCTTGTTGAAAATTTTGAATGAGTGTCCACACTTCTTCATCCTTATTCCATTCATCCCTTGCTTTGGTTATCCAATCTGGTTGGATAATGGAAATGGCACAAAGAAATTCTTCCACCTCTTCATCCTTTCTTGAGAGTGCATCTACGAAAACATTTAGCTTCCCTTTTTTAGGTGATTTCAAGGCCATAGCCCAACATCATTGTGAGCCATTTTTCATGCTCTTATTAATATAGTCTTTGTTCCAAAAAGTGTTTAAGACTATCACGATCAATTTTTACCTTGAAGTGTCTTCCCATTAGGTAAGGTCGTCATTTCTTTAGTGCATGTAGTATTACCAACATTTCCTTCTCATAAATAGCTTTCTGTAAATACTTTCTTTGATTGGACAACTTTCAAAAGAAATGGGTCTTCCTTCTTGCATTAAAACAACACCAATTCCATTTCCTGAGGCATCACGTTCCATAATAAATGTTATTGTCAAGTCTAGCGTAACTAAGACTGGTGTTATGCACATTTCCTCTTTAAGATGTTCAAAGGCCTTAGTTTCTTCAGGAGTCCATGAAAATGAAGCTTTCTTAAATAATTTTGTTAGAGGTGCTGCAATTCTCCCATAATTCTTAACAAACTTGCGATAATACCCTGTTAACCCGAGAAATCCTTGCAGGTGATTTATGGTTCTTGGGACTTTCCATTCCTTAATGGATTTAATTTTGTTAGGGTCTACCTTAAGACCCTCATGAGATACAATATGAACCATATTTTGCACCTCTTGTACTCAAAAGAAAAATTTAAATTATTTTGCATATAATTGTTTCTCCTCTAATATTTTGAGCACCTTGTTAACATGTTGAACATGATCCTTTCAAGACCTGTTATATATTACTATGTCATCAAAAAATACTAGCACAAATTCTCTAAGGAAGGGTTTGAAAATGGAAATTATCAACCCTTGAAATGTAGAAGGTGCATTGGTAAGGCCAAAAGGCATGACCAAAAATTCATAATGACCCTGATGAGTTCGAAATGTTTTTTTCAGAATATCTTTCATCTTCATTCTAATTTGATGATATCCTAAACGAAGATCCAACTTGGTAAAATAAATTGCTCCATGTAGTTCAACCAATAATTCATCAACCAAAGGAGTGGGAAATTTATCTTTAATAGTGAACTTATTGAGCTCCCCATAATCCAGACACATGTGCCATGATCCATCCTTCTTGTGCACCAATATTACTGGAGTAGAGAAATAACTTTGACTAGGTTGAATTATACTAGCCTCTAACATTTCTGCAATGTTCAATTTCTCTCTTTTGGACATGAGGATATGTGTAAGGCCTGGTGTTTGGAGGAACACTTCCTGGAATCAATTGAATAGCATGATCATGATCATGAATAGGTGGTATTTGTTAGGTCCTCGTAATTTGTCAGATTGGAAAGACCAAATGTACAAGGGTGACATCAATCCAGTCTCTAGAGTCCTAGGACCTAGTCTTCCTAGACTCAAAGAGGGCTCTCTCTATGTTTGTATGAAAAGTGTAACTTGATAGCTTTTAGGTTTTGATTTTAGGCTAGCTATTAGGTTTAGGGTTTGTTTTTTGTTTAGTTGGTTGGGTAGGTTGTCAAGAAGTTTAGATAGAGTGAGAGATTGTTAAGCCATTAGGCTATGGAGTCTACAAAGGTTTTGAGGAGTTTAATAAATAGGTCTAGGGTGTGTCACAAGGAAAATATAACAAAGTCAAATGGATCTAAAGGCTTTATGTGAATGAAATGAACATCAAATTTGTGAACATAGTAGGTGCAAAAGGGCAGTTAAGAATCCTTAAACAAATACTTTTAAGAAGAACTACCTTTAAGACTACTAATCATGAAGCAATAATCAAATACAAGACATACCAATAACTTCTTTGAATAAACCCTAGCAAGTAAGCATGAAGACAACAATCCAGTGAACTATAGAAGGAAAGAAACTTGTAAATATTCTAGTGATTTCACCTTCAAGCTTAGAAGACATTTCAGATAACACATAGCATAGATCAAGGAAGAGGGAACTCCTAACATCATTAATCAAGCTATAAATACCTCCAAAGAAACTATTTAAGATTAACAAAATATCATGGTGAATCATAGACCTCTTTAGCTAAACCTAGTAAGCAATACTTTAGAGAAAAAGACCTCAAAAACAATGTTTAAGTAATGGAAAAGAGCAGGGCTAACCATAAGACTACTTTGAAATTTTCTTCATTGAATAATATTTAAGATAAATAAGAATAAGTGGGTTTAGGGAGCAACTATGAATTCTCTAAACGGGCCTAGCAGAGGAAAACATAGAAGCAATAGAGAACAAACAGAGCTAAGTTGCCTCTAAACAACATTTGTTAGCCTAAAAATTTTGTCCTACTGCAATAGAAATATGGAACAATATGATAACATGAGAAAAAAATAACTAAATAAGGAACACATCACCATTAAATATGCTCAGGGATCCTACAAGTAAGCCTTTTCCATTGTCAAGCAAGCCCAGCCATCCACAAAAACCAAGGCCAAATTTCTCTCCAATCTCAAAGTCTATGTATTACTCTCAATAATCATCCAACATGTAAAATGAGGCCTCAATGTTTTATTTAACAAGAAAAGAGGACCAAAACCCTAACTAGGGTTTGAAAATATCATAAATACCCATAAATACCATTGATGTCCAAAGAGACCATGCAAGGCCCAAGGCATAAAATATCTAATGAAATAAATGAAAAATAACTTGTAACACCTAAATTTGGAGTGATTTGCCCAAAAATCCACAAAATATCCATTTTCCATAAATGAGTGTCTTTGGTTGACTTTTGCACACAAGGGTGCAACAGGGAGGTCCAAGGGCACAGCGTCTGCACTGGAAAAATGGGTCACCTTGTAGCTGAATTTTAAAGGCCTTCTCGATGTCGGAATGAGCTCCGTGATGGCTCGTTGGAAAGCCTGTCAAGTCTACCTTCCTAAAATTTCATTGGGTTTCTTATTGGACTCCATTAACTTGTTCAAATACCAAAACTCCCAAGGCTTCTAAGGGTGTAGTGCCAACCCTGAAAACATGGCAGAAAGGTGAAAATGTGCATGTTTTCGGGCCTTTTGGAGGAACATAACTACTCCAAATGATCTAAAATTTGGTGTGCGTGATGCCCTTGGCCTGATGAATCCAAAAATGTAAGCTTTTGCTTCAATGGATGCCTGTAGGAAAAGTGAAACACCAATGGCGTTGTGCCCTTGGCCCTCAAAATCAGTCAAAAACCAAAAATGTCAAAAACTTGCCAAAATTTGCAAATATCTCCCTCATGGTCTTTAGGATGCCTGTAGAGAAGAATTAGCTAGTATTTCAAGATTTTATTGGTCTTTTTCCTCCTTGAGTTCTTGAATTTTGGCAATGGCTCTTTTGAGCTTGGCCCTTGCAATTTTATTTCTCAAGGCATAATGCTTGGCCATATTTTTCTGAAGGCCAAGGTTCCTTTGTGTCTTTGCCAGCTAATCCTCCAAGTATGTATTAGCCCTCTCCAACCAAGGCTCTCGATCATACTCAGTGTCCATGGCAAGAAGCTCACTTGGAGTGAGATGCTCTGCCAATGTTGTTTCTTGCTCCTTCTCCTTGGTCAAGGCCTTCCTCAAGCCCATTGTTCTTGGCCTTCTTCTAGATATCTACCCTTCTTCATATTCACTCTCATCAAAAACACCCAAGACTTCATCAAGCCTAACCTTGGTTATTTTAGCCTTTTTCCATGATCTGATTGCCCTAACCTCATAAATGGCTTTTTATGCCTCCAAATGTTTTTTTTCAGTCTCATAATAGTGGATGAAATTCCTGACCCTAGCTAGGTTGGCTTGCAAATCCTTGATTTGGGCATCCTTACCCTTTAGCAGAATTCTTCTGACCCTTACCTCGTTCTCATCATCACTATCAACATGGATGATTTTAAATTCCCGCTTGGTTCCTTCACCATTTTTTCCATCATGACTATCATCATCATTAATACCCTTGTTCTACTTATGGCTTTCATGGCTGATCTCATGGTTGCTGTCATCTGTCTCCATGCTCTTTGCTTCATCACTAATATTCTTGTTTTCCTTATCAGTGTGAAAATCATCATCTCCATTGATATCATGGCCATCATGATTTCTTCTTGATTCTTCATTGATTTCTTCACTGATATTTGTTTCACTTATATCAGCCTCAATTTCTTCTTCTTCACTGCTTTTGGCATCTTCATTTTCGTCACTGACTTCTGGGCTATCATTATCACTGATATTGGCATCATTTACATCAGCCTCGTCATTTTATTATTGACTACTAGGTGCTTCATCATTGGTTTCTGCACTTCCTTCATCACCACTGATATCTGCATTCTCTTCCATTGACATTTTGACAATTTTTCCCTTGGAAACCCTAAATTTTCTTGTGAAACTGATATGAAAAAGGAATTGTAATGGTGGTGAAAGGGTAGCTCTTTAATAAGTGATTGAGATGGATAAGTGAAGGTAAAGGTGTATGACTATGAGTGAAAGGTAAAGGAAGACAAACTTGATGACCACTCCTACTGATTTGAAAAAGCTCTGCTTCAACACACCTTGTACTTATTTCAATTTTTTAAATGAGGGAGAGTAATGTAAGGTAAAAATTATTGCAGTTGTAAGGGACATAGCTATTATGCTTTGATGGATGACCAATCTGAAATCAAATGTAACCAAACTACTTTACCCCTGTTTTTACTAGCATTCCCTTGTTTTCCTATGGTGGAGGCTTAATCAGGGTTTTCAGCAGGAAAATTAGGTCTTCACTTAGGGTTTCATTCCTTTAAAAACCATCAAATGCTTGGAGGGGATTTTAGTACATCCACTTACCACTTAGAGGTGCTTTAGCAAACTTTTATGGGAACTTGGAGGTGTTTCTGAGTTAACTTGAGGGTTTACAGATGCAGGAGGCCCTCCTGGCCAAACGCACAGCATGTGAATGCGGTTTCGGGTAGGGCTGCATGTAAAGTGCCCAAGTACATGGGGTGTTGGGTCAGGTAACGCGCAGCATTGTGTGTCAGGCACGTAGTGCCAAAGTTATTATGTCAGGCCTGTCGGGTCTGCCAGGTGAACACGGAGTGCGTTTCCAGGGATGCAACGTAGAACAAAAATGCATGAGGAAACCGCCTAGGTGCACAACACATGACTCCAGGCATGCAGCGTGGTCGTGAATGTAGAACGCCTAGTATAGTTGCCTGAAATTGATTCAGAAAATCACAATTTTTCTCCTTGACTATTCTTGATCCTTGCAAGTGAATAATGAATTGTCTGAAGGGTTGAAAGGACCTTTATATGCTTAAGGGTTTAAATTTGTCTTTAAAAACCCTCTTCTAATGTTTTTAGCCTTTGTCACTCTTTTCACTAATGTTACTCTTTTCACTAATGTTCCTTTCACCTTTTGCTACGGGTGACCAGAGTACTAATTTGGACTTTTCTTTTACTTTTATTACCAAATAATTTGTCATTTTTGGTTTGCAGGTGACTTCAAAGGTTAAAGTTGATTCTTTGTTGCTTCCATCACACATTTGAACTCAACCTTTACCTCTTTTTTATGACCTTTTCACATTGTTTTCTTCTGCATGTGATTAGATGATCAACTTGGCGCAGTGAAGTTAATAGTTCCGTTTCGGTTTCATATGTGATTGGTAATTGGATGTTCTTTAGGAACTCTACCTTCCTTAATCTTGGGGGCTTCATATGTTTTCTTTTGACACCTTAGAGACTAAAGGCACAAGGAAGCACCATCACAACACTCCTTTGACATGCATTATGGAATTCAAACAATGCCATTTACCTTCTTTGGCCACTTCTGATTTGCAGGTGCCATAAAACATTGAAGTGTCCTTTCAATTTGTTCCTAAAGCTTGACATAATCATTTACACAACATCAATTTTATAATCACCTTTGATTCCCATCTTGGAGCTCAAAATCATGTTTTTTGTCCTTTGACCACTGAGTGTAGGTGACTAAAATGATAATTTAACCCTCTTTTCACTGGTACTCTTTTCCTTGTTCTTTGAAGTAGTGAGACATTTTAGCTTAGCAAAATCTAGGATGTTACACATAGTAGCCCCTTCAAATATTCCTTCTGCTGTCATCATGGGGGCTTAACATCATCATTTTACCTCTTTGACCATTTTTGGCATGAAAAAATCCTTGGGATGAGTTTGGAATCTTTACAAATAGTGATATCTTCAGAAACCCTTTGTTGTCATTATGGAGTCCAAACTTACCCTTTCACCTTCTCTGATCACCTTATAAAAACCCTATGTTTCTGAGATGCTTGAGAAAAATTACGAGTGTTGTCTTCTAAGTTCTCTATAGCCCTTTCAAGTTCATTCATTATGTCCAGTTCACCTCACCTTTTTCCCCTTTTTATTTATAATTTCTGAAAAACTTCTCTTCATGTCTGGTTTTATTAGTGTGCCTCCTTCATGTGAATTTTTACATTGGATCCTTGCTCAGCACATTGCTGGCCCAATCAGGCTTAGAAACCCTGATTCTTCTTGAACACAAACCACTTCCTCTTTCTTTGTTGTGAATGTATTTATTGAGGAGCAGGCCTTTTACCTTACCAATTGTTTGTTGATAGTCACTTTAACACTCCTGTAGAAGTATCAAACTTCACATTTACTGTAATATCCAAAAATAGGGAAATTCTACAACAATGAGAATATCTTAAGATATTCTAAATTTGGAGCTTAAACAACAAATGAATACAATAATGGATTTTCAATGATTAATAGACTCATATGATGTGTTAAAAATACATATCCATCAATTAAAGCTATAGCAACAGCTTATACATCATTTTGTGATCCAAAAGTTGGGGAAAAGCAGCAAAATAAGCCCCAAAAACGTTATTCCCAGCTATTTGCGTAATAAAAGAGGAAAATAATGGTGGTATCCATTATATTATGTCATATGGGACTTACATACCAAATGGGAGCAAAAAAAATCACTCTAGTTAAGTTAAACAAATCTCCTGGTCTTGATATGGCTCAAAAAGGCCCAAATCCCATGACTTTTATCATACAAAATGATTAAAACAAGGGAAAGCATGATTAACTTAGGGTTTCTACAATAAATAACGGTCCTTAACATATTTTGAGTTTATAACATGCAAGACTGAAGAAAAATGGGGATTCAACCCTTTTTATACAGCGAAAGACAACCCGGCAAGAGCCTCATGAAAGTACATGTATAAAATGACAAAGCATGCAAATCTAGATCTGAAATAGCATAGTTATACTGTAGCTCTACATAAATGGGCTGAATAATAAAAATAACATAAGAAGAATGATGTACAAAGCCTCCTGGGAGAAGGGTTGGCCCTTCCTCCAAGGAATGAGCTCACAAGCAAGGGTTTAAACCCTGCTACTGCAACACTCTGAAAAAGGATGAAATTTATGCAAACGACTGTGCTATAGAAGATTGGAAATGATGTGGCCACATGAAAATATGTAAAATATGATCCAATACCTTCCTCACAGATCTTGCAAAGAAAGGGAAGCTCCCTCCTCTAAAAGATAAGCTCAGAAGTGGTGTTGTGATCTTCCCACTGCAACACCTTGCAACACAGTGTTTCCTGATACAAGAATAATGATGTAGCTGAAGGAGGATGCTTGGCCTCAAGCCTGAATGTGGAAGACTAAAATAAAATGCTCCTCCAAGAGGCCTCTCAAGGAATGAGAAGGAATCCCTAAGAAGGAATGCCTTGTGCTAAACACCACTGCATACTCAACTCAACAGTTGAAGAATGCTCAATAGTCTAAGCAGACCAAAATCAATAATCCATAAGCTAACCCCAAATGGCTGCCATCTCTTCCCTTATAATATTTTTGAGCCTCCTCACCTTGGGTCCCACCCATTAGGGTTTCCCACACCACATGATCACTTTCCCTCCAAAACTGCATTGTAGCTCCATCAAGGCTACTCCTCCATAATGCGTTGTTGACTTTGTCAAGTTGACTTAATTGACATGATTCTCTTCATGCCCACACATGGAAAGTGCAAAATACAGCTACTAGGATGTCTCCTTTTCATACCAAGAGGGATTTTATGCTAATACAAGACAAGTTAGGGTCTTTTTTCCCCCATTTATTCATCTAGTAAGTGCAAAGATAAAAAATTAATATTACTATTAGCTGCATGGTAATTTAGGAATATTATAGTCCTCCCCTCCCAAATTTTTCTTGTCCTCGAGAAACTGCAAGGATAGAACTAGAAAGTCTCCTTCCCTCTTCTTGTAGCATCCTCATATGATGAGCTCTCCCAAAGCATAAGATGTTGTCTCAACAATGAAACTCCATGGTGCCTCTCCCAAGAATACAAGTTAGCATTTGGTGTACATCCAAAATGGCTATCATCATGCAAAATTAAAATACTCATGGATACAACTATGTGTTGTCTAGAGGTCCTCTCAAGGCATGGAGTTTGAAGTGCATGGGAAACTATCATTCCCAAGTGAAAACCCCACCCCCAAGCTATCATCCATATAAAATGAGTCACCCTCCAACATGGAAACTCATGAAAGATCCCCTCCACATTTGGCTCATGAAGTGTAGGTGGGCTGAATAGATGAACATGATAGGCAAGAGGGCCTATCCACACTGTCCTCCTCTCCACTTATGATAAGTGTAGAATGCATGCTAATTTTGGGCTGCAATAAGGTTTCCCTCAAGTGGCAAGAAGAAGATTGGATCTTCAAGGATCCTTTCTCCAATGTCATGAGCCATGCTAACCCAAACCATTCCATACAAGATGAATGGCACATCATCACCATATGGAATCCAAATCAGAAAAATTTTGAAGGTTGTGTGAAATTTGGATGGTACAAATGGTTTCCCAAGTGGATACTGCACAATCTTCCCAACTCTTGTTTGAGAATATCATGTGGCAAGTGGTTCTCCAATAAGTTACAAGCTGTGCATGTTTTCTCCTCCACCATCGGGTAGTAAGTAGCATTGTATATCATTTGTACATAATAAAATTAGCAATACACTTGCCCAAATTCATGTATATATGGGCTACTAGCATTACAAATATTGACCCTAAAGTGACCATGAAACCCAAAAATACTCTTGCTCTCTTGTGGAGTAATGCACTATTCATAAATGGTGAGAAGATACAAATACTCAATGGAGTAATCAGCAAGTACATAAATGTGTTTCTTACCATGCATGGTGAGTAAGATGAAAGTGAGGTCCACGAATGAGCCCTCCCATGAGAATATTCTCATAAAATTCTGTAGAATGAGAGGATGCATACTCCCCTTGGAACTCTCCATCAATAGAAGCATACTCCCAAGTGACATCGTTGTAGGCCTTAGTTATAAGGCTCTCGTCATCCCATGACTGGTCCCTTTGAAATTCCATATGCCAAAGCCATCCACTATCATGCTTCTATGTGAGAGGATATCCTTCCTATATGGAAGCCTCTCGTGATTCTTCAATGCTAAAGGGTAGCCTTCTTGCACCTTGAATGTGCCTTCCTTCTCTCTGGAAATATCATGATAAGTATGGGAACAATTATGCCCATACTCTCCCAAGTGTGACCACAGCAACAAAAACTCTTGCTACTCACTCATCTCTCCCTCATACAAGCCATAGAGTCAGATCATGATAGTTGTCTTATATGATGCCGCATACAAACAAGTCTTCTGCTGTTCTATCATATGGGTTCAATGCCATGCCCCCATCCACCACATACCTCCTGACAAAGGGTATGTCCAATATGGCCAAACTCCCTCAAGAGTAGCCAGCGCAAATTTTCTTCTTGCTACCCTGTGTCATATATCTGCAAGTGGCTCACCAGCCTCTTGCTCTCCATCCACCCCCATTCATCCAAATGTGGATGCCTCCAATCATGCTCCCCCTTGGTATCTTCCCAATGAAGACTGCCAATCTCCCAAAGAATATCTTTCTCTTTGCACCTCATGGGAAGTTGAGATGCTACTCCTTGGAGACCTTTTAGAAAAGATCTCTCATCAATGATCCTCTTGAATCCATAAGGACCAAAGTGTGCTGAAGGTAAAACATCATCATAAAGTGGCACAATGCTCATCATGCCCTCCAAAATTCCACAACCCAACCCCAGGTGTTGTATGCAACTTAGTAGGGTTGCATTGAGATGATTTTTTACCCCATCCTTGATCAAACCAAAGTTGTACAACGCAGTGCAAGCTTGCTACTCTATATTAGTAAGGTGTTTTGATCCCTAATCATGCAAATACATACTTCCAAGGTCTCCCATAATATTTTTTGAAATGATAGAAAATGGAAATTCATGCATACCTTGCTGAATCTCTGGAACATCTTATATGGCTGCAAGAGTCCCTCCCTCCCATGTGTTGGCTGATCCAACTGCTGATATAGATGGCTACCCCTTCATGAATGTGACAACGCTAATAAAATACTCCTCAAGTGGTGATGAAGACTCCTTCTTCTCTGATCTCTTATTGTCAAATCTTCTGATCACCCTGTGAGAGAAATTTGAAAAATTAGATACTCTTGCATGACTCAGATGACTGAACCACCAAGTGCTTGCCTTTCCCTCCAAGTAAAACGCTGAGATCTCCACAGCCTCTCTTTCTACTACTGGATGTAGTAGGAAGTATGCTTCTAGCTTCATCACCCAAGATTATGCTGAACATAAGGTTGATCCATCAAAGGTGGACAATAGAAACCTACTGCCCCTTATCATCCTATTGTTGTATGGCCTCCTTTCTTCCTTCAGTTGGATAAACTAAGGAATATCAAGAGTCTCTTCAAAAGCTCTAGGTTGACACTTGTACTCTGCCAAATATCCACTTAGGATCTCATGTTATTAGTGGTCTTCTTCCTCTTCACTCACTCTATGAGAATAGGAAGTGCATAGGTCTTATTCTTTCTCTTGAAACCTTCTAGAGGTCTCACTACAACTTTCTTCTTCTTGAAACCCTCTTGGAGTTTCATTACATCTTTCTTCTTTCATTTGTTTAACCTCCTTGTATAGGCTCTTCTTAGATATGAAAATTGATGAGAGTAATCTCATCCTCTCCATCATTCTGATCTCTGCTTCTTCTTATATTCTGGATTGCATCTGAAATCCATAGGCTGAGCCAAGATGAAGGCCCTGATACCACTGTAATATCCCAAAATAGGGAAATTCTACAACAATGAGAATATCTTAAGATATTCTAAAGTTGGAGCTTCAAAAACACATGAATACAATAATGGATTTTAAATGATGAATAGACTCATATTATGTGTTAAAAACACATAGCCATCAATTAAAGCTATAGCAGCAACTTATACTTCATTTTGTGATCCAAAAGTTGGGGAATGCAGCAAAATAAGCCCCAAAAATATTATTCCCAGCTATTTGCGTAATAAAAGAGGAAAATAACGGTGGGATTCCTTATATTATGTCATATGGGACTTACATACCAAATTGGAGCAAAAACAAACCACTCTAGCTAAGTTAAACATATCTCTTGGTCCCGATATGGCTAAAAAAGGCCCAAATCCCATGACTTTTAGCATAAAAAATCACTGAAGCAAGGGAAAGCATGATTCAATGAGGGTTTCTACAATAAATAATGGTTCTAAACATATATGGAGTTTTTATCATGCAAGAGTGAAGAAAAATGGGGATTCAACCCTTTTTATACAGCAAAAGACAACCCGACAAGGGCCTCATGAAAGTACATGTATAAAATGACAAAGTATGCAGATCTAGATCTGAAATAACGCAATTTATACTGCAGATATTCATAAATGGGCTGAATAATAAAAATAATAGAAGAAGAATGATGTACAAAGCCTTGTGGGAGAAGGGTTGGCCCTTCCTCCAAGGAATGAGCTCACAAGCAAGGGTTTAAACCCTGCTACTGCAACACTCTAAAAAAGGACGCAGTTTATGAAAATGAATGCGCTGTAGAAGATGGTAAATGATGTGGCCACATGCCAAGATGTAAAATATGCTCCAAGGTCTTCCTCATAGATCTTGTAAAGAAAGGGAAGCTCCTTCCTCTGAAAGATAAGCTTAGAAGTGGTGTTGTGATATTCCCACTGCAACACCCTGAAACATAGTATTTCTTGCTACAAGAATAATGTTGTGGCTGAAGGAGGATGCTTGTCCTCAAGCGTGAATGTTGAAAACTGAAGTAAAATTCTCCTCCAAGAGGCCTCTTATGGAAGGACAAGGAATCCCTAAGAAGGAATGCCTTGTGCTAAACAACACTGCATACTCAACTCAACAGCTGAAGAATGCTCAATAGTCTAAGCATACCAAAATCAATAATGCATAAGCTAACCCCAAATGGATGCCATCTCTTCCCTTATAAGCTCTGTGAGCCTCCTCACCTTGGGTCCCACCCATTAGGTTTTCCCACACCACATGACCACTTTCCCTCCAAAATTGCGTTGTAGCTCCATCAAGGCTACTCCTCCATACTGCGTTGTTGACTTAGTCAAATTGACTGAATCAACATGATTCTCTTCCTCTTCACACGTGGAAAGTTCAAAATCCAGCTACTAGGATGTCCCCTTTTCATACCAAGAGGGATTTTATGCTAATACAAGACAAGTATGGGTCTTTTTTCCCCCATTTATTCATCTACTAAGTGCAAAGATAAAAAATTAATATTCCTATTACCTGCATGCTAATTTAGGAATATTACATTTACCCTTTGCAGAAGTTGAACTTGATAAAGTAGTCCTCCTTGGATATTTTATGATCTTTATTGGACAACCATGTGTTGATATTTTTTTACATTTGAGCCATCTTCTAGCACATGAAAAGCAGTTCCCAAAACACCAAGGATGACCCTACAACCTATGAAACCCTACTGACCCAGTGGGAGGATCCTTTGACCTGGTCTTTGACTGAAACTTGGTTTGGGGTCTTCAAGTGTAAAAATAGAGTATTTGACAAAGTGATGTATTGAAGATCTAAAATCCAATGTACTTGATTTATCTAAACAACCTACAAATATAGTATTGAGACCATCAATGCTTGAGGAACCTAGTGAACATGGGAAGGAACAATCTGTTTGGTAACCCTAGATGGAAAGTGGTGGGGTGAGGAAAAGGAAAAATAGAGTGCTGAGGTTATAGGTGGGAAAATAGGATATAGATGAGTGGCAAAAGCCCATGAGGGCCTTTTTAGGAGTGGTAGGTTAACCATGGAATGGAAAAATAGTAGAAGAGTTAAAAATTTGGTAGAAGGATAATGAAGGCAGTGAGATTTCTAAAACTCACAATATTCAAGAATACTAGTTTTAGAAATATAGAACTAATATTTAGTCATCTACAGATGGTAAAAATTACTGATGACTAACAAGAGTCCTTTGGGAGTTTCAAACACCTTGGAATGATTGTCCAAGAATTTTTGAAGATCTATAGAAATAGATGATTTTGATGTTGGAACTTCTAGTGAGAATATTTGTGAAATTACACTTCATTGTTCTTTCTTCAGAAGCTTTTTCATGACATTAGATATTATCATCTTTCCTAGCTTCCCTGTGATACCCTAGAATTTGACTTCCTTTCCTTCCTAAATAAAGTTCAAGAACATTTCTTGAAAATTAAATTCTATCATCCCCAAATATTTTTAACCATTGCACTCCTAGTACAACTCAGCACCTCCCATTGGAATGGAAAGCATTGGAATATTCAATAAATATTCCCCCATGGTTAGCTTGATATTATGATATTTTCCACATAAATTTATAGTTCCTCCATTTGCAACCATAACTTGACATTCTGGTGTTGGGTATATGAAAAAATTCAATTCCTTGGCTACCTTACAATGACTAAAATTATGGGTACTACCCAAATCAATCAACACTATTACCTTTTTCTTCTTGATATGTCCTCTATCTTGAGAGTTTGAGGAGTGGTAATACCTTCCAATGCATTACATGATATGGTAAAAATCATTTATTCTTATTATAGGGTTGGTTCCTGGTGTAAATCCTATTCTTTTGAAGTTTCTTGTTCATTTTCTTCCTCCTCTTCACAATCTATGTAAAATAATTTCTTCTCAGCACACTTATGACCTTTAGCGTATTTTCAATCAAAACTGTAGAAAAGCCCTTTTTTTCTTTTTTCTTCCAATTTTTTTGGTGTCAACCTTGTAGGTTGTGGAAGTCTAGGAGTAGCAACACTTCCATATTGATAGATGTGAGTGGTAGGCTTCCTTTTCGCCATAATTTTAGATTCAAATTTTCTTTCCAATTTGAATGCCTACTCCAATAAATCAGGTTCCCAAATGTGAACTTCATGTTGGATGTTATCCTTTAAATTTCCTATGAGGACATCAATCCCGTGTTCCTTTGGAATATCAGGTACCCTTATATTCAATTTTTGGAAGTCCTCAATGTGCTCTTTCTTCCCCATCTTCTCCAAAACAAAAACCATTTTTGCCAAGTTCTTAGAAATGAAGGAGAAAAATCAGGCCCTAAAGACTTCCACATATACAGATTTTTTGAGGCAATCTTCGTCATATTAAACCATGTTTCTTACGTCCCTTGACAATGAAAAAGGTGAGTTCAAATTAGAATTTCAGAAGAAAATGTCCCCATTCCTAAATCTACTAAATATTAAAAAATATCTATGTTTTAATTTTCCACAAATAAAATTCATCCTGTTGACCAGATTGAACTTCATAAGAAATCAGGGGAAATGATATATTCATCCTTAACCAGTTCTACTATGGCAACTTCCAAATTACATGCTTCTCTCAACAACATTCATTCCCAATTAAAATTGGAGAATATGTCTTATTTATCAAAGGACACCAAAATCAAAGGACTTGATTATTCAGTTATAGATTTAGGATTAGATCCTAAAAAAATTTGGGAAGATAAGGAAATCATCAAGAGAAGAAATGTTTATATTCAGGCATTGAGGAAATAATTAAAGCTACCAACAAATGAACATCCAAAGGCCCAAGAATTTTTTCAGTTAGATAGGGAGAAGGAGAACATGCTCCGGATGATTGTTGAACAAAACATATAGATAAAAAAGATGGAAGTTGAAATGGAAAATTTAATCAAGGAAAAATAACTACAACACAGTACTGCAGCAACAACTTCCATAGTAGTAACTTGAACACCAACAATTTTAGGAGAGCAACTATCAAAAGCCATGGGATATTTCTCATTGAAATATATATTGACATTTAAAAAATCATAACTTTACTAAAGAAAGTTAAAAATGACAAGATAATGGTTAAAAACACATATCTAACTAAAGTTCAAAATAATTTCAGATTAGCCACACAGATAGAAAAATATGAAAATGAGTCATTGATTGCACAAACATTGGAAGAGGAAAAGGAGAAAATATGCACTGATATCAATTCCACCATGACTAAAATCTGGACATCAATTAATGTTAGTTTTGAACAAGAAGGGTTGGTGGATAGATCAAAGGCATTCATTATAGGAATCAATGAAAATTTGGAGCATATGCCTAGAGAAGCACACAAAATAATTAAAGTATTGAATTCTAAAACCAAAAATTAATTAGAAGAACTTGGAATTGAGGAAATAATTGATATTTTACTAGAGTAAGAATATTTTTGACAAAGAAATTTTTTATGTTACATTTAGAAATCAAGTTTCAAAACTTGGAAGCCCAAATTACAAAATTTCACAAGATATTATATACCTTGCACCAAATGGGACTTCGAGTTCTAAGACATTCTATTGGCCAATTGATTCCATTAGAATTCTATCAGTACACATTTCACCAGATATCGATATACATAAATTTTTTTTCTAAAGTTAAAGGGACAATTAGTGGGAAATCATTCCTAGAAGGCCTAGAGTATGCTATTTTCATTTAGCATGAAGTCAACCATTTGCTCATCACTAGGACTAGTTTTGAAAGATACAAAGAATTCGATCAGGCAAATGGGGAGTAATTTTTTTTTCTATCCTAGACAAAAAGATATGGGATAAGTTACCTGAACTCATTGAGTGAAAAAAATTGAGAAAATTCAGTGACCAGACACATGAAAAAGAGGAGCAGTAAGATGAAAAAGAGGAGTAATAAGCTGAAAAAGAGTAGCAAAAAGTATAAAATCACTCAAAGAATAATACTCATCAAACATCAACCTAAAATTCTGTGTTGAATATTCAAATTATTTTAGAAAAATTATTTTTCAGTTCTATTTTTGTAAATCAAAAATAGTTTTAGATATTATCTCATTTTGTAATAAATTTTAGCTTAGACTTCAGAAATTTTTATAATTTGATTCTTTAAATATCTAGTAGATCAAATAAGTAAAATTTGAACCCTTGTGATGAATCGATGATATGACCATAATTTTCTAAGCTATTTCTAAAGATAATAGAATGATTCTAGATTCATTTTCAGCAGCTTGTGTATCTTTGTGAGGTATTTTGATTATTCATTTATGTTTCCATTTTTATTTTTTTGCACATGTTCAAGGTAACATAGGAGTTTAGGTAAGATTAAATTGAATGGAAATCTCTCTGAAATCCTCTCACAAATTTATAATCATTAAAAGAGATTAATTAACTGAACTTCTTGTCATGGTTAATTCCTCTAAATATTTGAATTGTTGCCTTCTATCATCTCTTGATTGTCTTGTGTTTGGATATAGAAGTCACTCTATATGCATTTGTTGTATATGATAAATTAAATTTTTACTATTAATTAATCTCAAGTTATATATCTTCTTAATTTAATGTTTTCAAATCAATTTAAAGATTAATTCTGTTAGGAATGAAGAATCAACCCTTCTATTTTCTCAGAAGTACATAGATTTTACATCTATTTAAAAGTTCAAATCATTATTCATCCAAATAAAATAATAAAACCTTAATTAGATGCTTTGGCATAGTTCTTTAGCCTAGAACTGTCTACAAAGGTACAACATCAACTTGGCGTTGGTGTCGGAGCATGAAGTTTGAAGTTTTTTTTCCCTCAGACAATGACCAGAATTGCTTCTCAATGGTGGATAAGTGGTCAGTAGGCTAAAACCATTCAGTCGAAAACTTCAAATTTTGAAATTTGGCTTCGTTCGGGCATACTAGATCTCAGTCAGATCCAAAGCTTCTCTTTTCTTTATCAGATCTAGAGAAAATTCTCATAATTTCATCTATTAGATAAAGGTTAGAGCCTTCTCTTGCTGCATCTTCCTTTATTCTACCTGAAGTGCGCTCACAATTTCACCCTTTTCAGTTAACTCCAATACTTGCTGAATCATTATATCTTACTCCAAATGTTTATAACTCCTTTCTAGATGAGTGAATCTAGAATATGCATTATTAGTTAAACAAATTGATACCTTTAAATTTCTTTTCCCTCATTTAGAACTATCTGACATATAAGAATATCTAAAACTTACCCTTCTTGAATTTAAACCAGTTGATTTTATATCCTCTGTGGTACATACTTTCCCTTCTATTTATAATAAACTTAAAGAGGATATTAGTATTTATACTAATCCTCTATATTTTTAATATTTGGAAAGGGATGCTTCTAAAGATAAAAAATTATTCATTATTCCTCAGTGTTTCCAAAAACCTAAATATCCATCATAGCCATCTTCTCGTAAAATTGTATCTAAAAAAAAAACACCTTCATTAAAACATCAAATGGCTTTTTTTAACCAATAGTGAACAACACATTATGCAACACTAGTTCTTCCACCAATAACCCAACTTCATGCTTTTATTGATGGGTATTTAAAATTTGTACCTATATTTAATGGAGAAGCATGGCCTACTGCTGAATACCACTTAGATGCATTCCTTGACTTTGCTGACAATATGAACATTGAACATGAAGATGTTTACACAATCATTTATGTTCAATCATTATAAGGAAATGTAAGAATTTGGTTCACACAACTTCTAGCCAATTCTATAAACTCATGGGATGAATTAACCAAAATTTTGAAGAAATAGTGGGGAATAAAAAAGGATATAGTCTATTATGTCACATAATTTTAAGATTTAATGTAACAACACTTGGGAAAAATTCCACGTAATAAAGTTAAAATAATAACCAAGTTTGATGGGACACATATTCGAACATTAATGTTGGGAAAAACATCCTAGTGTGGGTGTTCACATGGCTTATTATGACTATGGAAATTGGAAAAGGAAATGGCTAAGGCATTAAAGAGGCAAAGAGTATTTTTGGCACATTTATTTATGAAAATAATGTAAATTAGGAGAAAAGGGAGGTGTAATATCAAAGGTTGCATGTGAGGAGGAAAATGAAGGAAAAAAATGGAAAATGAAGAAAACATAGGCCTCATCAATTGAAAAGGCTTCTAAGGATTAGCTGGTACCTTTTTCCAATTAATTTTGGAGCTCTCTCATTATTCTCTTCTCTCTCATACTCTTGGATACTTAGAGTTTTCTTAGAGCACTTTTGGGGGTTCTGACATACTTGGTGATTTGGATCTAGAAGGCAAAGGAAGAGTAGGAAAATGCAAGAGAACATTGGGATAAAAAACTACCGTGGGTTTTGATTGGAGGTACAAAATTTCATGTATGCTTCCTCTCTGGTTTTGACATGCATGGTGTATCTCAGTCATGATCTGTCATTGGCACGGAGGATTTCCTAGATTGATAGTCTATTTTCCTAACCTTTCCATTTCCTAGATATCCATGGAGTTATGGATTAATTTCATTGTATTTTTTCTCGTTGGTTCTGATGTTCCTTTAGTTGTGGGTTGAGTTATTTGTTCCTGTAGCCTTGGTTGGAAAAACTCTCTTGAGGCCAATGGAGAATTTTTAGGTTGAGTTACTAGTCTTGGAGCCTTGGTTAGGAAAACACTCTAGAGCCCTAGGTGGGTTAAGTTACTAGGCTTGGATCCTTGGTTAGAAAAACTCTCTGGAGCCCAAAAAAAATTGAGGTTGAGTTACTAGTCCTAGATCCTTGGTTGGAACAAACAATATGGGGCCCTAAAACCACTTGGGTAGAGACCAATCCCTGCTGGTTGTGATTTTTGACCGTGAGGTGGAATCATTGGTTGAGGGATGAGGTGGTTTGGCCTGTGGAAGATCTGTATTTGTTTTATTGAATTGTTTGATGAGATCCCACAGTCATGCTTGGAATATGGCACAAGGGTGATTGACTGAAGAGATATTTGGCTCAGCCAATGTCTGGTCAGGTGGAATGTGGTAGTCCCATCTCTGGTTGGTTTTTACTTTTACTAATGAAAGGTTCATTTCCTTGGTATTTTGTGTGTAAATTTACTGATTTTTTTGTGTAATCCATGGTTATTGTATGCATGGTATTTATGTTTCCATTATGTTGGTTATAAGCATGTAGTTTAACAACGATGATGTATGGCTCTCCATATTTTTACTTGTAAATGTATGCACAATGTATATATGGTCAAATTGATAGTAATGAAGCTAATGATGTAATGGAGCAATGCTTATTAGCGATTATCATACAAGTATGAGACCCTTATTCTGTGTTATGTTATTTATACATGTAGCTTTCATGTTTGTGACATGTTTCAGGAAATCCATGTCACGGCTAGTAGGGGTCTTGTTTATTCCTCATGGATTTTTTTGTAAATATGTCATTTTTTGAATGTTATAAATCATCTCTAAACATTTCATGAAAATTTAAGTAGTGCACTAGGTTATGGGCCTGAAAAGGTGACTCAAATACCGAGGACATTGGAACAGAACTGGATAATTTAGTCCCTGGAAACTAGCATGTGGGTTATGCATGCGTTCAAAGGCCCATAGACACTGGCATGCAAGCTTGTGTATGCATCTAGAGGTACAAATGTTATAATGGTTAGTGGGACCCAGGGGAAGGTTTCCTAGATGGTTGGGTTGGATCCTGGGGTGTTATTATTGATTTACAAGGTTTGTGTGATTTGTTTCCATCGATTGCACTTCCTTAAGGTCACCTAAGAGGTTAAATATGATCATAGTAGACTCTCATCACATGTTTACCATGGTTGGTCGATTACTTGGGTAGATATGGGAAGACGGTATTACAGAGTGGTATAAGAGCATGGTTCAACCCTTGGACTGGATGGGTGGTGTGTTGGTGATGATTTTCTATTGGTTGCATATGTGTTTCTCATAACTATGGTGTATGTTCTTGTTGCATCCATGTTTTTTTGGCTATGGTGGAAGCAGTGTCGCCATCAAAGGGATAATAGTGCTTTCTTCAACATGTTGTCATGAGTATATGATTGGTTACGTTTTGTTCATTCTTATGTATTGTCCATGTATGATTTCTTACATGTTGCTACATGTTGTACATGCATTGCTTGTTTATGCTAGTTTACATATTGGTCATGCTTCAGTGGTGTCCATGTATGATATATGTTGAACATGCATTGGTCATTCATGCTTGGTTATACATGACAGGTGGGTACATGTGGTCAAGTTTGCATTGGTATGGTTGAGGTTTTCATGCATTAGGTCATGGTGTGTATTTGGTATGGTCGTTCATTGATGACTGGACACCAACTAGAATGATGTTTGTATGCTAATATACCATGTGCTATGAGTTTATATGTTGTTATGATAATGTATATACATGTATTTTGTTGATTGGTTGATCTAGAAGGATGTATCCTCCCCAAATTACACTAAGGTGTGTTGGTTTATTATGATTAGGTTTAGCTGGCATATTATTCTTTGCAGTAAAATAAAAAAAGGATGAATAGAAATATGGTAGACTACATAAATTCTCCCTATGATTCACATGATGTTGGGAGCTCATCTGACTTGGAAGACACACTAAGAAGTCTAAAGGAAGAAATTATGAGTTGAAAGGTAGATAATGACATATCTATACAGCCACGGGAAAATATGGAAGAGATTAATGAAACCATCCTTCAAATTTTGTCAGAGTTGCATAAATAGGGCCACTTCAGATCATTTATGGACAGGATTATGTGACCAATGGAGCATATGGATGTCCTTCTCGTGACGGCCATAGGTCAGATAGAGATGACATGATTAGAGATGGTATACATTTAGATACTCCAGATAGGAGTGGTGAAAGACACAGGTATAATTCTAGTTCTAGTTCTAACAAGAATCATGATCGTCATCATTATCATATTTACATGAGGAGTGACAGGGGCTATTTTCCGGATGTGTTTAAGAAGTTAAAACCACCTACATTTGATAGAGTTATGAAGAAACCAGAGAATATAGAGGCATGTTTTCCTGGTATGAAGAATTATTCAGGTTGCATACTTACTTGTAAAACATGAAATCCAGAATAGCTACATTTAGACTTAGAGGTAGAGTAGGTATTTGGTGGGAATATGTGAAGAACATCAGAGATATTTGTTTGGTATAAAATGCGGATGCAAAATAGAGTTTCATTTACTATCAATCTGGGTAAGTAAACTTCGAGGATCATCTGATATATATGAACTTAGAGACAAACTAAACTAGGCTAGGTGAAGAAATGTCAAAGCTCCCTTACAGGAGGTTGTTCATTAGGATCTCCAACACCTATTTATTTATTTAATCAAAATGAAATCTAAAGACATTGTGATAAGTGTAAGAAATATTAAGGCTCCCTTACAGGAGACCTTTCATTAATATTTCTAATCGTCTTAATCAACAAACTATTTAAACTAATGAAATTAAAGCAATTAAATCTAGTTCTGATTGATTGCATGAAATGTTAAAGCTCTCTTACAAGAGAAAATTTATTTATATCTAAAGCATATAAATCAAAAACTTAAAATAATGAAATCAAACATTAAATAAAAAACCAGATTCATTGAAGGAAACATTATTACTTTCTTACGAAAGGTCATTTGATAATATTCCAAACATATGAAGCTAATAATTTAATCTAATGAAATTCACAAACAAACATAAAATAAAAGCTTACTAAAATAAAAGTGTACTTGCTAGGAAATGGGGATCCTTCCAAGGATTCACAAGCAAATGAAAAGAAAAGTCAAATGTAGAGGATCAAAGAAGCTCCATCTTATTCATCATCAATTGAAAATTTCAATTACAACCATTACAATGATTCTCCAATCTAACTTCTCACTACCAACCTATAAGATACTAAGATTACAAAAATGAAGACTACAAATGAATATTAAAAATGAAGGAGATAACCACTCCTATTTATACAAAAACTATGAGAACAAACTCATAAATGTAAATCCACTATTTCCTCCTTTGACCCACATATTTCTCAACCAATGATGACACATAACCCTATCCTCCATGATCTCCTCCATGAGGTCCATGATCTCCTAAAATTCGAATTTGATCATATAGTGCCACATAAAGATGCCTTGGAAGCTTCCTTTTTACCTACACATGTCAAAAAACTCATTCTAATTGTTAGGTATAAGTATAAGCATATTATTTTCTAAAGTTTAACCATAAATCCACTTAAAAATGTTAAGAAATAATAAAATTTGGAAAATAATAGTTATAACCAAATGATGAGGTAAATGTAATGATGTGGAGGTGGAATTAAGGTGACATGAAGGTAATATGCAAGTAACGTGAAGGTATTGGTGAATAACCTAATGTTCCAAATCTAGAATTTTATACAACAATAAGAATACCTGAAGGTATTCCAGAGTTGGAGAAGTAACCCTATGACTGATAATTTATGTAAAATCACTTAACCTTCAATAAAATATGCAACAGAAAATTTATACCGCGTTTTATAAACCAAAAGGTGGGGAAAATTGATGATTTAGGACCTAAAACGAATGTATTCAGATATCTTCATACAAATAAGAGAGGAAAGTGGTTGGATATGATAGCTAGAATTATGTGAAACTCCCATGTCAAATTTTAGCAAAAAAAAAAACGTTTTTCTATGTTAAACAGTTCCTCCCTTCCTAACTAGGCTAGAAAACCCTGATTTCCCATGACCTGGAGTATGCTGAATTTTACTGAAGCACTGTTGACGTAATTTTATGAAGGATTTAGTGAATATGGAGTATGAAAATTAGTGAAACACATCTAAGACATGGCCATAGCACTTTACATGTGAAATACAGTAAATTACATGACGAATCCCTCAATATTGAGGAGCTGCAACACTATAATGGGACAGAAAAGTATTCAACGTAAATTTCTGAAGATTGAATATTATTTTGATTCATGAATCAGATATATGACAGAAATCTGCATAAAAACACAGATCTCTTATAGATCTGGATACAAAAATTCCCCTCTTTACATTCCCCTTAGGGATCTTAGCAAAAGATGAAAAACAAGGAGTAGATCTGAGATCTACTTTACAGGTCTGCAAAAATATTCAAAAAATTACTGAATCATGTACATGTAGAATATCAGATCTGATTGGAACATATATTGGTTAGCCAATCTATGGATCACCACAGTGAAGGATGAGTCCAATTACCGGAGAACTCTCCTCAAATGATAGTATTAAGATGATCTATAATTCTGCTCACCAAACTAACACAGTCATGGAGGGAATACTGGACTGTAGCTCTGAGTAGACTATGGCCTGATGCTAATGTGTGGATCTACAGCTCAAACCGAAGAGGCACTCTTCCAGGAGGTTAAAAGACACAGTCCATGAGAAGAGACACCCAAAACAAACTAGTTCTCTACAGATCTAGAACTCCACTTGCAACAACCTACATAGACAACTCACCCCAAATAGGACTGCGCTATAGATGTAAGATGAGGCTTGGCCAAAAATCCAGATAATGGACTAATGCAACATAATCTCCTCCAAGAGACCCTCTAGGAAGGAGGGAGGGTTGCTAAACAGGAAACCCTCTCTATCCTCTTGCTAAACAGCCTAGAGAATAATTCTCAAGAATAATAATCTCCTCAACAATATTTTCCTTGAGTCTTTCCCTTCCTTATATAATATTAGGGTTTGAAAAACCCTAAAACATCTTCACTCATTTTTCCCCTTTCACATGGAGGACCTCCTCATAGAACTGTGTTGATCATCTAGGAGGTTCATTGTATCTGGACTGCGTTATGATTTGGTCTTGTTGACCCATTCAAACAACTTGAAACTATTTCACATACAAGTGGATTTGATTAAGTAAGCCCTGATTTGACTCTGTTCACATTGGGCATTGATTTATTTTGTTGTTTTGGAGTTTTATATTTCCTCATTTACACTTTTATTCATGAATTAGGCAAACTAAAAATAAAATGTTATATTCCCATTAGCTGCAAAATTTGGGAATATTACAGTCTCCCCCAGCAAAATGTTGCTTTCCCTCAAGCAACTCTTATTGTAGATGCAAACCATCTACTCCCCTCCAAATGGCATCCACATAAGGAAGGCTTCCTCCATTTGTTGCAATAGGTTATGTATGTTTGGTTCCATAGTTGTCTTTGACAAATGCATGAGATGACTTCCAACTGTAAGGTTAGATGTCCTCTTCCTATCATGAAGTACAAAATGAGAATTACATGATGTCCAACACCATCATAAACACATGAGAGACATAAAATAAAGTAGCTCCTTCCATAAAGGAAAAGCTTCATCATGCAAAAAATTCCTCCATTCCTGTTTTATGAACTTGAGTAAGCATTGTTATTCTTTCATTCTTAGCCCTGTTGGCCTTGTTGGATCCAAACTCCATCATTCCAACGTTATGGAAAAGAAGAAGGGAAGGAGCAACATGGGTGGACAAAGTTGTCAAACCATATTCCCCTAATAATAACAACCAGAGCAAGGCCCTTTGCTTCCATCCTCCATCTTCTCCATGTAAGATGGACAAGCCAAGCTTCCCAAAAGATGATGTACATGCCTTTCTTTGCTGCAATTTATCTTTGATACATAAGGCATGAATCAGAAAATGATGAGCTATGAGGTGGTCACCATATTCATTTAATAGCAACCAAAGCACCAAGAGCTCTTGCTGCCTTCTTTCCTCCTCATGTGCACCATGAAAACAAATCATACTAATGGACATATGATATGTCATATCAGCCCAATACAAAGTATCATTACCCATGCACATCATGATATCATTATGCCAAATTTTATACAACGCAAAACACATAGACATAGGAGATGTCATGTGGTGGCCATACTCTCTCAAGTGAATCAAAATTGTGCATGCATTCTCTTGCTACAAAATATCATTTAAATCCAAGGCATGATTCAGGAAATGATGAGCTATTGGGTAGTAACCATACTCACCTAAGAGCAGCCATAGCAAAAAGGACTTTTGCAGCCTTCTTGCCTTATGAAAATGTGGATCATGGAGTAACAACACAATTATGGACATGTGAAATGTCTCATCAACATAATACAAGCAAGCTCCCTCATACCCCATCATGTGGGAGTTATCCCTTCTCCCGAACCAAAGTACATGCATGAAATATTCCTCAAACAGAAATACAGGTAGACATATGAGACATACTTCAAACATAGATGAATACATAGACATGAGATTTAACATGTGATGTCCAAATTCTCTTTTTAACAACCACATCAACCATGCCTCCTTTTCATACACCCTATTAGTGATGCATAAAGCATGAGATGAGAAAATGAGAATATTTGGGTAGTGATCATGCTTACCCTAAAGCAACCAGCATTGACATGCCTCCTTATTCATTTCATAACTATTCTTTAAGGCATAGATTAGAGAAGTAGGTGCCTTTGGAGAGTGATAGGAATCTCCCAAGGACAACTAGCATAACCAATCTTGATGGTCCATATATGTCTGCAAGTGATCATGTGACCTCTTGCTCACCATCCTCATCCACTCACTCAAATATGGAACTTGAGTGATGTGTTGCATAATCATGGCATCCTCACTTTGTAGAACACCATCTTCTTCAAACCGATGAAGAGTATTGTACTCCATGAGATGTCAAAGTACACCTTTTATGAGACCTATTAAAGACACCTCTTTTTTCTTCATGACCTTCCAAAACCAGTGAGGTTTTGGATCTGTTGTAGGTAGAAGTCTCTCTTTGAGCTGTAGCATGCTCATTGAGAGAGTGTCATCTAGAGGCGAGAAAATTCTTCTCATCTCAAGATGTCTACTCTTCCTCTTCTTCTTCTCCACTACTTCAAGTTGGAATCTGCCTCTAGAATGCTTCAACAGAGCTGAAGCCTCTTTTTCACAGTCACTAAGTGACAGCGTTGTAGGTCTGCAGGGTGATGCATGCATTGTCTCAAAGAAAATTACATTACTGATCTCACAATCAGCCATCGAACATAGGATAGTACTAATCCCTTTTTTTGAAACTCTACATATCAACTTAAGAGATTGAATGTAGCTTGACAATGATGCACAAGGATAGTTTCCAGTCTCCTCCTTGATTAGATCGAGGGTCCTCTGCACTGTGATATGCCTTTGATTCAAATCAACAGTTTGATCTAATCCTTGGCTATGCATTGGTCTTGAATCAATATGTCCTGAAATTTTATGCATACCTTGGATCAACTGATATGTGGGAACCTCTTGACTGAACAAAATATTTCCTCCACCTAGATCAATGATGTCTCCAACTGCTAGCAAGAATGATGGCTTCCTTTCTTCAAGTATACCAGCGCTGGTATCTTCCTCTTCCTCATGCATTCCCTGATTCATGCATGGGACTCCATATGTTAAGAGCTCAAGGCTACCTTGAAAAAATGCAAGTGCCTCTCCTCTAGATGCAAGTAATTTGGTAGCAGGTGGTGAAAATGGAGATCTCTTGCCCAAAGTGACAAGATTGACATCCTCCTTGGTTTCCTTGGGAGATGTCTCTTTGTGGCTCATCTTTTTCCTCTTCTCCTCAAACTCTTTGAGATTTTCTTCAATACCCTTCAATGTTTGGAAAATAAGTAATGAGATCTCTTCTTCAGTCATTCTCCCTGCTTTTTGATGATAGGAAGTGTATAGTTCTTCCTCTTCATCTTGAAATCCTTTAGGAGTTTCTTTGCATCTCTCTTCTTCATTGTTATACCTCTCACCTTCTTCAAAGAAAGTAGGCATAGTGGATCTATGAGGAGATCTAGGATTCTCCGGTATTTTCCTTTCCTGATAGGAAGTTTTAGGGCTTCCTTATTCTTCTTTAATCCTCATGCATATCTCATTGCTGCTTTCTTCTTCTCGAAACCCTCTAGGAGTCTCGGTGCACCCTCTTTCTCTCTTCTGATTTACCTCTTGGGAGAGGCCTTCCTTAGATTTGAACACTGATGAGAGTAATATCATCCTCTCCATCATTTTGATATTTTATTCTCCTCTTTACTCCTCTGATAGCTTTATCTCACAGGCTGAGCCAGAGATCATGCTCTGATACCATTGTAATGTTCCAAATCTGGAATTTTCTACAACAATAAGAATACCTGAAGGTATTATAGAGTTGGAGAAGTGAACCTATGACTGATAAATAATGTATAATCACTTAAAATTCAATAAAATGTGTATCATCAACTTTATACAGCGTTTTATAAACCACAAATTGGGGAAAAGTGATGATTTAGGCCCTAAAATGAATGTATTCAGATATTTGTTTGCAAATAAGAGGGGAAAGTGGTTTTATATTATATATAGGGTTATGAGGAACTCTCATGTTAAATTTCAGAAAACATAAATGCGTTTTTCTATGTTAAACAGTTCCTCCCTTCCTAACTAGGCTAGAAAACCCTGATTTCCCATGACCTGGAGTATGCAAAATTTTACTAAAGCAGTGTTGATGTAATTTTATGAAGATTTAGTGAATATGGAGTATGGGAATCAGTGAAACACATCTAATACATGGCCATATCAATTTACATGTTAAATATAGTAAATTATGTGAAGAATCCCTCAATATTGAGGAGCTACAACACTATATTGGAACAAAAAAATATTCAGCATAAATCTCTAAAGAATAAAGATTATTTTATTCATGAATTAGATCTATGACAGACCTCTACATAAAAAAATATATCTCTTATAGATTTGGATACAAAAATGCCCCTCTTTACATTCCCCTTAGGGATCATAGCAAAAGATGAAAAACAAGGAGTAGATATGAGATCTATTTTACAGGTCTGCAAAAATATTCAGAAAATTACTAAATCATGTACATGTAGAATATCAGATCTGATTGGAACATATATTGGTTGGCCAATCTATGGATCACCACCATGAAGGATGAGTCCAATCACTGGAGATCTCTCCTCAAATGATAGTGCTAAGATGCTCTGCAATTATGCTCACCAAAATGATGCAATCATGGAGGGAATAATACGTTTTAGCTTTGAGTAGACTATGGCTAGATGCTAATGTGTGGATCTGCAGCTCAAACCAAAGAGGCACTCTTCCAGGAGGTTAAAATACACACTCCATGAGAAGAGACACCCAAAACAAACTAGTTCTCTGCAGATCTAGAACTCCACTTGCTGAAACCCACATAGACAACTCACCCCAAATAGGACTGCACTATAGAGGTAAGATGAGGCTTGGCCAAAATTCTAGATAGTGGACCAATGCAACACAATCTCCTCCAAGACACCCTCTAGAAATGAGGGAGGGTTCCTAAACAGGAAACCCTCTCGATCCTCTTGCTAAACAACCCAGAGAATAATTCTCAAGAATAGTAATCTCCTCAACAACCTTTTCCTTGAGTCTTTCCCTTCCTTGTATAATATTAGGGTTTGCAAAACCCTAAACCATCTTCATTCATTTTTCCCCTTTGACATGGAGGACCTCCTCGTAGAACTACACTGATCATCTAGGAGGTTCATTTTATCTTGACTGCATTATGAATTGGTCCCGTTGACCCATTCAAACAGCTTGAAACTGTTTCACATACAAGTGGATTTTATTAAGTAAGCCCTAATTTGACTCTATTCACATTGGGCATTGATTTATTTTTCTGTTTTGGAGTTTTAGACTTCCTCCTTTACACTTTTATTCATGAATTAGGAAAATTGAAAATAAAATGTTATATTCCCATTAGCTGCAAAATTTGGGAATATTAAAAATAATGGAGTGAGAATAGGGACTATTCTGAGGCCCAACATACCCCCAAACTGAAGGTATTGCATGTCCTCATGCAATCTATTAAATTACTTTTTGATACTTGAGCTTTGGCTTAAACTTTGCATGATATTATTTACTTAACTTTTGCAAAGTGTTTTTGATGAATTGCAACTTGGTTGGTTCTTGTGTTTCAACCATAGTTTGTTTGTTGCATTGAATTTTAATGTATGATCTTTGCATATTTATAATGTGATTTTTATTGAAGATTATTTTTATTGGAATGCATCATGGTTGGTTCTTGTGTAACAACCATGATTATGTTGGCATCCAATTAACTTTTAAATACTTTCTACAAAGCCATTTATATGCTCATGATGATGTAATAGTAAATATACTTGGAAAGTATGTGGGCTTTGAATGTGATATGAATGTTTTGAATGTTATGTGAATGTGGAAACATATGAATGTGAATGCATTTCCCCCCTCAACTGATGGTTTTGGCAATTTGACAAAATGACGAAAGGAAGTGAAGTTTTTCCAAAAATTATCACTCTAACTTTTCAAGGAATTAAATGGCTAAAAGTTAGAAAATATCACACCTTAACTTACCCTTTCAAAAATGGATGAGATTTTTGCACATGTGGCTGCAAAATTTTGTTCATAGTCTTCTTTACTTGGTTCTGAAAATGGTGGATGAAATCGAAAAAGTGAATCTTTTATTTTTGTTGCATCTGTTGCTAAATCTGTTGCTGGATCTTCTGCTGAGTGTTCAGAATCTGCTGTTGAATGCAATCTACTATTGAATGTGGCTGAAAATGTATAAGGCTTGGAAGATATACAAAATTCAGAATTTACACTTTCCCCCAACCTTATTTATTGAATTTTCCTCAATTCGTTTACATCAAAAACTGAAAAGTAATGAAAGTAATTATGCGTCCTCTGCTACAAAATGGTTGGTCTTCAAGTCTTCAATGTTCATTGGCACAATTATTGTCATGTGAATAAATGTTTCGGTGTTGAACATAGCAAGAAATTTTTAACTTAGTGGCCATTGATTGATGCCACTAGTCAACACGAGAACTCCCATCTTTAATGAGGATGAGAGTCAAGATGGCCCTAACACATCTTTTTAAGTATGAATGATTTTTTTGTTGTCGAATACTTAGAAGATCCGATGAAAAAGGGACATTGATGTATTCCCTTTGTTTATCGGCATGATAGCTTGCCCTTAAGGCATGCAAGCTTCAACGTGTTGTTAGAAAAATATTTAGACTCAAGGACTATGGACTGAATGGTGTATAGAAGCAAGGTTTTATTTGTAAGTGTAGGAAAAAGGAAACTGATAATGAATAAGTAAACTGGACCAAACAACTTGTAAATGACATTTTTTGGTTTTATTGGTGGGTTAGGATTGAAGAAAATGTAATGAAGTGTATGTGGTAATGGATAATGACTCTTAATATAGCAAATATGGTCCTTAATTCTGGACTTCCTGCTAAAATAGCTGAGTTTGACCAGCATTGACCATCCACTTGTAGACGTCAAATTCAAGTGTGGATAGGTATTTCACCATCCTTGTACATTTAGGAACAAACCCCATCTCTTTGAATTTTGCTAATCTGTCATGCAACATGTCAAACAATTAAGCTATTACAGGAAGTTTAAAGAACTTGTAATTTTCAGGAAATTTCATTTATGATCATGGACTAGTTCTTTATAATTTCTCATGAAATTAGTCTTGGGAAGACCAATTTTCATCACAATTTAATCTCCTTAATGATCACTTAATTAACCTATAACCTGTGAAAAAAACTTGGCAGAAAGAAAACATAAGTGTGTTCAAGAAGAAATGGCCATTTCCTTCATGATTCTTACACAAAAATTTCGTACCAAATAAAATAGATTAAGGACAATCAAAGTTTTTAAATTGACTCAATTCATGATATTAGTATCAACCCATTCTTAAAGAAATAACCATGAAAAGTAAATCTACTCCATGTTTTTGTCAGCTAACTTTTGTGCATGGCGAAAAGCATGGCATTAGAGATTTGCTGTGTCATGCAGATTAGTATGTTATAAAGCATACAACAATAACCAATTCATGTAATTCTCATAATTCTCTCAATTTGCATACCACCAAAGTTTTTTTTAATGCCAATACATAATTTATCATGCCAATATTCACCCTTTAAATCCTTCAAATCAATAACTATCACAAAAGACATAACAATTTTTTTATTTATGTTCTTTTTTTTTATTTTTTTATCAAAAATAATAAATAAATAAATAGACACAATTTATTTATTTATTATTTATGTTGATTTATTATTTATTTTTATTTTATGAATAATAAATAAATAAAAAGACAAAAAAAGAATTTTTTTGTTTTTTGTTTTTTTGTTTTTGTGTTAACCAAAAAAACAAAACAAAATAATAATAATAATAATAATTATTATTATTTAGAAATAAATTGAAAATAATAAAAAAATGAGAGCATAATCGAAAATTTCCTTTGATGGTAATGGCGCTGCCTCCACTTCCATGAAGGCATCTTACTCGGAAAAAAACCATCGCAGAAAAATGCTCCCAAATAAAGCAACTAATCATCATAAGCACGGCCCAAGAAGTAGCTTACTTCCAAAGGGCTGCGGGAGAGAAACCAACTTTAGCCAATCATTCAAGCTTTGGAACATGTCTGAGGTGATAGCAGTAAATAATAGAACAACAGTCGTCAACACATCACAAAAAATTTTCACCAGCACGCTTCGATACAACTAGTGGTGTCGAAAAATTTGCTCATTGGAATTCTATGACCAGAAAAGGAGATGGGTGTTGGATGATACATCACACACCAAAAATTCACTGTATTAATTCAAAATTCAGCCTCCCTAAGTTCTCTGCATGCAACAAAAACACCACAAAACCTTAAGAAAGACACGCTGACGCAACAAACGTTGAAAGTCAGCCCTGAGGAGGGGGGGGTCAACCATCGTCGTGGCTCTGTCTTCTCTTTCTTTTTTCCCCACGTGGTCTATTTCTTTTTCTTGGAATATTATTTATAAAACTTGGGGAATTTGATAAATAAATATCATTTGAAAACCATTGAAATTTTAAATATATCTCTCGCTTTATATTACGCCGCCCGACCTTATAACCGATGGTTATTACTTTCAATACCTTATATTATATCTCCCGGATCATATACAGTATCTCCGCACTTAGGAATAAAGTTATAACCTTTGCACTTTATAATAATATTCCATGTGGTTATATAAATGACTTAAAATAACCCATGGGCTCTTTTATTAAACTTCGCGCATCTCCGTCAGACGAACACAGTCCGATGGCCTTTGCCCAGATCAACGGCTCTGAGCAATATCGCTCGGCGTCCTGGTACGAGGGATAACGGGCGATGGCGCAAGTTAATCGGTAGTTTTACGAGGTCTGCCTCGCCACATGTCAGTAGGTCTATGGAATCACTCGTCGACTGGGGAATACCGCCTATACACCAAAAGCGGTGCGATACGGGAAATCCGCCTTCCAAAACCACTCGCAGTTTGTGCACAGTGTTTAACCAGGGTTCCTCTTCGGGTTTGCGTTCTTCTTTGTTTATTAACTCATGTCTAACCTTGGGTCAATCCTTATAAATTTTTCAATTAACAATAGCGTGATTCTCTTCCGACGACTTTTCTATACAGACCATGCCTGCGGGTGGTGAGAAATTCGTAGGGTTTGCTCGAATAGATTTAGGAAACACCAGACAGAGATATATGGAATTCATAAAATCACCATTCACAATGATTTCGGACCGAATCAGTATACAATCGTTTCTCAATCAAAAAATTTCTTCATTAATAAGAATTCAAGACAATTCGATTGGCCAATGAAAATTGAAATTATTCAACTGGAAGCAATTGTAACACACAGAGTTTATTGCAGAATATCCTCTCCTCTTATTTTCCTCCTCCATACATCTGAGGGCTTACAATTATATACATAAAACTATGACTCTTCGGTTCCTCTTAGAGGACCGTTTCAGGAAATCAACAACCTAATTAAAACAATTCAACTAACTGGAAAATGAAAGCTAGACTAACTGAGCTATTCAACTTCTACGACTCTAACTAATCTAATAATACAATCAGCTAAGGTATTGACACCTAGCTGTAACAATTCAACTGTTTTCAAACCCTCCTAGCCACAACATCTGGACAAAACTCCTACATTGTTGGCTAGTGTCTAATGCCCCTGCGTCAGACTCCCGAGGGAAATTTTATTCATGGGCTCCTGTCCATGAGCTCTTCCACTGATCTACCTATCTTCTGCAACATTTCTTCAGTCATCCAAGTGGCATCTTCATCTATTTTATCCTTCCATTTGATCAAGTACTGAAAGTACTCTCGTCCTCCGGTCCTTCTGAATGGTCTTTTATCCAATATTTTCTCTGGTTGCAATGGTTGTGCTGGAGGTAGCTGTCCTCTCCACTCAATATGTTCCTTGTCTGCTGCTCTTTCTTCTGCACCATCATCTTCATACTTGTACAAATTTGAAACATTAAAAATAGGATATATTCCAACATCAGGAGGTAATTCAATCTCATAAGCATTTGCAGAAAACTTCCTAAGTATCTTGCATGGCCCAATCTTCTTGAACTTCAATTTGTTGTACTGCTTCTTTGGGAATCTCTCCTTTCTCAAGTGTGCCAAAACCTGATCTCCTAATTTGAAATGAACTTATTTTCTGCTCAAGTCTGCTCTGCTTTTGTATTTGATGCTGCTGCCTTGTAGTTTCTGTTTCACTTGTTCATGTATGGCCTGGATCTCTGAAGAAAATTCCTCACCATCTGCACTCCTTAGCTCTGCTCTTCCCAGATTTCTTGACTCTAATATTCCTCTAGGGTGCATTCCATAAACAATATGAAATGGAATCTGCCCTGTGCTCCTGTTTGGTGAATCATTATATGCGTATTCTGCCTAGGGAAAAATATGATCCCACTGCTTGGGATGCTCTCCTGCAAGACATCTCAACAAATTTCCCAGACTCCTATTCACTACCTCAGTTTTTCCATCAGTCTGAGGATGATAGACTGAGATGAAACTTAGTTTGGTACCAAGTTTCTTCCACAGTGTCCTCCAAAAATGACCCACAAATCTGGTATCTCTGTCTGAAACAATACTATTGGGTAACCCATGCAATCTAACAACTTCTTTGAAGAACAAGTTAGCAACATGGGTGGCATCACTAGTTTTGTAACATGGAATAAAATGTGCCATTTTGGAGAATCTGTCCACCACAACAAAGACTGCATCATTCCGTCTCTAAGTCTTAGGCAATCCTAGAACAAAATCCATACTCACCATGTCCCAAGGCCTGTTTGGAATAGGCAAGGGAGTGTACAATCCTGTATTCTGGCTCCTTCCTTTGGCATATTGACAAATCTTGCAATTCTTCACAAACTTGTCCACTTCTGCTCTCATCTTGGGCCAGAAATAAAAGTGACTCCGCTTCTCATAAGTCTTATCAGTACCAAAGTGTCCAGCAAGTCCACCACTATGCTTCTCTTTGATCAAATTTTCCCTGATGGAACATTTTGGTTGACACAGTTGGCTCCTTCTGAATAGTAAGTCCTCCCGCAAGAAATAATCCAGCCACTGGCTTCTATCTATTAAAACAGGATTACTACATGCCTCAAATGCTTCTTTAAAATTTGGATTTGTTTTATACAATTCTTTCAGAAAATCAAATCCTACAACTTCAAAATTAGTTTCTTGAACAAGCATGTGCCTCCTACTCAAAGCATCAGTTACTTTATTGGCTTGGCCACTTATATGTTCCAAAACAAAATTAAAAATTTTGAGATACTCAACCCATTTAGCATGCTTATGTTTCAACTTGGGCTGTTGTACAATATACTACAAAGCATGATTGTCAGAATATAATACAAATTCCCTGGACATCAAATAATGTCTCCACTTCTTCAATGCATGAACGATTGCATAGAATTCCTTCTCATAAGAGGAATACTTTCTTCTAGTGTCACTCTTCTTCTCACTAAAATATGTCACAGGCCTATCATCTTGACTCAACACAGCTCCAATGGCCTCTCCACTGGCATCACATTTTACTTGAAATGGTTTTGTAAAATCAGGCAGAATCAAAACAGGCTTCTCTATTATCTTTTGCTTCAGCTGCTTGAAATTCCTTTCTGCTTCAGAAGTCCACTTAAATGGTTGTTTGTTCTTCTTTATTGTCTCTATTATGGGTGCATTAATCTTACTGAAGTTTCTTATAAACTTTTTGTAAAAACTAGCAAGTCCATGGAAACGTCTTACCTCAAAAACATTCCTGGGTGAAGGCCACTCCACAATTGCCTTAACCTTTTCCGGGTCCATCTTCAATCCTTCTACAGAAACAACAAACCCCAAATACACCAACTCTTCCTTCATGAATGAGCATTTCTTAAAATTTATCAGCAGTTTCTCTTGGTGCAGCTTCTTCAAAACGTGATTAATATGCCTTAAATGTTCTTCTCTAGTTCTGCTGAAAACTAATATATCATCCAGATATACTATCACAAATTTACCAATGAATTCTTTCAATACTTCATTCATAAGTCTCATAAAAGTGCTTGGTGCATTTGACAACCCAAAAGGCATTACCATCCATTCATATAACCCTTCATTTGTTTTAAAGGCAATTTTCCACTCATCATCCTCTGTTATTCTAATCTGATGATATCCACTCTTTAAATCTATCTTTGAGAAATATTTAGCACCACTCAAACAGTCCATTAAATCCTCAGTTATGGGCAAAGGGGATCTGTACCTGATTTTGATCTTATTAATTGCTCTGGAATCAGTACACATCCTCCAGCCTCCATCTTTCTTTGGGCTCAAAACTGCTGGTACTGCACATGGACTCAGACTTTCTCTGATCAGTCCCTTGTCCACCAAATTCTGTACTTGTCTCTTGATTTCCCCATTTTCCTTGGGAGTCATTCTGTAGGCTGCCTTATTTGGCAGATTTGAACCAGGGATAAAATCTATCTGATGGCTGATCTTCCTCACAGGTGGCAGCTCATCAGGTAAATCATCCACAAAAATGTCACAGTAATCATCTAACATCTCTTGTATCTCTACTGGTAAATCAGAAATATTTGTAGAAGTAAGAACTACTTTAGGCTTGAAAACTAAAGAAAAGCTTACCTCTTCTTCTTCTATCTACTGCAGATATTCCTTCCCGCTCAGCAACAAGGTCTTTGGATCAATCACTCTGCTGGATGGCTCTCCTTCTTCTATGGGTATCAATGTATGATGAACCCCATCCTTGAAGAACTTGTAAGTGTTCTTCTTGCCATCATGCACTGCTGCTCTGTCAAACTACCAAGGTCTACCCAGTAGTATATGACACACATCCATGGGCATTACATCACACAGGACCTCGTCTTTATATTTTCCCATTTGCAGCTCTATCTCACATTGCTCTTTCACAATCACCTGGTGCCCTTTGTGCAGCAAGGACACCCTGTAGGGAGTTGGATGCTCCCTTGTCTTCAGCTTCAAATTTTCTATTACCTCAGTGGAAACCAGATTGTCTGTGCTGCGGCTATCAATGACTAGCTGGCAGCATTTCCCTTGGACTTTGAATATGCTCCTAAACAAAGTCTTTATTTGTGCAGGCTCAGTGACCTCTTTGGCTTGCTTCAACAGGACCTTATTCACCACCAAGGATTCTCCCCTCTCTGCAAGAATTTATTCTTCAATCTCTGCCTCTTCTCCAGTATGGGCAACAACAACATTCCTTGGACCAACACCCACATTCTTTGGACATTCATAGTGCTTGTGTCCCACTTGCTGACATCTATAACACCTCAATTCTCTACCTCTGCCTTTGTCTCTTCCTCCTCTTCCTTTTCCTTTGTAAGAACCCCTTCTGCCCCTTGCATCATCCTCTCCAGATGCATTCTGAGGTGAGCTACTTTTAGCTCCATCCCTGGGTGTAGCAGGCTTTCCTCTACCACCCTGACTTCCCTTTCCTCGGAAAGTACCTCTCTTGTTGGCAGACTGTTTCCTCAAGAGTTTCTCCTTTTCTTTCAAGGCCATATGATAGGCCTCTTCCACTATCTTAGGAGACAGGAGGCCAATCTCATCTTGGATCTCCAGCTTGAGACCATTCACATATCTAGCAGTCTTCTCAGGTGTGTCTTGGAATTGCCCAGCCCTTATGCTTACTCTGTAGAATTCCTCTGTGTATTCTTTTATTGTCAGCAACCTCTATCTCAGGTTCTGCATTTTCTTATACAATGTCAGCTGGTAATCACTAGGCAAGAATTTACCTTTTAATTTAGCCATCATTCTAGTCCAGGTCTTGATAGGTTTCTTGCCAACTCTCCTCCTTTCTGCCTGCACTCCATCCCACCAAAGTGCAGCATGTCCTTTCAGCTTTGTCACTACAAAATTGACCTTCTTATATTCACTTATTTCTTCATAATCGAAGCACTTATTCATTTCATTAATCCAGTCCACCAGGTCCTCTAGATTCAGTCCCCCTGCATAGCTTGACACTTCAATTCTGGGCTTAACTGCAGACCCCAGAACAGTTCTATGGAGCCTCATGTCAGGAGGAATTTCAACATTTTCTTATGCTTCTTCTATCTCAGGTTCGCTGATGTCTTCAGGATCTCTAGGCTGTCTTCACTCCATGGCATCCATTCTAGCCTCGACCCTCTGCAGCATCCCCAACACCTCTACATTGGCAACAGGTCTTCTTCTGCCAGCACTTCTACCAACTCGGATTGCCATGTCAGCAAAACAACTTCAGACTTGCTCTGATACCACAAATGACGCAACAAACACTGAAAGTCAGCCCTGAGGAGGGGGAGGTCAACCGTCGTCATGGCTCTGTCTTCTCTTTCTTTTTTCCCCACGTGGTCTATTTATTTTTCTTGGAATCTTATTTATCAAATTTGGGGAATTTGATAAATAAATATCATTTGAAAACCATTGAAATTTAAATATATCTCTCGCTTTATATTACGCTGCCCGACCTTATAACCGATGGTTATAAATTTCAATACTTTATATTATATCTCCCGGCTCATATACAGTATCTCTAGACTTAGGACTAAAGTTATAACCTTTGCACTTTATAATAATATTCCACGTGGTTATATAAATGACTTACAATAACCCGTGGGCTCTTTTATTAAACTTCGTGCATCTCCGTCAGCCAAACACCGTCCGATGGCCTTTGCCCAGATCAATGACTCTGAGAAATATCGCTCAGCGTCCTGGTACGAGGGATAACGGGCGATGGCGCAGGTTAAACGGTGGTTTTATAGGGTCTGCCTCGCCTCGTGTCAGCAGGTCTATGGAATCGCTCGTCGATCGGGGAATACCACCTATACACCAAAAGCGGTGCGATACAGGCAATCCGCCTTCCAAAACCACTCGCGGTTTGTGCACAGTGTTTAACCAGGGTTCCTCATCGGGTTTGCGTTCTTCTTTTTTTATTAACTCGTGTCTAACCTCGGTTCAATCCTCAGCAGGTTTTCAATTAACAATAGCGTGATTCTCTTCCAATGGCTTTTCTATACAGACCATGCCTGCAGGTGGTGAGAAATTCGCAGGGTTTGCTCGAATAGATTTAGGAAACACCAGACAGAGATATATGGCATTCATACAATCACCATTCGAAATGATTTCGCACCGAACTAGTATACAATCGTTTCTCAATCAAACAATTTCTTCATTAATAAGAATTCAAGACAATTCAATTGGCCAATGAAAATTGAAATTATTCAACTGGAAGCAATTGTAACACACAGAGTTTATTGCAAAATCTCCTCTCCTCTTCTTGTCCTCCTCCATACATCCGAGGGCTTACAATTATATACATAAACCTATGACTCTTCGGTTCCTCTAAGAGGACCATTTCAGGAAATCAACAGCCTAATTAAAATAATTCAACTAACTGGAATATGACAGCTAGACTAACTAAGCTATTCAACTTCTACGACTCTAACTGATCTAATAATACAATCAGCTAAGGTATTGACACCTAGTTGTAACAATTCGACTATTTTCAAACCCTCCTAGCCACAACATGTGGACAAAACTCCTACATTGCTGGCTAGTGTCTAATGCCCCTGCATCACACGCGCACATATGCCAAATGCACCAGCAAGTAGGAAAAGAAGGGCAATCATAAAAAAAAACATATCCAAGTCATGAAAAATAGAAATTGCCTGATCACGCTGGGCAAGCAAGTCGACAATACTGTGCATCTCACAGTTTTCTGGACTGCACTAAGTTCATGATACCCATAAGTATTCTCCATGCTACAATTTGTAAGGTGTGCTCCACGCTACAACCAATCCATGTAGCCAATTTTTCTACAATCGCAGAGCCAAACACAACGATCTTAGGCGATCTTAGCGTAGAACCAAGTGTTCATGTTTGTCGAGAAGCCAATCATGAAGAAACAAAACAAGGAACATAAAAGGAAATGCGATCGGCCAATGCTGAGCCTATCCACACTTGATCCTGGGCAGCATGACAAAGCATAAGAAAACCACAATTGTGAGTACACATAGGCCTCTGAGTAGAGTATTTAAACCACTCCTTGTTTTTTTTTTTCCATCCCGAGGTGAAATCAACCAAACAAGATTAATAGTCAACAGATTAGTAGCACCCAGTATTCCAATGTTGCTCAGTCTATGCTGCAAATAAATTCATGTTTGTATGCTCAATCATTCGAGCAAATGCTCACGCACAAGTGGAATCCACCTTCCCTACTCTCATACAGCTACGCAGATCAACAGTAACCAGCACGACACCACACAACAGTGAGCTAACTCGGGCACTCAGACTTTATGCAACAAGATATCCATAGCAAAATTAATATTTCTATATTCCTTGACCCATGAGATGCGATGCCCAACAAATCCGGACTGAATCCGTTATGACTAGCGAATTTTGCTCAACCTCCATGGCTTCTTCAACATCGTGTATAATATCCATTGCAACTTTGGCTGAGAAATTGTGGGATATTGTTTCCATGGAGCGATGTTTACTCTCATCCATATCCGTATCATGCATATCTACAAGTCTGCTAGGAGTGCAATAATTAATTTAACTACCATGAGATGAAATTGCGCATTGCTTTGACATATATCTGCAATGGCAAACAATGTGAAAGACCACAAAAATTTAATGATGAGAAAAATGCAAACGATTTCAAGCGGACATGAGTTTCTATATCGATTGTTCTCGCCGTATATGATATTGAATTGGAATTTGCAAATTTTTTCTTTGCCTCATTAATTCCCTCAACTCGTGGAGAGCGGCTTGAGTTTTTTTCTTTTGATTTTTGAGGTATTATGTGCATATATCAGTCAGATGGCTTTCTGGCCTTTTTCTCCAGCAAATCTCTATCCACCGCTTGAAAATAATCATGGGTTACAACTTCAATTTGTTTATTCAAATCTTCATTTATGATTGCATTCCTTAGATGTTTGTTCTAGTTGCAGGTTCAATTTGGATTGAAGGTCGAAGCAGCAGAGCAAGAAACGCCAGATCTCAACTTTGTTCACTTTCATTGTTGTCAAACCCTCGTTTGTCTGCTACACTTGTCAAACATTTTTATTTGTCAAACAATTAAGGCAGAGATGTTGCGCATTCAAAGTTTATTTGCAGGTTTAAGTTGATTAAACTTGGAGCCGGTCTAAAAAGCCATGTTTCGAATCAGGTTGCAGCTTTGCTTGGTTCATGCTCAACCTTCAACAATACATTGGTGTTTTTCAATGCTCCGTTGTGTTTGTTTTTTTTTTTATAGTTTTCTTTGTTTTTTTTTTGTTTTCTTTTTTTGTTTTTTTATTTTTATTTTTAATTTTAAATATGTATTTGTTTTAATATATTGCGTGGGTTTTGTTTTTGTTTTATGTGTTTTTTGGTTGGCTTTTTTATAATTTTTTTTTTTAAAGTTTTTGTTTTGTTTTTTTTTTAATGGATAGAATGCCCAAATCAATTTTCCAACTAGAGTATTTTTATTTCAAATAAATAGATAGATTTTTTGATCTTCCCGATCGCATGAAGCACAGGAAGAGAGCATACTAATCTCTTGATTGTTTTCATTTATGCAGGTTAGCGTGGATGGATAATACACACAATCAAGATTTGCGAAAAAACCTCGCATTGTCTATACTCTTTCTGCAATGTTGCGAGGGAATTTAGACTCTCGGAAGACAAAGATTTCCAATAATCAAGCTCCTGGCTTACCTGTGATACAGAAACAAGATATAGAAATGTGATGATGAAGCAGCTCTTACTGTGCCACTGAATTTATTCATTTATTCATGATGATTTATTATTTTTTATTTTTGAAAATAAGACTAAAAACTTCTAATGATAACGAGATCATTTTATTTTCCTAATTTATTCTATCTAACTTGCTTGAAAGATTTTATTTTTTTCCTAGGTAAAAGAATGCTTCCAATGAAGCCACCTATGGACTAAGAATTTGAAAATGCTCACATTAAGATTTAAAATTTTACCTGATTGTTTGCAAAGATGTGAGTAACCTGTTTGATTCTTGGATTTGGTGCAAGGTTCTTTTGAAACCAATCACCAATATTATCCTTTCTCTCCAAGAAGTACCTATTTAACATCTTCAAATTTCTCATCCGTAGATGAATTAGCAAGAAATGGGGGGTTTAAAAAAATGAATTTGAAACTAACTAAGTATGAAAAGAAAAATCAAAAAGTTCAACTTAAACTCCTTTATGAAGATCCCGCTGTCACCAGGTTTCAAAATTCAGTCCATAAAAAGAAATTGCAATAAAAATGATTTCCTAAGTCTATCTCTAAATCATCCTCCTCGGCAACGGTGCCAAAATGTCTAGTCTAAAATTTGGATGAAAATTAGAGTTTCATTTACTATCAATCCAGGTAAGTAAACTTCGATGATCATCCAATATATATGGACTTAGAGACAAACTAAACTAGGCTAGGTGAAGAAATTCCAAAGCTCCCTTAAAGGAGGTTGTTCATTAGGATCTCCAACACCTATTTAGTTATTTAATCAAAATGAAATCTAAAGACATTGTGATAAGTGTAAGAAATATTAAGGCTCCCTTACAAGAGACTATTCATTAATATTTCTAATCGTCTTAATCAAAAAACTATTTAAACTAATGAAATTAAAGAAATTACATCTAATTCTGATTGATTTCATGAAATGTTAAAGCTCTCTTACAAGAGACTATTCATTTATATCTCAAGCATATAAATCAGAAACTTAAACTAATGAAATCAAACATTAAATAAAAAATCAGATTCATTGAAGGAAACACTAATAATTTCTTACGAAAGGTCATTCGATAATATTTCGAACATATGAACCTAATAATTTAATCTAATGAAATTCACAAACAAACATAAAATAAAATCTTACTAAAATAAAAGTGTACTTACTAGGCAATGGGGATCCTTCCAAGGATTCACGAGCACACGAAAAGAAAATTCAAATGTAGAGGATCAAAGAAGCTCTGTCTTATTCATCATCAATTGAAAATTTCAATTACAACCATTACAATGATTCTCCAATCTAACTTCTCACTACCAACCTATAAGATACTAATATTACAAAAATGAAGACTACAAATGAAGGAGATAACTCTCCTATTTATAAAAAAACAATTATAACAAACTCATAAATGTAAATCCACTATTTCCTCCTTTGACCAACATATTTTTCAACCAATGATGACACATAACCCTATCCTGCATGATCTCCTCCATGAGGTCCATGATCTCCTCAAATTCGAATTTGATCATAGAGTGCCACATAAATATGCCTTGGAAGCTTCCTTTTTACCTACACATGTCAAAAAACTAATTCTGATTGTTAGGTATAAGTATAAACATATTATTTTCTAAAGTTTAAACATAAATCCACTTAAAAATGTTAAGAATTAATAAACTTTGGAAAAGCATAGTTACAACCCAATGATGAAGTAAATGTAATGATGTGGAGGTGGAATGAAGGTGACATGAAGGTAATATGCAAGTAATGTGAAGGTATTGGTGAATAATGGAGTGAGAATAGGGACTATTTTGAGGCCCAACAATATTTATGAGGAGGAGTTGACTTGGAGTTATTTTGAGAGATATTAATAAATAATTATCTATCATAGAGATACTATGATGACGGGGCAAAGGAGTTTTATGAGTTGAATATTAGTTCCATGACAGATGATGAGTATACTAGTAGGTTCTTGGAATTACTGAGATATGTGCCTTACCTCAAGGAGGAGAAGACCAATATTCAGAGATTTATTAGTGGGATGTTGATAGCATTCAAATATAGGATTGATTTTGATGAGCCTAAATTATTGGAGGAGTCCATATGAAAACTCAAGATTTGCTTTGAGAAATCAAAGTGTGGATCTGAGGAAAAGCCAAAATGGAAAGGTAATGATAAAAATAAAGGAAAATTGCACAAGAAGTGAGAAATACCTTAGGAGACATGTAACAAAAGAATTTTTCACCACCTAAGATGTTCAATACATCTAGCAGAGGATAGGGATTTTTGTTGGAGTAGAACAAGAATAAGAATACAGAGCATGTGTGGTGTTGGACTTGTGGAGGAGATATTTGTAGAAGATATTCTCTATAGCATTAGGGTGGTGTTGAAGCCCTGAAATTCTGTTGCAACAACATGGGGGATAACCACCTGGTCCGGACCTTAAATCAACTCCTTTTCTTTTTGGTGTGGTGGTTATGACTGGGGATAATAGGAACAATTTCCTAGCAAAGAAATTGATATTGTAATGGAGATCAGCCTTCTTCCCTTTCTCAGATTCTTGCCATAAAATAAATTTAGAAATTTTCTTATGAATCCTTTCACCTTCCAACCTTCAGTTTTCCACCTGTTGAGTTAAGATTTTACTTATTTCACAATATGAATTAGTAGTAGAGATTTGTTTGCAGAAACTCTCCTGTTGTTGTTTCAACTTTGAATTCCAGTCAAGTGGTTCTTTTATGAAACTTTTTTGTTTCAGGTTGAATTCTAATCTTGACCATTGTTGCTCCTATTTTTGCATCTTTTTCGAATATGTACACTTGATGTTGCAACTTCAACCTTTCAAATTCCTTTTGGAACGGTGCCATTTTCATTTTAGCTTGATTATTGGAATTGTTTTTCTCTTGTTTGAGTTGTATTTATAGTGCTTGGACTCTTTATTCCCCTTGTCTAAGAAGAAGTTCCACTTTTGTTGCTTTATCAATCGTAGAATTTGCATAAGCTCCTGCAAAATGTGGAAGTTTGGTAAGATTTTTAGTTGGATTGACAAAACTATCTTTCCAAAAAAAATCCATTGACTCATTACTGAGGGTTATCAACGTTTCATCAATTCTTCTTATTTTCCTCCTCTTTACTACACCTTTATGATTTTGACTGTAGAAAACGTCCAATGGAGGTATCTCTTCAATATTAAAAATAATTTCTTCAGCTCGGAAGGCCGGAATGATTTCTTGATCTTGAACCCCTGGGGTTTGTTGAAGTGCTATTGTTGTTTCTGGTATCTTCTGAGTTTTTTCGGGAGTGTGAAATATTGTTGATCCTTCTAAATTAGTGTTAGGTTGTATCTGATGTTCTTTAGTAAACTTCTGCCATTCTTTGCCCAAATACTCTACTTGAGATTTTTTTATATAATCAGGTGTAGTTTAAACTTGTTGAAGTTCTTTAGAATATTCTTTTAATAATTCAGCTTCATTATTTCCTTCCTCAGTATGTGTATCAATTCCTTTGATTACATATTTAATTATATTATTAGGGATTTCATCTTTACTTTCAGATTCATTTTCAGAATTATATGAATCTTGCTACTTATGTTGGGCATGTTCTAAATCCTGAACTTATTTTTCTTGGGACTCATATTAAGACATATATTTTTCATCATAATCGAGGATGATACTAGGATTTGTCTCTTTGACTTCTTCCATTTGTAATAGGTTCAATGGGACTGTTTCAAATCTCTTATTTATGTATTCATGAAAATATTTGATGTATGCTACAATGAGTTTATTGAATTCCATATTTAATACATCTATACATTTCTTTATTCCTTCAAACAAATAATCAAAATCATCTTTTTCATACATGAATGGTCTAATTTTAAGAGTAATAGTGAAATCTTGGACCACATTTTTGGGATCATACTGTCTTCCTTGCATAAAATCCAAATTCAAAGAGATAATATTAGGGATTTTCTTTGCTATATGACCTATATAAAAAAGAGCAAAGGTACCACACTGTGATGAAAATTTAGGCCAAATAGCTTTATTTGAATATATGAGATGCTTGGTTATACCATTTCCAAGTGTTTGGTATGCAATCTATCTGGCCAAAAGTTTTTCTGGGACATAACAGGGAAAAACATGAGGAAGCGCAAGACTCCCGAAAACTCTGGCATAAGTAAACTTCTCTTCTCCAAACCACACGGCCAGAGGAATAATATCTCCATTGGCTTCTTTAGAAATTCTTGGGGCTTTCTCATTACAAATGGTTTGGTGAATGGGAAATAGGACTTCATGGAAAATCTTATAAAAATGAGAACAAAATTCAGACTCCCAGAGGGATTTTTGATAAATATGAATATGACTAGGGTCTTGACTGGTCCATTTCCAACCCATAACAAGAAAATTTGAGTAGAAACATATTTCATCCATAATTTATGCACTCATGTCAAAAGGAGTGATTGTTCTAGTAGAAAAGACCATATTTGTTCTGTATTCCATAATAGTTTTGGTTAAATTATTAGGTAATATATTGGCCCAATTCATAATGGTAGAATTAACGACAACGTCTATTAAGGGAACTCATTCAATGGAAAATTTGGTGGTTCATTTTTGGAAAACAACCTACAGAACATTGATGCTATAAAACAGTGGGGTGAGGGTAATTGTGCAATTGGATCCATACCAAGTTTGCCCTTCTTCAATTTTCCTTGATCAACCTTCGATTCTTTTACTACCTTGATCGGGTCTTGATTTTCCTTTGCAAAATTTTCAAGGAAATATTTATCATAAGCCTTCTATGGAATTGGAAAATGGTACATTGCACGCAAGTCTTTGGGGGTGAATGAACCCATGTCTTCTTGTCTTGAATTCTTGAAAATCCTATCTGCAATGTTGAGATTGTCGATGACCCATATCACCATGTCATTATATGGTAAAATGTTTGGTCTTGCATCTATCCCATGTAAAAATGAACATGAAACCTCGAAATAGGAAGGCTCTGATGAGATACATGCATCCGTTGTTGCTACTTTCTTTAATTCTGTTGGATTTTATCCTTCAAGAAAATTATACATTTCCTTGTAGGAAGAAGTTCCACTGTCCTTATTGCAAGTAGTATCTTAGAAGAGTGGAAGAATATCTATAGATTTAGATGTGGATGATTGGGCAACTAATTTTCTTTTCTTTGTCATTTCTGTTGATATTTCTTTCTCGGGTAGTTTCCTGAATTCAAGCAAACAAGGAAATCATAGTTGACATGAAGAGAAAAGAGAAAAGGAGAAACATATTTTAATTACCATAAATCATAAATCTAGCGCTTTTATTTGAAACATTCTTTAGAAAGATATGAAACTTTTCAAGTCCCGAAACCATTGAATGTCATTAATATCTCTTTAAATGATTATCAAATATTTTACGTGTTTTACCATATATGTCCAATCAGGGGTTTTATATTGTTAGACATTTTTAACAGACCAATTGATTAAGCATCGTTTCAAGAACTTTGGTAATGAATGATATATCTCAAACCACACATCATACAAGCATCCATATTATGTATCTTGATCGTGAGTGTATGTGAAATGTCATCTGCGCAAATTGTATATCGCACATTATAAAAGAGGGCTTGAATTTCATTTGGGTTGATGTTGCAGGATGTGATGAGCACTAAAACTCAAAATATTGTGCTTTATCAGATTTTTTGATATGTTTCAATATTTGTTTATTGTTCCATCGGGTCTGACCTCATCGCGTTTTCTTTTTGAATGATATCTCTATTGATTTTTCTTTTAGGGAGAAGCAATGTGATTTATAGTTATAAGGATTTCTTACCTTTTTTGCAGGAATTTGCATATAAATCGAAGAGGTCTTATGTGATTTCCAACTTTTTTAGCTTGGCAATTATGTGATTTGCACTACACAGAAAAAAATCAACGCGAAAAAAGGTTCATGCCTTTTATTGCTAAAGTTTTGAAAATTAACGTAGATCGAAGTAATGTTTCCTAAGCTCTATTTGTTTTTTAAAGGGTCCCCATTTATTACTCACAACCTTCATCAACGTTCAAATAAATGTTGTGGGGGGGGGGGGGGTTGTTTCATAACACAACAATTGGAAATTCACTGGGAGAACCAGTTATCTTTGATAATTTTAAAATTTCTGTCTTTTTCAAAATAAAAATAGTTGAAGAGATGTAAATAACATGAAATTTAAAATAATTAATATTCCTCTGAGTCATAAGAATAAATCACTTCATTATTATCCACTTGATATCCTCTTAAATATGATAATTCCTTTTTCAAAATCAGTCTTTACTGGGTTAAACAATAAAGTAGTATATTTTCTTTGCAGATTAGTTTAAAATATCCTCATTTGTCATAGGTAGAGCCTCTGCTACAATTAGGTATAAATAGCCTTTGACAAGGTTACCTTTTAACCAGTTAATGATTCAGTATCCCATCCAAATAAGAATTCATTTTTTAAAGATAAATCCTAAGTCATATATTTCTTCTTCTTTTCTCTTTTTATTTATTTTTTTTCTACTTAAAAGTCATTATTTTTGTTTGGTGGAAAAATAATAACAATGAAATTCATTGGTTGTAACTTAACTGAACAAGCTGGCTCGTGATGAAACCCCTTTTATTTTGATTAAAATAATCTTAGGCCATTACCCTGTTTTGGTATGAAGTTTTTGTAATGTTGGTTAGTTATTCCCTTGTGAATATGGTAAGTAGGCTCGTAATGAGACGTATTACCTTTAAAGATTTTTTGAAAAATTATTTCATAAGTTTAGGCCTTAAAAAGAGAAAATTTTATTGGATGGGGTGAATCATTGACTCCTTAATAGTTTCAGGATGACAATTTTAGAGTTAGAAATGTCTATCTCCAAAGAGTCCTCTACTTGGTTAAAGATACTTTTCTTGGATGATAATATATCAAAATTATTTTATAAAGTTGGAGGCTTCTCAAAGAAAAAATAACTTTGTGAAAAATAAGAAATTTTTCAGAGATCCAAAACCTTTTTATTTTTCAAATGTTATAAATATTTCTTTAACAGTCACTATTTATAAAAGTAGAAATAATAAAATATTCAAAGAAAATTTATCTGTGAAGTCAATAGTTATACTATTTCAACTTTATTTCATATGAAAATTAAAAGAAATAATTTTCAAGGGATAGAAGAGGTTGTCTTCTACAAAAAGTATTTCTTCAAAACCTATCAATTTATATGCAAGTATTCTCTCCTACCTAATAAATCTTACAATAAAAATGTTGATGGTCTAATTAAATCAGCAATCTGAAATGGTCATGGCCAAATTCTTTGGAATTTGGTATGCTTTCCCTTTTCCTCACGTGATTTATCCCACTTCAATACTAGTTCTCCTAGTTGAAATGATTTTGGGCTAAGATAATGTGCCTCAAAGGAAGTCTTAACTAACTGTTGATGGTGAGCATGTGTGATTTTGGATTTACTTCTTTATTCTTCCACCTTGAGAATCTGTGCTTGCCTTAATTGCAAGGAAGAAGAAGGAGTTTCTTCAATAAACTGGATTAATGCTAGAGAAGTAATAACTATGTTTGTGGGAAGAAAAACTTATTTCCCATAAACTAGACTAGATGGAGAAGTGCCTATTGAGGCCTTCTATGTAATTCGGTCTTTCCATAGAGAAAATGTCAAAGATCTATGAAAATTTTTCTGAATCTAATCAACAGTTTGTTTATAATTATAGTGATATTTTTGTTGGTTGATTCTGCTGAACCATTTCCCTGAGGATAATAGTTGACAAAATATTTAAGTTTGAAACCTCTTTTAAGAGAAAATTCTATCATTGCATTGCCTGAGAAATAAGATGCATTATCAAAAATTAAGGAAGATGGTAAACCAAATCTGGTAATAATAAATTGGTCAATGAATTCAATGATGTTCTCAGAATTAGTTACTTTTAGTGGAATTTCTTCCACCCATTTTGTAAAATAATATGTTGTTGTAAGAATATATCTATGTTGCTTTTAAGAGTGAGGAACAATGTCACCTATTAAGTGTAGTCCCCATTATTTGAATGGTTTTTCAATATTGACTGGTTGTAAAGGTAGTGCAAGTTTCTTTTGTCCTCCAACAATAGTTTTACACGTTTTACATTTTCTTACACATTGATGTGCATCTTTAATCAAAGTTGGCCAGTAATAGCCAGCATGCATAATTTTTTGTGTCATTGTATCTCCTGCAAAGTGTCAACCAGTTAAGCCGTCATGGAGTTCCTACAAAACCTTTTCTGACTCAAATGTTTCTAGACATCTTAATAGGATAGAGTCATATTTTTTTTCTGAATATTACATCATTAATGATCTGATATTATTTTTCTTTTAATCTTAAGGATATTTTCTTTTGGTAATTGAGTTGCAGAGGAACATATCCATTTTTTAAGTAAAAAATCAGATCAACATATTGAGACTCTGTATCGTTGAGGCTTACCTCAGAAATCCTTATATCATTACCCGGATCTTATTCTCTTGGTGAATCAGATGCTCCAGTCAATATTTTTCTAAAACCTTGTCCTCTAAAAATTTTAGCTAGTCTAATTTCTACTTCATATTCTTGTATAGTTACCCAGTTGGCCTTTTTTTCTCCCACTTACCTCTACATCAATAATTGTCTTACTGATGAAAATGGGACTATGATTTTTGTGTGAGTTTTTAGGAGAAATGGCCTAAAATGTTTTACTGCTTTGAAGACATAAAATGTTTGTTTTTCAACAACATAATAGTTCAATTCAATTCCTTGTAAATTTGAAATCAAGAAATAAATAGGTGATTCAATATGTTCTTCATTAAGCTGTGTTAAAACAACTACATATGATGTTTTCGAGGCCAATGTATATAATACAATGGTTTTTGAAAAGTCAGGAGTGAACAAAGAAGGAGCATTAATGATAGTGTGCATGATTAATTTAAATGATTCTCTTTCAATGTGGCCCCATTTAAATATCGATTTGCTCTTGATTATGGATCGTAAAGGAAAAACTATTTGTGAAAAGTTGGGAAAAAACATTTTTACAAAATTTATTTAACCTAAGAAATACTACATTGATTTATTTTTGTGGGGAAAAGGGATTTTCTCAATTTCTCTAATCCTTTCCAGATCAATATAAATACCCTTTTTTGATACGACAAATCCTAAAAGCTTACCTTCGCTCAAAGAAAAATCAGACTTCTTTGGATTTAATGAAATCCCATATTTCATACATCTTTCAAATATCTGTATAAGGTCATTTAAATGGATGATTCTTTTCTTGGAATAAACAGTGATATCATCCAAGTAAATTACAACAAATTTGTTAATGAGTCCTTTAAAGGCTATATACATAGCTCTTTGAAATGTAGCATCTGCATTAATCAAACCAAAAGGAATTTTTTGATAAGCATAAGTTCCCCATTTTGTTCTAAATGTAGTTTTCAATCTATCATCTAGATGTACTAGGATTTGGTTATATCTTGAAAATCCATCAAGAAAAGACATAAGTTTAGAATTGACTACTGATTGTAGTACTTGTTCTGTGGTTAACAGTGGGAAATTATCCTTAAGACAAGATTTGTTTAGATTTCTAAAATCTATGCATATGCGAATATCATCATTATTCTTTCTAACAGGCACTAGATTGGAAACCCATTTTGAATGTCTAACAAGAAAAATGGTCTTAGCCTTGAGAATTTTGTTCAGTTCATATTTTATTTGGCTTTCAAGGTTCACGTGGACTTTCCTCAGTTTCTGATGCATTGGTTTATCATTTGAGATCATAGGTATGGTATGTTTTATGAATGACATATCATAAGTCTTGAGATAAGTATAATCCCAGGAAAATATTCCTTTGTATTCCTTCAGCAACTAAATGAATGATGATCTTTCATGAGAAGGTAAAACAAGACCAAAATTTATGTTCTGCGGGTTTTCATCAATACCGAGATTTACTAATTCAAATTTCAAATTTGAACTTTGAATTTTGGCATTAGTTATATTCTTAAATATATCCTTGAGATCATAAAGATATTCCGATTTAACCACAGATTTGGGGATTGGATTTTCTTCAATGTTTTGCTTTAACTGAAGGTCATGCTAATTTTCATCTAAGATTTTAGTGTCATATGATCCTTCTGATGTGAAGAAATCAACAATATCATAATCCTCTGTAATATTCCCAAATTTTCACCTGATATTTAAAATATTAGATTTCTTAATTATCTTAATGAATTAAGTAAATAAAAGGGTGGAGGGACCCATAATCCTCAATATGAATAAATATCCACTTTTTGTGTGTGAATGTGGATCAATTAAGCCTAGATCTAAAAAATGAGGTAGTTGAACAACTACTAATGTGAATGGAATTGGAGATCATGTCTCATTAATGAGATAGATCATGGAGGTTGACACAGTCAACTAAGATCTTGAAGAGATCAAACAGAAGATCATGGAGCATTCATGATGAGATGATGGAGGAAGTTGTGCAATTAAAGCACACATGATGGAGAGGGTGTACATTGCACCTAGACATGATGGATGACTTGGCTAGACAAAGCAGTCAAACATGGAGGATCTTGTCCACATGCACAATGGAGTTTAGATGAGCGCCAAGGCATGGGAAGGCCCAAACACTATATAAAGAATACGAAGACAAGAATGAAGGAATGCTTGAGATTATTGATGTTAAGGATATGTTTAGATCTGGAATTGTCATGTGACATTCCATTGCTTTCTTGGTTTGTTTAGCAAAGATTGCAAGTGTTGTTTAGCACAGGGTGTTCCTGGTTAGGAATCCATCCTCTTTCATTGAGGGATATCTTGGATGAGGGTTGTACTTAATTCTACCTCAGGCATTGCTGCCACTTATATTTTCCTACTTTCTACAAAACATTCATATTCAGAAATTGCAGATTTTTGAAGATCAGTGTTTAAGGTGGAGGTTGTCTTCAGTATTTAAATTGGAGAATTGGTGAATGTTTATTTCTATCACCTTGGGCTTAAAGATAAAAATTCCCAGAGCTTCATATCAGATCTAGCATCAGGGAAAAAGCTATTGATCTCCTAGCAGCAGTAGTTCCATCTAGAATTACGTTGTCTATATTGCAGATCCAAAGAAGGAAGGAAGTTGCTAGCATTTCAGCTAGTAATCCTGTGAGGGATCATCCCCTCACCTTTCCATTAGTATTTCCATTAGCCTAGAGTTTATTGCAACATATTTAAGCCATAATAAGGCTTCTCTTTCCCTTACAGGGAATTTTTTATGAGCAGTTGTGTTGCAGAAGTTGTAATCATCATTGGAGGATTGAGAAGCTAGATCTAGAGCTTCCAGCTTGTAGATCTGAAATCCCAGCAGATTAAGGATCAAACCCTAGTGTTACACCATTTTTTGGTCATCTAACCTATTATCATTAGATGGACCCAAGTACACCATGTAAGACCAGTTTTACCCTAAGTAAAATTGCTTTCACTATGTTAAAACAGGAAACCCCAAAAGGAAATATTAAACAAACCTATATTTGTTTGATTTTTCCTCATGGAATAATTAATTAAACCATAATTTAATTATTATTCCTAGTCATGTTTAACCCAAAACAAAGAAATTAATTAGATAAACCTTTATTTATCTTATTATTTTCTAGGAATAATTATTTAAATCTTATTTAGATAATATTCCTTGTTAAATATGACCAAATCACCCACAAATAATTAAATAAATCATTTTTTATTTAATTATCTTTCAACCACTTCCTTAAATAATTAAATAAATCATTATTTATTTGATTATCTTCTAACCGCTTCCTTAAAAAGATAAATAAATCATTTATCTATTTATTTTTGACAAATTAAGGGATTTGACCCAAGTCAAATACCTTTTCCCTCCAACAAATATAATAAAATATTCCATAAAAAAGTGGATCTAGATCTGGTTAACCCATGCACCAAGATCTAGAATGACCCAATATTTTGTTATAAATAGGAGGGTTTTTCCTACCATTCTTCACCTTTTGTTGCCTATTAGATCACTCTGGATCTATACACTTGGTCACCATTTTCTGCCATTTGTTGTGTGAGCTCCCTTTGAGTTCCATTCTTTGTGTGGGTTTTCTACACCAACATGAGAGAGAAATCTTAGATCTGAAGTGCTGAGGACTTCCAAGAACCCATCCCACTGAGGGGAATTGGATACACCTTCTTGTTTTCCTCCCAGGTGCCCCATTAATATAAAAATTCTTTCAAAAATTGTTCTTGTCTTGTCTATTGGTATATGGAGCAAACCCTTACTTTTTCTGGTTAATGTCTTTCCATGCATAGATCTGGTTTTTTGCAACTCTTTTCTGTCTAAGTAACCGCAGATCTGAAGATATTGGCAGCCAATTTTGTTGTTAGGGCTATTAGTTATGCGTAGCTAAAGTGGTCCTTTTTCGTACACTTCGACAAAGGATTCATACTAACAAATGGCGACTCCACACGGGTTTTAAATTACGACCGTTGTCGTTTTTCATATTCCTGCATATCCAGCTACTTCAGACCCTAGGGCTTCTTTTCAGCTGTTTATTTTTCCTATTTTTATGTTGTTTTTCTCACATAAAACCCTAAAACATTAAAATTTCTAACTTCCGTGTGTTTCTGGCCCTATTGCGCAGGTAAGCGACACCAGCCGCAACTGAGATGGCAACTTTTCTGAAAATCTGCCGTCGAGACAACCGAAATGGGGGGTCACACCTTTTGGCCCATAAACTGCGACCTGGACCTCCAGGTCGCACTTTTCTGCCCCTTTTCTGCGACCTGCACTGAAACAGGTCAGAAACTGCGACCTGCCAGTTTTTCAGTGATTTTTCTGCAATTTTTCTGGGTTCTGCTGCAGCTTCTGTCAGGGTCTTTCAGCCTCTATCTCAGCCCTCTTTGACCAAGTTCTGATCTGTTTTTACTCATCTAAGTGGGAACCTAGCCCCCTAGGGCTTTAGTACCCTCCACTTTTTGTGGAAGAGTTTTAGCTGTTTCAGCCGTCTGTTTTTCAGAGCTTCAGTCTCCTCTTTTCCAGATCTGTTACCTCCCTTTCAGATCCATTGAAATTAGCTCTTCTACCTCTCAAATCACCTACTGAAGATTTGTTTGGATCTGCTTTTAGGGCCTCCACCTTGCCCCCTCCGTATTTTGCTGATTTCCTTCCTTTTTCCAGTCACCTTGCCTCTGTCTTTTGGCTGTGATCTACACCTCTTTTCAGCAGCTTTATCCTTTAGATCCCTGTCCCTTTTGACCTTAGATCTATTGGCCTCTTTTCCGTGTGTTTTGCCTAGATTTTTCCCTTTCTTTTCAGATTAGTTTTGAGAAACCCGCCTTCTTGGGTTAGATAGATGCACAAGTAGCTGTTATTTTTCTGTTATTTCAGCATTATATACTGTTCTCTGTAGGTTTATTTTCAGCTACGCAGCACACTTTTTTCTTTCTCTCAAAACGGAAAGGGTTTAAAAATTAAAATTAACGCACGCCACACACTGACCCTAATTGAAGAAGCGCCTGGTTAACACCGCCTGGCAAAGACTCTAAAATCAATTTTCACTGCACCTTTTCTGCCCTTGACCTCAATTGATTCTGTCCCTTTCTGCCCCTGTCGGTTTCCTTCTTCCTGTCGTCATTGCGCCCCCAAGGCGCCTTTCCCAGAGACTTCTTGGCCTTCACCCTCAGTTTCCGGTCGATCGACCTGCTCCGACCCGCCGTCGTCGAGCCAGTCCTCCTCCGAGTCTGCACTCCGACTCCTCTCCTGATTCATCGGGTTCCCCTTCTCCTCCTGGTTCTCCCCCTACCACCATGTCTGGTCCAGGGCCTAACACTAGCGGTTCTCCCGGCCCTAATGCTGGCCCGAATACTAGCGGAACCGCTAGAGGAACGACCCCAGCCACCCCCTTGCTGCCATACATTGCAGGCCTCAGCGTCCCCGATTTCAATCAGTTGATCAACGACCCTATCCGCCACGATGTTGGTTGGCCTGCCATGCCAACCAAGCTCCCTTCCAACATCCCTAAATTCGAAGGCCAAGCTGGAGAAGATCCAACCAATCATGTCCGATCTTTCCACATGTGGTGTTCCTCCAATTCCATTACCGATGAATCCATCCATCTTCGTTTGTTCCAACACACGCTTACCGGCGAAGCTTCTAAATGGTATGTTGAACAAGACACCTCTTCCCATACCACCTTTGCGACCCTTGCCCAAGCCTTTTTGTCCTATTTCCAGCTCCCTCTCCGATACGACACTGGCACGGAGCTCTTGACTTCCTTTAAGAAATCCTCTTCAACCCGCCTTTCCGCCCATGTTCAGGAATGGCGAAGAAGACAGAGCTTATGTCGAGCCCCTCCCTTCGAAGATCGGGTTTATATGGACTGGTTCCTTCGCACCCTTCCGGCTCCCATCGGCAAGGATGTCGCCTCCCATTTTCCTCAAACCGAAGAAGCCGCCCTCCAAATACCCTTGAAATATGACCTGATCTACGCACAATCTGGTTATGTTTATACCGTTCTTCCTGACCTCCCCAGGCCCGGTGGCGCTAACGCCCCGGGGGCATCTCATTTCGCTGACGGTATTGTTGGAGCCCTTTCCCATCCGTACGCTCAACCTCCTATGGGCTATGGTCTCCCTCAGGGAGGGGCCAGCTCCTCCAGCACTTTCCCCCCTCCCGGTAGCATGTATCGAGGATATGGCATGCCTCCTCCTTTTTCCCAACCTCCTACTTACCTCAATGTTTCCCAACCTAACCACTACCTTTATCCGCAGCCTAGTGCGCCATCTCCTCCAGCATATGCGCTTCCATCTCCCTTGCCTCCTCAAAACCCGCAACAGCACTTACAGCCTCCTCCAGGGCAAGTATTTGCACAGCATGGCGCGACTAATCCCCCTTCTTCTCAAAGAAGGCGGAGAGGCAATCCAAACCAATCGGCCCCTGGTACCCGTGGACCCAATCCTGGTGTGGACCCTAACACTGCCAACCAGCAACAGGGCACTCATCCCAAGCCGGACAGGCCGCTTCGCACAAATAAGCCTTGTTCGTGTTGCGGTGTTTATGGTCATTACACCCACGATTGTCCCCTCTTACCCCAGATGCGGAAGATGTGGGAGTCTCAAGCCACATTGCGCAGACAACACGCCTCCCCTCATGCTCCTCCTAATGTGGCCACTACCCAGCCAGCTGTGTTTACTGATCCTTTCCCTCAGCAATGATTCGTGGCTACCCAACCACCCGACAGCCAGGTAGCCACCCCCCCCTTCCCTTTCTGGTTCCTCTGATTACCAGATCCTTATGATGCACTCCGATCCTAACCCGTCCATCGATCTTCACCTTCAAACTCGGTCTCGCCATTATCCCAAGCCTCCTGCTCAGTCTGCCCCCGAGCCTTCTTCTTCAGGTTCTACAAAGCCTCTTTTAACACCCAGTGGCCCCTTACATATCCCTCAACCCAAAGTTGAGGTTCATACCAAGATTCCTAAGGGACCATTACGTCGAAACGCTGCTTCCGGTCGAGCTGCTCATTCGTATAGCATAGTAGATGATTTGGCGCAATCTCCTGCTGCCATTTCCACACTGGAACTCCTCCAGTCGTGTCCTTCCCAAAAGAAGGCTCTACTATCTACCGTGGGCACTGTAGATCCTGCTGATGACCAAATGATTGTTTTCGACGCCACTCAATCGGACCATCCTCCTCTTCCTCCTTCCGTCGCCTTCCAAATCCCAGTCAAAATCCGGAACGCCAACGTGTCCCGGTGTATCATTGATGAGGGGGCATCCACCTGCGTGATGTCTGCTTCGGTTTGGAAGCAACTCGGATCCCCTGAACTGGCCCCTTCCACGATCACCCTTTGAGCATGGGACGGTCATGCCTCCCAGCCCATTGGCCTGTTTCGTAATTGTCCTATCACCCTCGCCGGTAAGACTGTTTGCGTTGACGTCGAAGTCATCGATGCCCCGCTAGATTACAACATTCTATTGGAGCGAAGCTACACCTATGCTATGTCTGTTGTCCCATCCGCGGTCTTTCGCAAGATGTCTTTCCCCCATAATGGAAAGATAGTCACCATTGACCAGTTGACATATCATGAGCCAAAATCTTAGACCTCCCCTGAGACAACCATCTCTTCTGTAGCCAACAAGAAAACCGTCGATTCCTTGACCAGTGTCTCCCCCGGCATTTACAAAGATTCCTCCCTGATTGGAACTTTCCCTAACTTCCCCCCCCCCCTCCTGTCACCGATCCCAGCTCATCGAATGTTTGCATGATGCAATCGTCCCAGGCTGCCCGTAAGCGGCCTGCCTCGGCTAGCCAGCAACCTCCCCCTCGCCCTCCGCAACCCGCTCCTAGCCATTCATCTCAGCCAACAGGACCTCCTCCTTCTGGCCCTACCCCTACAGCTGGTATCCATGAACCCCTTTATCCTCCTGGATCGGTTCCTCTTGGCCTTAACCATCTCGAAGCCGTCCCTCCTGGTCATTACCCTGCTGGGCAGATCCCTTTCCTAGCTCCCCCTCCTGGAGTATATTCTGTCCCTGTCATGGCCACCCTCTCTCTCCCTAACTTGACCTTGGGCATACCGGTCTGGTACCTTGATCCCCCAGCCGCCACCCCTCCTGGTCACCCCAAACCCTATATGGCTTTGACACCGGTTCAACCGGTCCCCCTCGCTTCCTCCGTTGCCACTGTGCCCCCAGCACCTCCACAGGACCCTTCTCCTGTCGTGACGGCTCCCGGGAAGAAAGGCAAATCCCGCAAGGGGGCACCTAAAGACAAGACCAGCACGACTGACCCGGCCCCTTCTCCACCCACGAATCCTTGCGCCTTATGTGATGTCACCGGTCATGCCACCCATGCTTGTCTCGATTTGCCCCGTATTCAGCCCATGGTTAAAGTTGCGTTCCCCGAGTCTACGGTCCCTGAAGCCTCCATTCCTTATTCGTCCATAACCAAGAACCCCAATACTCTCCGCACCAACAAGCCCTGTGCTTTGTGCGACGTTCATGGCCATTACTCCCACCATTTTCCTCACCTGACGCATTACCGCGCCTCTTTAGAGGTGATCCGAGAGTATGAGGTTGAACAAAATCAATCCGCCTCTCCCATCCTCGCGCAGTACGCTTCAGGTCAGCCTGAGGATCCCCCCACTCCCATCGACATTCCCCCCCCTGATGTTCAAATGACGGAGTCTACTGTAACCATTCTTTACCTATCTTCCTCTGCGAGACACTTGGAGCCTAGCCCCTTAGCATCCTCCTGTGTTGTGTCCCTTGACCACCCCTTTCCTACCCATACACGATATCACTCCACCCGTGTCTCTGTTGACCTCCGCAGCCCGAGTCATCACCATACTTTCGATAGCCCTCATATACCACCCTCTGATTTGTATATGATTCATAGTCCTCCTGCTCCTTGCACTCCCTCCCACGGTTTCCGCCCAATGACTTCTGTGCACTCACGCTGCCGTCATTGCCTCTCCTCCCCTCATTTGTTGTCTTGTCACACCATTCCACAGGACCCCCTGTCCACACCCTTTATCGGTTACGCCGATGGTGCAAGTCGTTACTCCAGGAGTCTAGCCTCGGCAGGTTGGGCCATCTTCACCCCCTTGCATGCCCTTGTTCTTTCTAACGGGGTATGCATTGGTTCTGCCACCAACAATCAGGCCGAATATGATGCAGTGCGTTGTCTCTTAGCCGATGCCCTCTTTCATCGCATCCTCCATCTGCATGTTCGTTTGGATTCCCTACTTCTTGTAATGCAACTAAATGGTGTTTATCGTGTGCATAACCCTGTGCTGTTTAGACGCTATTTACGAGTGAAACTCTTGATACGTGTATTTGAAACCATAACTTTCAACCATGTACCTCGAGAACAGAATCACTATGTAGATAGTATTGCAAACCATGTTCTAGATTGGAATTTATCACACACATTTCATACAAGACAATAACATTCATAACCATCAAAAAACGATGCATATCCATAATATGTGTCGCAAAACATGTGTTTAGAGTCCATCTACTCTGATACATATGACATGCCTATAGTGTGTTACAAAAAACCCAAAACTGGGGGCACCACCTGCCCCTACATACATCATAGGGGGCACCACATGCCCCACCCCTAATCACTATCTGGAGGATCCCGAGCCAATGGCTCTACCCCTGCAGCATGTAGATCGCGCATCGCCTGACCAGCCATCGCCATGCGCCGCATGACACCTCGCCACTCCGAGGGTAGACCAACACATGGCTCTATGAACTGGTCGTCTAAGTCCTGCCACCCGCGCTCTGATACTCCGGTCAACAACCTTTCGCATCTACTGCAGATGTCCTCCAGCAGACCGACTTCATCCTCATTCCGCGCCGCTCTCGACCCACTCGGACTTGTAGCTCCAGATGCTACCGGTCGTCCCATATATCTGGCCGGTTTTACCGGTGCTATATCTGCATACCAAAAGTACATGAATCAGTACCATCAATTACTATTCAAAAACTTTAACATGCCCACACAAGAATAGTAATCTGTCACTTACCATCGGGCCCCCAGACTCGACCAGGCAGAAGTGGCAGGTTCGGATCTCCACAGTAGCTCATCCCACTATAGGGATAGTCGTCTATGTACAATGGCATCTGATCCCAATGGGCAAAAAACTCAGGTCGAAACACTCGACCGACCGCCCCTCCTCCTCCTCTGCACAGTAGCTGTCCCCAACGGCGCATCTTGGGCTCTCTCGGGCCCCCATCTGGAAGTTGTACACGAGGCCTCAAGGTCAGGATCTTCTCAAAGAAGAAGGCGCACAACAAAGTCCCATATGAGCAATCATGGTTCACCTGCCGCCTGCATAGTGACAACTATCGCTTTAGCGACACCAACATCATTTGGGCCCACCCATAGTAGGTCCCACCCAGCACACTCTCCACTATCATCATCTGCCCCCCAGGGATGTGATGGAGCGCCTGGTTTCCCAGGATACGCAGCACAGCTGCGGCCACTGCACGGGTTTCTAGCCTCTCTAGATCCCCGACCGGTATTCGAGTCCCCTTGACTTGGAGACCTGGTCGACAATGACGCTCCACAAACTCCATGATATGCCGCCCCCGCGGCAATACTGGCTGTGTGTTTCCCACCATCCCCAGTGGCAGGAGACCAGTCAGGAAATACACGTCCTGGACCGTCAGTTCGATCCTCTGCCCCTGCACTACAAAGACCTCCTGATCTGGATCCCAGTAACTGATAATCCGGGCCAATAATGGTTCCCCTCCTCTCATCAAAGGGTTCTCCAAAAACTTGAGAACCCCAAATCTGGCCAATACATGGCGGATGCCCTGATCCGCCTGGATCTCTGCCCGTAGTGTCCCCAGATCTCTCTCTCTCTAGTTAACCCGTAAATCTGCCATACCTGCACAAACACATCATTTTTGTCAGCGTACAGATCGGGAAAACCATAACCAAACACCAAAACCCAACTTCCAGCCATAAAACAGCACCAAAACCCCCTCATCTCCCAGGTCGCAGTTTTCTGTCCATTTCTGGGACAGGTCACACTTTTCTGCCTGAAACCTACTTCCCAGGTCGCACTTTTTGGCCCAAAAAGTGCGACCCGGCCGTAGAGATGAAGGAGGGGCTGTTTCTGGATTTATGGGCCCTAAACTACAAATTTAATCCATCAAAATGCAAGAGAAAGGTTAGGTCTCTTACCTGCAACTAACGGATCTCAATTCCAACGGTCGGTTTTTCCGCTACATTCGCCGCAAGATTTAGGGCCTTCTCTCCTCTCCACATTCACCACAGCAACAATAGAAAATCATTGATTTTGGAGGGAAAACTGCCTTATTAAAAGAGAACCCCTGTTTCTTCTTTCGACTGCTGCAACCACACCGTAGCCCCGTTTGAAGAACCATCTACACCGTTGGAAATCTCTCACTGAGCCCTCAAATGGGTATTTGTTAGTTTTTTGCGATCTAATACTTCACCAGGACACATTTTGTCCAAGAAGGGTCACTTCACCTCTCCTTAAAATCGAATTTCCTCACTTACGACACTTGTACTTGGGGCACCATCTTGCCTCCTTACTTGTCTTCGTTCGTGTCGATTTTCGTCATGAGTTCCCATCATGTACTCATGTTTCCACGGTCCCCCATTGGGGCCTTTACTGTGTGGTAGCACCATCGAGTCGCCCTTGTTTAGAGCATCCAAGTTGAGTCATCATTCCCTCCATGGAGTCTATACCGCATCCCTTTGTACCCCACTATAGCCCTCCATCCTTCATTGCTTGGTCTCTCTCTTGTGTCGCACATTATGACCTTCAGTCCCACTGTCCCCTGTCCCATATGATATTGTGTCAGTCGCTGCCATGTCATTCATGCCCTTTATGCTCTAACAAGGGAAGTCGTCCATTCACCACTCAGCCCTTTCTATTTCACTCTCATCATTAGTGTCAGTCTGTCCGTCGCTCTACTGTTTTGTCTCGTGCCTTAGTTGGGGACATCTCACTTCCTCAACTATGGCGGACCTCCTTCTGTCGACATCAGCACTTTCATTCCAGAAGCCAGGTCTAGAGGGCGGTGTACCTTGGTTCCAGCTTCCACTCTTGTTCGGTGCTTCGGATCAGGCAAAGGGATCTCTCATTCCCTTTGACTTGATTGTTTCTCCAGCTCCTTTTAGCATGATCAAGATTCGTATACTTGATGGTCCAGTGATCCAGCAGCAGCTCTTGATGATTCCCGGGTGTGTGTGAGATGTCTCAACCCTCATGAGGGGGTGGCCCTGCAGGTAGCCCCCCACATGCCCGGATGACCTCTTCTTTGCAGCCTTCGATGCAGCTCCAGATATTTGATGATGTTGGCCGTAGCCACTTGCAGCACCTCTTCGACTTGCATGTATCAGTCAGATTTTGTGAGCCCTTCCCCATTTACAGGGGGCATTTGGGTTGTATTTGTATCTCATGTACTCAGATATTATTGTACAAGTCCTGGCTGTTATCCCAGGCACAACATGTATATGGGATTCCTCATTGTATTTTTATCTAGCTCATGATTATGCCAGCTGTACTTTATGGTTCGGTCCCTTGTTTACTAGATACACTATTCTTTTGTACTTTGTCTCGGCGGGCATAGGTATGCCTCCCCCGCCGCCTTCAGCACAGGTACCCTCTCATAAAAAGAGACTTGTTGCACCTGCGAGTCTCGTCTCCTCAAGGTCTAGTCCTTCAGCACACTATCTACCTCACATTTCTCTCTCTGACACCCCTTTTGTTGTCTAGTGATTGTGTTCTTACAACGTACTTCGGTCATACGATTTGCTCCCGACACTCGCACGCTGGGGGGCAATCTGTTACACCATTTTTTGGTCATCTAACCTATTATCATTAGATGGACCCAAGTACACCATGTAAGACCAGTTTTACCCTAAGTAAAACTGCTTTCACTATGTTAAAACAGGAAACCCCAAAAGGAAATAATAAACAAACCTATATTTGTTTGATTGTCCTCATGGAATAATTAATTAAACCATAATTTAATTATTATTCCCAGTCATGTTTAACCCAAAATCAAAGAAATTAATTAGATAAACCTTATTTATCTTATTATTTTCTAGGAATAATTATTTAAACCTTATTTAGATAATATTCCTTGTTAAATATGACCAAATCACCCACAAATAATTAAATAAATCATTATTTATTTAATTATCTTTCAACCACTTAAATAATTAAATAAATCATTATTTATTTGATTATCTTCTAACCGCTTCCTTAAAAAGATAAATAAATCATTTATTTATTTATTTTTGACAAATTAAGGGATTTGACCCAAGTCAAATACCTTTTCCTCCAACAAATATAATAAAATATTCCATAAAAAGTGGATCTAGATCTGGTTAACCCATGCACCAAGATCTAGAATGACCCAATATTTTGTTATAAATAGGAGGTTTTTCCTACCATTCTTCACCTTTTGTTGCCTATTAGATCACTCTGGATCTATACACTTGGTCACCATTTTCTGCCATTTGCTGTGTGAGCTCCCTTTGAGTTCCATTCTTTGTGTGGGTCTTCTACACCAACAAGAGAGAGAAATCTTAGATCTGAAGTGCTAAGGACTTCCAAGAACCCATCCCACTGAGGGGAATTGGATACACCTTCTTGTTTTCCTCCCAGGTGCCCCATTAATATAAAAATTCTTTCAAAAATTGTTGTTGTCTTGTCTATTGGTATATGGAGCAAATCCTTATTTTTTCTTCTTAATGTCTTTCCATGCATAGATCTGGTTTTTGCAGCTCTTTTATGTCTAACTAACCGCAGATCTGAAGATATTGGAAGCCCATTTTGTTGTTAGGGCTATTAGTTATGCGTAGCTAAAGTGGTCATTTTTCGTACACTTCGACAAAGGATTCATACTAACACCTAGGAGGGTGATTTTCCAAAGTTGTAGATCTGGAAAATCCTTTTTGGGTTATCTTCAGAATCCATCACATTGGCTAGATCTTGAATATTGGCATCATCAAAGCTCCAGATTACCACAGATCTGCATTTTCCTTTTCAGCCTACATTCATATATTCATATTCTTCTGAAGGGAGAGTGTAGTATTTGCTTCAAGAAGCTCTCCAGTTACACAGTGCCTATTGTGGCATGTTTTCGGGGTGATTCAGGCCTTCTCTTGGGCTAGATTTACTCATTTTATGTACATTGTGTAACTGATTCATCTCCATATAATAAAATGGCTCAGCTTCTCTGTATATTTTGTTCTTGTCTTGAGATTTATTTTTTATCTTGCTGCAGTTCTCATATTGTGTTTGAGTATTACTGCATTCTCCCTTTTGGGATATTACAGTGGTATCAAAGCATGATCTTTGGCTAAGCTTGTGGACACTTCATCTTTTGCATGAAAAGAAGAAGCAGATAGATGAGATCTATCATGAAGGAGACTAATTTTTCCACTCGTCTCTTTAGATCCATGCAAGATCACTCCAAGGAGGTCTATCAAATGAAGAAGGAAAGGCAAAGGAAGGATCCAAGAAGAATATTTGAAGAGGAAGGCCCATGCACTTCCTATCAACATAAATGAAGACTGGAGAATCATAGATCTCCTCATAGATCTACTATGCCCAATTTCTTTGAAGGAGGTTAGAGGTATAGAAATGAAGAAATAAGAGAACTTGAGACTCGTGAGACTCTTAGTTTATATCTTGAAGACTACAAGGAACAGTCTAGATCATTCAAAGAGAGTCTAACTCTCCAAGAATTTGTTGAACTCAAAGAAGAAAAAATATCCTATAGCAGCAATAGAAGGAAGAGGCACAATAGATTCTATTTGCCTACATTTGATCGGTCTTCCTCAAGCAATGTTAAGGCTTGGAGGAAAGTGTTAGAGACATTTTTCATGCTACATCCTGTGGCTGAAAAAAGGGGCTGTCCAGATTGCAACACTTCATCTCTTAGGTGAAGCCAAGGATTGGTGGTTTAGTCACATGGATCATGCAAACGTGACTAAATATACATATTTCTTTCACAAGTTGAGAAAGAAGTTTGATGTGAAGAAGACAGATATGGGCCACAAAGAGACATTTCCTAAGGAAACAAAGGAGGATGTCATTCTTGTCACTCTGGATAAGAAGTCACTACATTCACCACCAACTGCAAAAGTACTTACATCTGGAGAAGAGACACTTGCAACTTTGTAAGATAATCTTAAGCTCTTAACAGATAGAATCCCATGCATGATTCCGGATATGCATGAGGGAGAGGAGGAAGATTCCAGTGCTGGTACATTGGTATAAGAGTGGCCATCTATCTTACCAGTAGTTGGAGACACCATTGTCAACACTGCTACTAATGAAATAGGTAACCACAATGTTACCTACTTTTTTTTGGTAGCATAAAAAGCACCCGATTTTGAAAAGTGGTGATGGAGAATCACCCCTTTTTTTTTTGGTGCACATTTTTGACACTAATATTTTTATTTATGAAGTATGAATATTTTCTTTAAAATGTTAGTGATTTTCATGCTAATTTTGAAACATATTGATGCAGCATCAACTTTTTTTTTTAGAGCGACGATTTTCATGCTAATTTTGAAACGTATTGATGCAGCATGAACCTTTTTTTTTTTCAGAGTGGTGATTTTCATGTTGGTAATAAAACACAAAACTTAGATAAAAAATATATATATAAAAACAATAAAAAAACCAATAAAAATGTAAAAAAAACAAAATTAGCTCGTAAAAATAAAAAATTTAAACAAAAATAAAAAAATATTCGAAAATTATATCAAAAGAAATGACAAAATTTGAAAAAAAAAACACATAATTTAAAGTAAAAAAACAAAAATTAACCAAAAAAATTTAAAAAAAAACATCAAAAACAATTTTTTTTAAGTTATTAAAAAAAAACATATAATTAAAAAAAAATTTAAATAGAAAATTTAAAAATAATTTAAATTACAAAATTAAAATTTAGATTAAAAAAATAAAATACAAAAAAGGAAAAATTAAATTTAAAAATTTAAATTAAAAAATAATAATTACAAGAAAAAAAATAGAAATTTTAAAATTAACAAAAAAAAAAATTTAAAATTGAAAAAGAAAATTAAAAAAAAAAAAAAAAAACTATCATTAAAAAACAAAAAAATTGAAAAAAACCACGTGCAAATAATTAAAAAACAAATATCCATAAATTCACTGTTTTTTTTTTTAAATGAAACAATTTATACATTTTAAAAATGAAAAACTAAATAAACTAAAAGATTAAAAAAAAAAATTAAATTAAATTAAAATTTAATAAATTTAATAAATAAATTTTAAATTTTAAAAAATAATTAATGTAAAATATTAAATTTAAAAACAAAATTTAGAAAAAAAAAACAAAAAAAAAACAAATTAAATTTAAAATAAAAAATTTGAATTAAAAAAAAATAATTTTAAATTTTTTGAATTTAAAAAAAAAATTAACAAAAAATATTCAAATTTAAAAAAAATAAAAAAATAAAAGAAAATTTTGATCGTGGTGGCGCCGCCAATCGCCCTCCCACGTAGGTGGCGGCGGAGGTCAGCTGCTTGGCGGGCAATGAGGCTGCATGCAGGCCCTCGTCCGCCCAGCGGCTGGCCTCCGCTGCCACCTAGGCGGGAGGCCAATTCCGGGAATCGGCCTCCCACCGAGGGAGGCCGATTCGGTCGATTCCGGGAATCGGCCTCCCTCGGCGCAGGAGGGCGATTCCCAGAATCGGCCTCCTGCGGCGGGAGGGCGGTTCCGAGAATCGCCCTCCAGTGGCTGGAGGCCGATTCCGAGAATCGCCCTCCCTCAACGAGAGGCCGACTCCCGGAATCACCGTCCCATCACGGGAGGGCGATTCCTGGAATCGCCCTCCCGCCGCAGAGGGCGATTCCTGGAATCGGCCTCCCGCCCAGGTGGCAGTGGAGCCGGCCACTGGGCGGGCGGGGGGCTGCAGCCTCCCTGCCGGAGGCCGATTCTGGGAATCGGCCTCCTGCCCAGGTGGTAGCGGAGGCCAGCCACTGGGCGGGCGGGGGGCTGCAGCCTCCCCGCCAGCCCAGTGGCTAGCGTTCGCCGCCACATAGGCGGGAGGCTGATTGGCGGCGCCACCATGATCAAAAAATTCTTTTTTTTAATTTTTTTTTAAATTCAAGAAATTTAAAATTATTTTTTTCTTAATTTAGTTTGTATATTTGAAATTTAATTTGTTTTAATTTTTTTGTTTTATTTTATTTTATTTTATTCATTTTTTTTCTTTTTAATTTTTTTTTTCTAAATTTTGTTCATAATTTTTATTAAATTAAATTTAAAAATTTAAATTAAAAAAATAATAATAATAAGAAAAAAAATAGAAATTTTAAAATTAACAAAAAAAAACAAATTAAAAAAAAAAACAAAATTTAAAATTGAAAAAGAAAATTAAAATAAAATAATTAAAATTAAAAAAACTATCATTAAAAAACAAAAAAAATGAAAAAAACCACGTGCAAATAATTAAAAAACAAATATCCATAAATTTACTATTTTTTTTTAAATGAAACAATTTATACATTTTAAAATTGAAAAACTAAATAAACTAAAAGATTAAAAAAAAATTAAATTTAATTAAAATTTAATAAATTTAATAAATAAATTTTAAATTTTAAAAAATAATTAATCTAAAATATTAAATTAAAAAAAAAAAAAAAAAAAAATAAATTAAATTAAATTAAATTTAAAATAAAAAATTTGAATTAAAAAAAAAATGATTTTAAATTTTTTGAATTAAAAAAAAAAAAATCATATTAAAAAAATATTAAAATTTAAAAAAAATTAAAAAAAAAGAAAATTTTTATCGTGGTGGCACCACTAATCGGCCTCCCGTGTAGGTGGCGGCAGAGGTCAGCCACTTGGCGGGCAAGGAGGCTGCATGCAGCTCCCCGCCCATCCAGCGGCTGGCCTCCGCCGCCACGTAGGCGGGTGGCCAATTCTGGGAATCAGCCTCCCACCGCAGAAGGCCGATTCGACCGATTCCGGGAATCGGCCTCCCGCGGCGGGAGAATCGCCCTCCGGCGGCTGGAGGCCGATTCCGGGAATCGCCCTCTAGCAGCGGGAGGTCGATTTAGGGAATCACCCTCCCTCGATGAGAGGCCCCCGCCGCAGGAGGGCGATTTCCGGAATCGGCCTCCCGCCACCGGAGGGCGATTCCCATAATCGCCCACCAGCTGCTGGAGGGCGATTCCCGGAATCGGCCTTCCGCCGCTGGAGCGCGATTCCCGGAATCGGCCTACCGCCCAGGTGGCCGGCGGCGACCCCTTTAGGGTGGGCGGGGCACCTCGACCTCCCCACCGGCCCGTGACGGCCTCGCCCAGCCTCTTTAGGCGGGAGCGGTGCGCGCCACCATGTCCGAAAAAAAATCTTTTTTTTTTATTTTTTTTTATTTTTAATATTTTTTTTTAATTTTTTTCTAAATTAAAAAAATTTAAATCTTTTTTTTTTAATTTAATTTTTATATTTGAAATTTAATTTGTTTTATTTTTTTTGTTTTTTTTATTTTTATTTTATTCATTTTTTTCTTTTTAATTTTTTTTTTCTAAATTTTGTTAATAATTTTTTTTAAATTTTTTCATATTTTTTTTTATTATTAAATTTTATGTTTAGTTTTTTCATTTAATTTTTTAAAATTTAATAATTTTTAAATTCTTTTAAATTTATTTGAATTTAATATTTTTTAATTTTTATTTTTTATTATTATTTTTTTAATTACACAAATTTTATATATTTTTATTTGAATTAAAATTGTGTATTTAAAATTAGACTTTTTTTAATTAAACTTAATATTTTCAAATTAATTTGTTTTTTATTTTATTTTTTATTTAATATATTTTATTTAATTTTTTTTTTCAAATTTTTTTTTTAATTGATTTTTTAAGTTTTTTAAGCTTTTATTTTATTTTTTTTTTTTTCTTTATATTTAAATTTTTTTTTTATTTAAATTTTTTTTTGTTTATTCATTTATTTATTAAAATTTAATATTTTTCTTTTTTTAATTTAATTTGTTATTTTAAGATTAACTTTTTTTTTTTAAATTTAATAAAATCTAATATATATATTTTTAATTTAAGTTCTTATATATATATATATATATATATATATATTTATATATATATATATATATATATATTATTTTTTATAATTTAAATTTAATTTATTTTTTAAAATTTATCTGTTTTTTAAATATATATTTTTTTAAATTTAATATTTTTATTGTATTTTATTTTTCATTTTTCATTTTTAATCAATTTTTCATTTTTTTACTTTTAAATTAAATAATGTTTTTTAATTTTTTTTTTATTACTTTTAAATTTATTAAAATTTAATATATTTCCTTAAATTTAATTTTTTATTTTAAAATTAATTTTTTTTTAATTTAATAAACATTTTCTTTTTCTTTTTTAAATTTAATTTCTATATTTTACTTTTTATAAGTTCTTTCTTTTTTAACTTGTTTTATATATATATATATATATATATATATATATATATATATATATATATATATATATTTTGAAATTTTAATCTTTAAATTTTTTTATTTTTTATTTTTTCTTAAATTTTAGGTTTTTTTTAATGTTTGAATTAAAATTTTTATTTTGTTTTTAATTTTATTTTTTTATTCCTATATATTTTTAAATTTTAAGCTTTAAAATGTTTTTATTTTTTAAATTTTTTTTTTTTCTTAAATTTTAGGTTTTTTTTAATGTTTGAATTTTAAAAATTAAAAAATGTTATTTCTATTTTTAAAAATGTCAAAAATATGACATAATTTTTTTTTTTTTTGTTATTCCAGCATCAACTGGTTTTGTTTTGAGGGTGTTTTTTCAATCCTTTTTTCAAGAAACAATTTTGTTTTTAGCATAATTTTATAAAATGTTGAAATTTGACCTTAAAAAAAAAAACCAAGTGCGTTCTGGAATACACTTTTTTTGTTTTTGGGGTGTTTTTTCATGTTTTTTGAGTCTTTTTGGGCTAGAGTTCCCGTTTTGAGGTCAGGTTACCTATTTCATTGGTAACAGTGTTTGTCCTTGTTGGAGGAACTCTTTTGTTCTGTCAAGAGGTTCCCACACATCATTTGATCCAAGGTATGCATACACATTCATCACCTATTGTTTCAGTATATATTATTGAAAATTTTGGGGACATGCCACCAGGGCCAATGCATAACCAAGGGTTAGATCAAATTGCTGATTTGAAGCAACAAACTATCACAGCGCAAAGGACCCTTGATCTAATCAAGGAGGAGATGAAACGATATCCCAATTTGTCATGGATATACTACATTCAACCTCTTGAGTTGAAGTTTGGGGTTTCAGAAGAAGGGATGAGCATGATCCTATGTACAATGACTGATTATGAGATCAATATTGTACCTTGCTTTGAGACAGTATATGTATTACCTTGCAGATCTAAAACGCTGCCACATAGTAGCAGTGATAATGAAGAGTCCCCATTATTCTTGGAGCATTCTGAAGGTAGCTTCACTCATGAAGCAATGGATGATAAGACGATGAATGGTATACATCTTGAGATGAGAATTTTTTTCTCCTTTCTAGATGACACTTTCTTAATGAGCATCTCACAGCTCAAAGAGATACTTCTACCTACAGCAGATCCAGAACCTCATTGGTTTTGGGAGGCCATGGATGAGAAGAAGGTCTCATTAAGAGATCTCATTGAAGGTGCACTTCAACATTTCATGGAGTGCAAAGTTCTTCAACAGCTTGAGGAGGTTGGTGTCCTACAATGGGAGGATACCAAGTTTTTGCAGAATTAGATCCATCACCCTCATTGGGATGAATGTTTGATAGTATGTAGGGAGGGGTTTCGAAACCACTTGCAGATCTCTGATACAGGCCAGCAAGAATCATGGCTACGTTGGTTACTCTTGGGTGAGTATGGATACCACTCAAGAAGTCATATTTTGTTGATTCATGCTCTATACATCACTAGAAGAATACATAAGAAAAAGGCATGGTTACTTTTATTATTAATGAGAGAGTTTGGACATCGCATGTTATATCTTATGTCCATGTATTTACTCTTGTTTGGGATATTTCTCATGTGTTTACATATAATTCTGTTTGGTATGTATCTCATGTTCATGTATGTGCTTGGGTTTGGAAGAAGTTATTACTCTCACATGATGTGGCATAAAGGAGCTTGTTTGTATTATGTTGATGAGACATTCCACATGTCTATGACTTTATTGTTGCTCCATGACTTGCATCATGATAATGCAAGGAGGCAACAAGAATCCTCGTTGCTTCGGTTACTATTTTGAGAGTATGGGCTGAATTCTTCCCATACATTGCATGATATTGTTGGAGTATGGAAATAGGAGTCATTACAACGTTGGCTTCTGTTGGGTGATTATGACCATTGTACATGGTATAATGATGATGTGATGGGGCATCAAGATGCCTTGTTAAGGTGGCTTGTCTTGAGAGAATATGGCCAGTACATTTGGTACAATGATGATGTGGTATGGCAGCAAGAAGCATTGCTGAGATGACAACATTTGAGAGAGTATGGCTCTCATATTCTAATTTATGATTTGGCATGGCAATAAGAAGCATTGTTGTTGTGGCTTCTTTTAAGAGAGTATGGCTCTCTTACTTAGTTTCATGATGATCTAGCATGGAAGCAGGAGGATTTACTGCGTTGGTTGTTATTAGGAGAATATGGTTTGACATTGTTCATGTTTTCCCATATGTCTCTACTTCTTTTTTTTCACTACGATGATGTGATGTTTGATTCCTACATGCCCAACATGGCTAATGATGAGGGCATTGATGTATGTAATTTACTGTATGTATCATGGGTTGGAGAGATAGTTCATGAGTTGGGACTTTCCACTTTGGGAATGAACCACTTTATCTTATGTATCTCATGTATAGAGGAGAACTTTGGTCATCATATGGTTGCCACTTGGAGATTCATTGATGAGGATGGGTATCTAACTTTTTAGTTGGAATTCATTCTAGACATTCTAGAGGGGCAACTTTGGAGCTAGACATGCATGACACATTGTGATAGATGGGAAAGCCTTCCACATGAGGATTCCATTTGGAGGGAGGATGCTTGTTGTAGCATCCAATTTTGTAGTTGCTTGAGGACAAGTAACACTTTGCCAGGGAGGACTGTAATATTCCCAAATTTTCACCTGATATTTGCAATATTAGAGTTCTTAATTTTCTTAATGAAGTAATTAAAAGGGTGGAGGGACTCATAATCCTCAATATGAATAAATATCCACTTTTTGTGTGTGAATGTGGATTAATTAAATCTAGATCTACAAAATGAGGTAGTTGAGAAACTACTAATGTGAATGGAATTGGAGATTATGTCTCATTAATGAGATAGATCATAGAGGTTGACACAGTCAACTAAAATCTTGAAGAGATCAAACAAAATATCATGGAGCACTCATGATGAGATGATGGAGGAAGTTGTGCAATTAAAGCACACATGATGGAGAGAGTGTACATTGCACCTAGACATGATGGATGACTTGGCTAGACAACGCAGTCAAACATGGAGGATCTTGTCCACATGCACAATGCAGTTTAGATGAGGGCCAAGGCATGGGAATGCTCAAACACTATATAAAGAAGATGAAGACAAGAATGAAGGGATGTTTGAGATTATTGATGTTAAGGATCTATTTAGATCTAGAATTGTCATGTGACATTCCATTTCTTTCTTGGGCTGTTTAGCAAAGATTGCAAGTGCTTTTTAGCATAGGGTGTTCTTGGTCGAGAATCCCTCCTATTTCATTAAGTGATATATTGGAAGAGGGTTTTACTTCATTCTACATCAGGCATTGGTGCCACTTATATTTTCCTACTTTCTGCAAAACATGCATATTCAGAAATTGCAGATTTTTGAAGATCAGTTTGGAAGGTGGAGGTTGTCTTCAGTATTTCAGCTGGAGAATTGGTGAAGGTTTATTCCTATCACCTTGGGCTTAAATATCAGCATTCCCAGAGCTTCATATCATATCTGGCATCATGCCAAAATTTATTGACCTCCCATCAGTAGTATTTACATCCAGAATTACGCTGTCTATATTACAGATCCAAAGGAGGAAGGAAGTTGCTAGCATTTCAGCTAGTAATCCTATGAGGGATCATCCCCTCACCTTGCCATCAATATTTCCATCAGCCTGGATTTTACTGCAGCATATTTTAGCGGGCAGAAGGCCTGTCTTTGCCTTACAACATAGTTTTTATGAGAAGTTGTGTTTCAGCAGCTGTAATCATCATTGGAGGATTGAGAAGCTAGATCTAGAGCTTCCAGCTTGTAGATATGAAGGAGGGATTAGCTATTCAAGCTTAGATCTAATCTTGTGACATATTTTAGCCATATATTTGTTAGATCTAGCTTCATATCTATAATCCCAACAGATTAGGATGAAACACTAGGAGGGTGATTTTCTAAATTTGTAAATCTGGAAAATACTTTCTGGGTTATCTTGGGAATCCATCACATTCGCCAAATCTTGAATCTTGGAATCATCAGAGCTCCAGATTTCCATAGATCTGCATTTTACTTTTAATCCTGCAGTCATATATTCATATTTTTCTAAAGGGAAAACACAGTATTTGCTTCAAGCATCTCTCCAATTACGCAGTGCCTATCGTGGCATGCTTTTAGGGTGATTCTAGGCCTTCCCTTGGGCTATATTTACTCATTTTATATACATTATGTAGTTGATTCATATCCATATAATAAAATGGCTCAGCTTATTTGTATGTTCTGTTGTTATCTTTAGATTTATTGTTTATCTTGCTGTTGTTCTCATATTGCGTTTGAGTATTACTGCATTCTCCCTTTTTGGATATTACTTCCTCATTAAAGACTCACCAATTGGTGGCATTTTTAGGAATGGATGGTCTAAAATGAATTCAATGGAGAATATGTTAGGAATAAAATCTTTAGATGGTATGAGTTTTGATGTAATATTAGCTAATAGATTAGAACTAGCATTTTTCAATTTGGGAATAGGGGAAATATTGAATCGAAAAAATGATTTATGAGATCTTTAACTAATGTTTGATAGTGTTTAAGATGTCTGAAAAATGCAGTGGATAGTGGTTCTTACCTATTTAATAACTATTTCCGAGTCCCGAAATACCTGCAAATATTTCACGTCAATATTGATTTATTTATGCAATCCTTGGATCAATGCTTCATATTCTGCAATATTAATTGTACACTCTAATTTTAATCTTCAATATAAGATGATATTTTCTCCTTTTGGGTTAATCAGAATAAAGCCATCTCCTGCACCATCCTTAGATTTGAAACCATCAAAGTACAAAGTCAAAAACAGAGTTTTGACCGCTGTTTTATTTGAAAAATTTGTACATTTGGAAAAATATGTTTATGAGAAGTTTTCAATTTGTGAAATGACAACAATTTTCAAGAAGGGATATTTTTTAGCATTTAAATTCCCTAAAAATGATTCACTTGAGTAATTTCCAATAATATTGTTGGTAAATGCTACTAGCTCATTGTCACCTTTAAATTCAATTACTATATGTTTCATGTGTTTTTCACGATCAACTCAAATTTGATTTGGTTTTCCATTATAAGGTAACCACATGTGAGACCAATCTGTAGCAAAATATCCATGGATTTTTTCAGACCAATCTCTACTCAAAACTAAGCCATAGAATTCTATAATATCAGCCACTAAAATATCGATGATTTGACAACTTTGTGATTCGAATAAATTCAAATACTTATTGAATTTATTTCCCCAAGGAATTTGAATTTGGTTCTATCAAACTATACTATGTGAACACTAGATTTCTGAGGAGTGATATTTAGCTTAGCACAAACTGTTGTTGGCATTATATTAGAAGAAGCTCCTCAATAAATCAAACAATTGTGAATATTCCTGTTGAAAATTTAATATGTTAGAAGAAAAGGAGGTGTGTGTGAATCAGACCTCTCACCTATAAGGATTGCATATGAAGGATCAACCTTATTTGAAGAAGTAGGAGGTTTTCCTCAACTGTTTGCAGCCTGAGATATAACAACAGTAGGTAGTGGTGAAGCAGGAACTGCATTTATTTCTCCACGCAATATCTTCTGTTGTTGTTTCAATTTAGTAAGTTCATGAAGTGAGATATTTTCCTTTACTTTCTTCATATCTTCAACAATATTATATTCCGTGGTGTCAGATATTACCAGGGTTTTTGATGTAGATGGAGAATTTGTTGAAGGTTGACTAGACTATGAAGCCTTCAGAGCATATTTCTTATTAGTTGATTTATCCTTTGAAGTTGATGTTGAATTTTTATGCTTTTGAATTGGATGGCTTACTTCAGTGGGTCCTTTGCTTCTAGTAGTAATAGACAAAGCTTCTTGTTGTTATTAATTTGGAAGAATAAAGTCCCACATGCCATTTAGTTCAACTACTTCCTCATCTTCAGTTTCTTCTTCCCCAGTTTCTTCATCTTCTGTTTCTGGGTTAGAATCGTCATTAGATATAGTGTTGGGTGGCTGAGAATTAGAAGAATAGTTTCTCTTGAAAGATATGAGAGTTTGCTTAGCATTGGATTTTTCAGCAACTTGCTTTTTGATATCTACCATTTCATTTGTCATGGTTTTTAGTACTTTCTAGAGGCCTTCGACATCAAAAGGATATTTTGATGGCTTTTTCTTTGAATCATCCTTGAGAGAAACTTTCTTGGATTTTCTATCTTATTGAGAGCTTTTCTTTTCAAGAGAAATTATACATTTCTCTATAGATAAATATTCTTTCATGTTTTATGCTAATGTAACTAATTCTTCTCTATCAACAAAAATGGCTATATTAGAGGGAAGAGAAGAGATATACCACTCAATTTGTACATCATATATAGGAACTGACATAACAGGGATTTTATTGAGTAATTTATTGAATCTAGAATTGAAGTCTTTGATTTTCTCTCCAGTTTTAGCCTTAAGATTTGATAAGCCATTGATAAGAGATGCAATGGTTCTATCATCTCCAAACTTAGCTAAGAATTGTTATTCAAACATATTTGAACTAGTTATAGAGCGAGCAGGTAATGAAAAATACCAGGATCCTACAGATCCAATAAGAGTATATGGGAATAATATAACTACATAGTCTTCTTTATTTAGCTCTTTTAAATTTATGGCTAACATATAATTGCGAAGATGTTCTTCTGCTAGTAGATCATAATCAAGATTAAATTTGGGTAACCATCTTTCAAGATATTTAGGAAGTGGGTGAAGAGGAGATGCCACTTCTACAACAGCTATATTATTCCATGGTTGTGCATGCGGTGGTGGTTGTTTTCTTGCCATGATTGTAGGAGTTTGGGTAGATGAAGATATGAACGAGATGTGAGTGGAAGAAGAGGCAAGTTGACTACCTAAACTATAATAACTAACATCAGTAGTATGAATGAGAGTTGTTGTAACGTGTGGGGGAAGCGAATGGTTTTGAGATGATGAATTGGAAAAAATCTCACTAATATATGTTTGTGATTTAGATATCTTGGAATTATTTCGAGAAGAAGTAATGGGAAATTCCAAAGGAGGAACTCCAATTTTCTCACTTAAAGAATTAGTTAAGATTCTTCTAGGTTGTAACACAGATGAAACACTTTCTTCAGATGGTTGTGATATTGTAGGTTTTTCAGTTGAAATAGAGAGTTTTTCTAATTTCTCTATTAGAGTTTGAAATTTTGGTGATTATGTTATCATCCTATATTTTACAAATTCACTAGGTGACTATGGATTTTTCACAAGTAGCTAAAGATAGCATTCCTTGCCTTTCAACTATCTTTAGAAATATCACTACCTTCATTATCCTCAAAAGGTATTTTTCACTATATTTCATCTCTACCTTCTCAAAAATACCCTTCTGCTCTTAAAATAATTCATTTTGGGCTTATTTCTCTCATTTTCACCCTTCTTTCCTATCGTCAGTCTCATTCCCTCATTTCCCCCACTTAACATCCACCTTCATGCTCTAAAAACCCTTCAAAACCCCCATCTTCAACATTTTCTTCCTTTTGCATTGAAATAATGTAAAAATGTCTTTTTACATTGTTTTATATGTTAATTCGACCTATTAGGACCCATTTTGTTTTATATTTAAAAATGTATTTTTTTTTAAATATAAAAACCTGACCCTCTAAATTTTTAGGCCCTATGATTAATTCTTTTAACCCCAGCCCTTCATTATAAAAACCCCCCATAAAACCATTATTCCACCCAATTTCTAACCCGAGCCTGCTTTTTCATCAAGCCCCATCACCATATAAACCATAACCCCACATATGTTTTAAACCCCCCATGCTACACGACAAAGACTGCCATGTCACATGGTGCCCGGACCCCACCTCTTCACCTGCTCGTCACCTCAAAACACTGGACCACCGTCGATCTCATTCCTCGAGATCTAACAGCTCCCATTGCATATCACAATATTATATGTGTTGGGGTTAATGGTTTTAAAATTTGTGAAAATGGTGGTTTTCCCTTGCCACACGACGCTCAATGAGTGGAATCGCACGCCTCCACTCAATACCATTACCACCCATTCGTCTATGCGAAAACCACCTCCCGCCTCCCGAACACTGCTTTCCTTCATTCACGCCAAAAATGCATACTCTCACCCGATTCGAAATTATCCAGAGCTCTGTGGCTCTACGATAAGGCCCATAACACCATTTTTTCCTTTGTAAAAGCTCTGACACCCCTAAAACCCCAAAAAAAGCATAAAAAACCTTCCCCATAGGATTTAAGAATTAATTCTTTTGTTTATGTGCAGGTTTAATGGCGGAAATGCATAAAATGCATTTCAAATTGTCCAAAAACGTCTAAATGAATTTCTGGGTGATGATATAGAAGTTTATTTTAAATTAAAGGGGCCATAGGCAAAATATCAAGCTTAACCATCAATGAATCACGATCATTGATGATTAATCAAACCCTCCAGTAGCAAAAGAATGCCTCCGTGCACAAAAAAACACAATCAGAGACATAGTGAAGAAGGTAAAGCAATTAAGAAGACCATGACAGTAAAGGTCAGAAGGATAAAAGGGCTAATCACTAATCAAAGGAAAAATCAAAAGATTAGCCATGAAGTAGAGGTTAAAGGTAATAAGGACAGAAGATCAAAGTTTTAATCGATAAATTCAAAGGTTAAAAGGCATAATCAACAAGAAAGATAGTGAGGCAGACAATTACAGGATTAAATCGATTTTAAAGGTATAGATCAAGAATTAATGATAAAATAGAGATAGATTAAACACAGAAGAAAACTTGAATGACTAAACCCACAGCAATTACTTCTTTAGAAGTATATTTTGCCACCTACAACATGTTTTCTTTCAATAAAGCATCAAATAGTTATTACAAACAGTCGGAGATATTTTTCATCTACCCAGAAGTTATTGTAAAGTTATTTAAAAAGCCTTAAAGTCAAAAATTTCTAGAAATTAACTTAGAATTTAAGTTAGGAGTTACTATTTCGGAGAAACACTCTCAAATAACTTTTCGTTGGGCCTTGCATGGTCTCAAAGGTCAAAAACTCATTAACTTTGTGATAAATGACATTTGAAACCCTAGGATAGTATCTGTTAGATCCTTGTAATTTCATCAGATTGGTGGGACTGAAGCTGCAGGGAGAACACTTGAACTACTTTGGGGTTCTAGGATCTAGCCTTCCTGAATCTAAAGAGGGATCTCTCTATAAGTGCAAAGATTGATTTATCTTTAAGGATTTTATGTGTGATATTAGGCTAGTTATTAAGAACATGGGTTTTTTGTTTGGTTTTGGATGGTTGAGCATGATTTTTAGCTGAGTGGAAAGTCCTAAAATGCAAGAGTTCCAAAGGGGTGAAGGTATAAGAAAACATAACAAGATTTGGCTGATAGGATAGATATGACGTTGGTTTTTAGTCCATTGGGCTATGGAGTCATAAAAGGATTTAATTGTGCAACAATTTCAAGAGTGGTCCAAGGGGAAAGTCATCTATATCACAAGATCTCTTAGATAAAATTATGGAATGGAAAAATAAAAGTGTTGAAGGGGTGGAGAAAGACCATAATTTCAACTAGGATTTATCAGTCTTTCCAAACAAGAAAAGCCTTTTAAGTAACTGTTTAAAACCAACCAAAGGACAGGGCTAACCATAGAATTATTTAGACAAGCTCATATTAAAGCTAACTCATCAGACAAAAAATCCAGTAATCCACCTAATTACTTTCAGAAGGGATGAAAATAGACAAGAAAGCAAAGTGCAGCCTAAGATCAGATAAGATACTTTTAAATCTAAACTTCTTTCAGCGTACTCTTAGGGAAACTTTCAGAACTACCTTTTGAAGAAAGAACTAGAATACAGGGCAAACCATAAACTTTCCTATTCTAACTCTACTGAGTACATAATGAAAATAATATTCAACAATTTCCTTTCAAGCTTCACACATCAAGATAGGGACAAACCAACATTCCTTGATAATGTTTACACTTTACTTAAGACCTTCTTAAACACACAATTTGGAGGAAAACATTGAGATAAAGCTTATCAGTCAGAGAAGGGTACTGTAAAAAGTAAATCCTAACTCTACGCTTGCTATTATGTATTAGAGAATAAGTGGACAAAATGGCATACATGAAAGGAAAACCATAACACAGAAAGAATCACTTCACCAGTGATATAGACCAGGATCCCAAAAATCAGCTTGTATATTTATGTCAATCCAGTTACATTCTTCAAGTCCAATGTTTTAGTTCAGCAATCATCTTTTCTTCTCAGCCTAACTTATTCGATTACAAACATAGCTTCAAGAGTCTCTGGACACTATTTACATGTAGGAAATTTCGAGCACAAGTATATATCAAAGTTCTGCAACCAACCCTTTACAGTGAGCTCCTCAAGAATATTTTATAGAAAAAATGAGGAGGTGGATGAGAGGAATGATCTATAGGTTCAATTAATATATTTTAATGTTTCTCGGCCTTTGAGGGGCTCAATAGAGAAACCATATGATATTTCCTTTGTATTAATTGGTTTAAATTAAGTATTAAGCTTGCTGGGAAGATTTTGTTGACTTTAAGGTTTTTCGTTATCTTTGTAATAACTCTGCTGACAGTTTGTAATAAGTTCTTTGGTTGAATTAATTGTTCAGCTGTATTGGGAAAAATATCTTCTGTTCTGGAAATAAATATGCCCCTTTTTAATGCTTTGAGGCTGCAGGTGGTTTTTGGTAGCTGAGAGGATTCAATTAGCCTCTGATGTGGCAGTGAAGGCTTTCTTGGATAGATAGATCTGATTGTCCTTCTTTAATCGCTGTTATTTTTCTTTAATTTTGTGTGTTAGGCTTAATTAGGCCTAAATTATGTCTTATGTTCTTCAAACTATGTTTAATTGGGTGGATTAGGCTTTAGATAGTCGATTTAGGCCGTAATCCCTCAAAACTGTGTAAACAATCTTCAAATATGTTTATGCTGTGACTGGATCCTTTCACACTCATACTCTCTGTTTGATTTAGTTTTGGTGTGTCTTGCTGATGTGCAGGTGCGTAGAGGCTTTTAAAATGGCATTAGTGCTCATGAGGCACCGATGAAACATGGTGTTGAACGCTGTAGAACGATCTCATTTATGAACACAAGGCATGGGGGATCGTCATTCCTGGCCTTCGCTTCTCTTTTAAAACAATGCACAAACCGTGTAAACCTGCAAAAAATAAGAAAAATTAAGAAAATCCTGCGTAGTTGGGTATAGACTTCTTTGGAGTTTTTAGGTTAGATTGCAGCCGTTGGATGGAAGCATCCAACGGCAAGGATTACTTTGCGGGGGCCAGATGGGAGGCGGTTGGATAAACAATGCAAGAGATTAAGACAGGGTCGTTGATATGTGACGATCAACAGTCAATGGGCTAAAATGGGCTAAAAACCTTTAGTGGAGGGAAAAAGGATTAAAAATGAAATTGGGGTTTCGGAGTAATTCTGGGTCGTTGGATGAGATCGGCCACAGAGATCAACGACAGAGATTTACTTTAAAATCCCCTTGGAGGATGGGTGGAGGGCGATGATTAAACTGGGATCGTTGATCTGCAGAGATCAACGACGGATATTAAATGTGATGGAATGCAATACAAATGGGGTAAAGTGGTTTCGGCCATAGAAACCATTGTTTTTCGTGTGATAAAAAGGAAGGAAAGAGGTTCTAAATTTTTGAATGCGATATGCATTACTGGCTGACAAGTGGCCTTTTAAAACTGCCCATATCGCGAAACTTTGTAAAATTAACCTTTGGGCTTAAAAATGACGCGATATGGAGTCTTGGCCATTAGATCTTAGCTGGATAGATCCAATGGTGGAGGTGAGAGTGCGATAAAACAAGTTGTGCGGGCGGAAGAAGGTGGGGCAGAGCCAAGGAAGTATTGATCTGGACCGTCAGATCATAGGAACGAATGGTGGAGATTTGATCTGGGGGAAGGTAGGACCCAATGGAGTTGGCCCTATTGGGCTAAATCTGGACCGTTGGATCAGGGAATGAACGACCCAGATTCAATATTGGGACCAATGCAATAAAATATGAGGTGACGATTCAGTGGAGATCGGGTCATTGTGGGTCGTTTATCTGTAGAGATCAACGACAGAGATCCACTGAAAAAATTATATAGTGGGGCTTGAGGAATAACAAAAGGAAATGAGGATTTATCTGGACCGTCGGATTTAGAAGAATGGATGGCGTAGATGCAATCAGAAGATTGTGATCGGTGGGGGAAACGGGATCAAAGCGCCGATAATATTGAATGAGGGTCACTGATCTTAGAACCAGATCAACAGTGGGGAATGAATCGGAGGTCCAAAGGCGAAGGGATGGGCTTATGAATCAAAGCAATGTGAGGCATCAGATCTGGGCTTGGCGGGAAGATCAATGACTGAGAAGTGATTGGGAGGTTTCTAATCGGGGGAGATCAATAAAATATTCAAACGCATCCAATGAAATCTCTGATGCAAGATCCCAATGATCGTTTGATTGGTTTAAATCAACGGTCGGGATTCACTTCAACCAATAATCGTCAGGACTCTTTGAAACATAAGAAAATCAGATTTTTATAAAATACAAAGGGAAATTTGTTTCAGGAAGGGTTTATTTATGGTGTTTAGTTCTCGATTGCGGGGCTCTTGGTTTTACAAAGGAAGCAAGGGATCAGGGGTTATAAAGAAGAGGAACCAATCCCATTGGGGGATTTTTGTAACAAAAGACATGCGCTTCACATGAACGCTCGATTGCGATAAGTACCCAAGGCCTTAACGCTTGGTTCTAGCACCAAGTCGCATGGTGGGGAAGTGGTTTAGGGCTTAGCCAAAGGGGGCTAAAGCCTTAGCACAAAAAAGGCTCATTTTTATGATTTTTCAAGGATTTTTAAAGGATTTGAAAGCTTTCGATAAGGTAAAAAAAGATTTGTAAACCTTATCAAAGGGGTTTTTACGAAAGGAAATGGAAAAAAATGAGGAAAAAAGGAGGATTTTAATGGGGAAGAAGGAATAAAAAGAAGGTTAATTTTGAGTGGAAGAAGGGGTAAAAATGAGGGAAAAATGGAGTTTTCTGCAACAGTCTTTTCTTCAGGAAAACAATATTTTTTCAGAATTGAGAGGGAAAGAACAGTGAAGATTAAATCAAGGATAATTCATCTTCATAAGACTTCAACGACTAACAATTTTGCAATAAAATTGTTTCTTGAAAGATTAAAAAATGATTTAGCCACCATTTGATATGATAAATTTTATAGGTGGCAAACAGTGGCTCCACATGGGGATGGCACCTTATTGAAGGTGTCAAGAACTTTAGAATTGTATTCTCTGGGAGCTAATCAATGCCTCATCCATTGGGCTACAACTTTCTTTACTTTGATGATCTTCTTTTGTTCTGATAATGTTATCAGTCATGAAAAAAAATGGACATCTATCAAAACAAGCTCTCTACCTACCCAATCCCACTGATCTAACATATTTTCTTCTTTGAAAGTGAATTTGGATTGGAAAACTCTTTCACAAACATTTTATTCTTTTGAAAGAAAAAAACTAATCTAAGTCTACTTCTTATTTCTCCATGAACTCAAATTAAACAGTTGAGTTCATAAGCTTCTCTACCTAATCTACTATCTGTTAGGATTAAACAGTCTAATAGATTTTTATTCACTAATTTCTAAAACAGAAATTTAAAAGCATAGAATTCAGCATTGAATAGTTTGACTTGCTGCTGATCTATGGCATAAAAAAAAGCTGCACAGAGATTATTATTTGCAGAAAATTAAATCAAAATGGTGAAGGCTTAAGATCTGAAAGTTTTAGGAGCATCCTTCTCTTTTCTTCAGCTCTATTTTTGAGTTTGTTTGAGCTTCTTATTCCTTGTTATCTGGTTCAAGTTTTGAGTTTATTAGAACCAGTTCACTTCTATCTTTGACTCATGATTTTAAACAGATTAGAGTCATTCTTCTTTTGGAATCTTAGGTTCAGATTTTGAGCTTGTTTGAACCTTTTTCTTCTATCATAATTTACCTAACTGATAAGCCAAGTTTAAGTTTTTTGGAAATTCGAATTCACTAACCTATCAGCAGTAAATTTAAAACTAATTAGTCATTATTAGGCTGTATGACTAAATAGGAATGTGTTTTTTAGGAGTGGCATTTGATCTTGCACACTTTCATATTTTGTTTCTCTTTTTTGGTATGGGGCTATACCTTTCTTGTTTTTACAATCTACCCTCTTTTCTCTTTCCATTGTTTTTGCATTTTTTATTTTACTAACTTTGAATGCAATGATGGATGAAATATTTATAATGAGAAAAAAGGTAACATGGAGAGAGCCATACATGATCACTGTTAAAATACATGCTTATAACGAACATAACAACAACATAAATCTCAAGGATAAAAAACCATATAATCCACATGATAAAAAGTACATTTACACATCAAATACCAAAGGAATGAGATTATAATTAATGAATGTCAAATAAAACCAGATATGGGACTTCCAGATTCCACCAGATCATAGACTGGTTGAGCCAAATATCTCTTCATCCAATCACCCCTATGTCATATTCCAAGGATGAATGTGGGTATCATACCGAAATAACCAGCTATGGCATCCTGAGGCTAAACCACCTCACCATCATAAATATAAATTGAGCTTTACAATGATCCACACCAGATCAATAGGCCAACACCATAAATATTTCATAACCAACTTTACCATGATTTACACCCTATCATTAGGAAAACACAACCATGGATATCACCAGATTATCTCTGCCTAAACCATGAGAAATTTTCCTATCTCCAAGTCTCTGAGGATTTACCACAAGCAAAATTTTGAATGAGGGGTCACTAGGCCCTAAACCGAGACATACGCTTAAGGATTTACCGTATATCCCAAACCCCCGACTCCTAGGCGTGATGGAGAGAAAGCCACCTCTTAGGCTTTACTGCAAATTAAACCTAGATGACTAGGCCTTAATCTGAGGCAACACATAAATCAATTCTTTTGTCATATCATTTAGAGATCCACCTCACTCAACTTCAATCCATTTGGAAATCCAGGTAAACCAAAACATGATATCTCCATAACACCATGGCTATCGGAAATGGCAAGGCTGAGTTGAATATCACTGTCACACCTAAAAAAAACCACGCTATGATAGAAAAAACCACATACAGTACCATGCATGCCAAATATAGCAGGGAAAACCCACATGAAAATTCATACCTACAAATAATCCTGTTTTATCTACTTAATCCTACTCTTTCTTTCTTTCTTTCTTCGTCTTCTTCTTTCTTTCTTTTGGCTTTCTTGGTCCAATCCCAAAGTGCTCCAAGAAACTCTAAGTTTCCAAGAGTGTGTGAGAGAGAGAGAATATAAAGAGAGAAATAAGTGTGAGAAAAATCCAAACCATCCAAAATCTTCTCAACTTATCCTCATAATCATTTTTATTAATCATGCCTCTATTTTCTTCATTTTCCATTGTTTTCATTCATTTTACTGCTCACGTGAAAGCTATGACCTTTCACCTTCCTTTTATCCTATTTTCCTTTATTCTCATAAATAAATGCAAATTAATTCTACTTTTCCTTTCCAAAGCCTTGCTCATTGTCCTTTCCAATTTTTTTTATCCATAATAACCGAAATGAATACCCACTAGGATGCTTTTCCAAAAATTTAGCTTGGAATAAGTGTCCCACCAACCATAGTTATTATTTTTAAATTTATTACATGGAATTTTCAATAGGGCTATTACAGACAAACTCGATTGATGAGGTCGCATATGTATCTTCTTTGGGTACTCAAATACCTCTAAATCATACCATCTATACGAAGAAATGAATAAGAAGTTTATAATATCTAGAGGTGTGATATTTCATGAATCTTCCAAGGCTGACAATGTTGTTGAGTTGTAACTTGATTTCATGGATATATTCTGACATGCATAATCTTTTTGAGAATTTGATAATGAGATTATACATATTAAATAGGGGATTCCTATACCATTACAATCTATGGAATAATATTTTGAAACACTCTCTCCCCTGCATGAAGCTCAAACCAATGATGACACTTTGAGTGATGTGATTGACATAATTGGGAGACTAAATATTTATTTATCCCCATCTTAGTCAATTGAGTAGCCTATACCAACTCAAAAAGTTCCTCCAAAATGGCTAAAAAATACACCTGAAATTGTTCATTCTAATGATGTTGGAAATATAGGAACAAGAAGCTCAACCAGATAGAATGGAGGTGATGTAGACGATCCTGATTCGCCCATTGATATGGATGTTTCTTGTGATTTTTAATGGAATTTGTATACATATTTCCAACCAACTTAATTCAAATAATTTTCTTCTCATGATGAATGGAAATAAGTGATGCATAAATAATATGATGCTTTGATAAAGAATGACACATGGAAGTTGGTTGGTCCTCCATTAGGAACCAAACCAATAGGTTGCAAGTGTGTATTCAAGAAAAATTATAAATCAAATGGCTCACTTGACAAACATAAATCCATGCTTGTGGAATTTATTTTTTTTCATAGAAGAAAGTAGTCGATTATGAGGAAACCTTTTCCCCCACATCAACCTGGGTTGCCATCCAGCCACTCTTTTATACTCTTTCCCTTGGAAGCTCAGAACAATTGGAGACTCCATCAAATGGATGTAAAAAATTCTTTCTTGAATGGAGATTTGAAATAGAATTTTTTTATATCCCATATATAAGGATTTGTTGTTAAGTGTGAGGAACATAAAGAATGAAAGATTATAAAATCATTTTATGGCCTCAAGAAAGAATCATGAACCTAGTACGAGAAATTAACTGAGCATCTTCTGAAGATCAATTTCAAACATTATGATCTTGATGATGCAACTTTGTTTGTCAAGAAATTTGGCAAAAATATTTTATATCTTGTGGTGTATGTAGATGATATTTTAATGACAGGGAACAATGAGAACTACATTGCATCCATAAAGAAGGAACTGAGGAAAGGTATTGAAATTACATATTTGGGCTATGTTCACTACTATTGGGCTATGTTCACTACTATCTTGATATTGAATTAACCAAACATCGGAAGTTTATATTCCTCTTTCAGAAGAAGTACAATGGAGATATGTTGAATAGGTTTTGGAAGACTGAGTGCAATCCTTTAACTACTCCAATGGAAAAAAATTTAAAGCTTGCATCCATTGGGGGAAGAAAATTTGAGGATGCAAAAAAGTACATAAAACTCGTAGGAATTCTCAACTACCTAACTACTACGAGACAAAACATTTCATTTATTGTTGGAATCCTCTCTAGGTTTACGAAAAAGCCTTCTAAGGGTCATTGGTATGCTGCAAAAATTGTTTTAAAGTACTTCAAGGGAGCTCAATGTAGAAATTATACAACAATAATGTATATCTTGGATTTACCTCATCTAACAATGTACTAAAGTTAAATACTGAATCACTTGTACAAATATTTTGCAGAATCAACGCTAATCACATGAACATGAAGAAATATCAATCACACACAACACATATAATTTCCCGGGGAAATATTACAGCCAAAAACCCCACTTTCCTCTATTGTATATTAAGCATGGATCATGAATAAATAACATAAAAAAACTCTTCTCCCAAAAACCCTCTAGAATTCAACTAATTTTCTCACACTATCATATGAAAAACTGACGAACACATAGCCAATTCTCAGACTCTAGATAGCATACCTTGCTTACGTAATCCTTGATGGTAAAAATCCCTAAAAGATAGGAATTATTGCCTACCTTGAATGCGAAAGTATAATGGGCACTCCAATGGGTGTTTGGTTGCATGTGTGCGACCCAATAATCCTACAACTGATAGTAAACTTCCCTTTCACCTAGAAATCAACTACGTCTCCACTAGATCTGACCTGCATGCATCTAATAATAGTAAATCCTTGGTTGCATGTGAGATCACTGATTGTGAATTAATTTATATTTAACTCACTAGATATCTCACTAGTGTATCTTCAGTTACAAATAGCACTACTGATTTTAACTCACTTAACTGAGTTAAAATATTTACAGCTTACACCAACTCATGCACCAATGCACTTTGAACTCTGTTACAACTATAATTACTTTTCATGCCTCACCAACTACCCCTAACTCGAAATCCACTAGCTAACTAAATATATCACTTTTAGTTAACTGATTCAAGTCCACATTGAGAATATATTATAGTTTAATGTCCATCTTAATTAATGGATAACCAAAATAGACATGCAACCAAAAATAGCACTGTGTTCCCCACCCTAGTATGGGTGCTTATTGTAACCAAGTTCTTAATGCACTAGGCATGGGTGCTCAATTTTCTTCTTGAATATCAACGCTCCATCTCAACAAGAAAGGGATTAGCCTTCACCCCTATCATGTCCCTATGGTATTCTAATTTTCTCCTAGTGAGTGCCTTCATCAAAATATCTTAATCCTGATCTTCTGTGGGAATGTACTGAAGAAACATTATCCTTCTCTGCACACAATCTATGAGATTATGGTACTAGATATGTATATGTTTAGACCTATCATGAAACACAAGATTAATCGAGAGTTTAATGCAACTCTGATTATCACAATGAATCACTATGAATCCATCTGAGAACCAAACAAACCAACCAAGATATTTTTCATCCAGATAGGCTCACATGCAGCCTGAATTGCTTCCATGTATTCTAGTTTCGTTGAACTGAGTGCCACGAATCGTTGCTTCCTATTGTACCAGGAAACTTATGTTGATCCAATGCTAAAGATCCCCCTTGATGTGCTATTTATTTCCAATTGAATTCTAGCCCAATATGCATCTGTGAAGCCATGCAGCTTCACTCTCTCTATTCATTTGTACCATATACCATACTCTGATGTTCCCATTAAATAGATTAGGATATGCTTCCCCGCCTTCCAAAAGAGATTTATAGCCTTAACCATAGCTTCAATCAACTGGTTAACTTCATAGAAAATGTTTGGTCTCGTGTTTACCAAATACATTAGCAAACCCACTAACTGTCGATAAACGGTAGCATCCACTACCTCTCCAGAAGTAGCATCCTCCTTCCTCCAATTTCCTGGAAGAGGAGTATCCATGGGTTTGCATCTATCCATGGGAATTTACTGAAGAATCATTATCCTTCTCTGCACATATTCTATGAGATTATTGTATTAGATATGTATATGCTTGGACCTATCATGAAACACAAGATTAATCGAGAGTTTAATGCAACTCTGATTATCACAATGAATCACTGTGAGATCCATCTGAGAACCAAACAAACCAACCAAGATATTTTTCATCCAGATAGGCTCACATGCAGCTTGACTTGCTTCAATTTATTCCAGTTCTGCTAAAATGAGTGCCACGAATCGTTGCTTCCTATTGTACCAGTAAACTTATGTCGATCCAATGCTAAAGATCCCCCTTGATGTGTTATTTCTTTCCGATGGACTTCCAGCCCAATTTGCATCCATGAATCCATGCAGCTTCACTCTCTCTATCCATTTGTACCATATACCATACTCTGATGTTCCCCTTAAGTATATTAGGACATGCTTCCCCGCCTTCCAAAAGAGATTGATAGCCTTAACCATAGCTTCAATCAACTAGTTAACTACATAGCAAATGTCTGGTCTCATGTTCACCAAATACATTAGCATACCCACTAACTGTTGATAAACGATAGCATCCACTACCTCTACAGAAGTAGCATCCTCCTTCCTCCAATTTATTGGAAGAGGAGTATCCATGGGTTTGCATATATCCATGTTAAACTTACCCAATATCTCCATAACATACTTGCTTTGAGACACAAAAAGTTCACCATCTCGTTGCCATATTTCCAATCCAAGGAAATAATGGAGTCCCATCTCCTTCATTTCAAACTCCCTTTCAAGATCCTCCTTGCATGAGTGTATTAACTGCTCCTCACCAGTCAAAATTATATCATCAACATAAATAAAAATGATAAATAACTTGCCCTCGACCACAATCTGGTACAAGTTTTCATTTGTTTCACTTTTGGTGAAGCCGAGTATGGTGAAGTAGCTATCTATCTGAGTGTACCAAGCACATGGTGCTTACTTTAGCCCATACATTTCTCTTTTCAGTCTACACACATGCGACTCACTGTTGAAGATCTTGAAACTTCCAGGCTACTCTATGTACACCTCTTCCTCAATGATCCCATTGAGAAACACAATTTTTACATCCATATGATGAATGCGCTAACCCATCCGTGTTGAGAGTGTAGGGATGGATATTATGGAAGAGTACCTTGAAACAGGTGCAAAAGTCTCATCATAATATATCCCCTTGATCTATGAGAATCCCCGGGCCACAAATATGCCCTTGTATTTATCCACACTCCCATCAACAGTTTTCTTTACCTTGTAGATCCATCTCGATCCAACCATTGATTTGTCGACTGATATTGGTACTATCTCCCATGTACTATTCTTAACAATGGATTCATACTCCTCCACCATTGCATCAACCCAAATTGGCTGTTGCACTGCTTCCTGAAAGGAATATGGTTCAGTCACAATACATTTTCTCATAAGAGCCATGTATCCAGTAAATCGGCCAGGAGATTGTCTCTGTCAGAGCTATGAAGTAGGGGCTCCTACATTCTCTACAACATCAAGTCTTAATATATCAACTTCCGTGGTGCACCTTCTGCCATTTCTGATGGATGGATTTGCATGAGTATTTTCCTCCACTCCATGAACCTCCTCATGTGGTTGATCCACATCCTGAGGCTCATCCTTCGGAACCAACAATTCTTCCTCTGCATCCAAGTCCAACTCCCTCTCAAGGGACAATCACATGGCTTTCCCCTCATCAAATTTGATATCCCATCGCACAACAGTCATTGAGTTGTTTGGAAAATACACACGATAATTATGGGGTGTTTCAGTGTACCCCACAAAAATCGCAACCTCAGCTATTGGTTCCAGCTTCTTCCTGACATCCTTGCTCACATGCACATAAATAGATGAGCCAAAAATCTTAAAGTGTGAAACATTAGGTTTCTTACTAGTGAAAGCCTCTTCAGGTGTACTCATGCCAAGTACTCTATGAGGACAACAATTTTGGACATGTACCGTTGTGTTGCATCTTTCCACCCAAAAATGCATCAGTAGGCCTTGATCATGCAACATCGCTCATGCTACACCAACAATAGTTATGTTATTTCTCTCTGCGACCCCATTCTGCTGTGGGTTATGAGGCGCTATGAGTTCTCTTCGAATTTATTCTTTGCTACAGAAGTTCTTGAATTTGTTAGAGATGTATTCTCCACCATTATCATTCCTAAAATCCTTCACTTGCTTCCCGGAATCTTTCTCCACTAGTGCCTTAAGCTTACAGAACTAAGATAATGTTTGATATTTCTTCTGCATGAAGAATATCCAGCACCTAGGAGAAAATTGATCAACAAATATTACATAGTACTTATGTTTTTTTGTTGAAGCAGTCGATAAAGGACCACACAAGTCTATGTGAACTCTCTCAAGGATCCCGAAGCTCAGTTTTCCTTCTCATGAAAGGTGGAATTTACATATTTTTCCATAGTACATCCCTTTCATGTGTCTGACTGCGAAATTGTACCCCTGGGAAGACCAGTAGAAACCTATTGAATGACTTTCAAGGCTCCATGGTGAATATGGCCCAATTACCTATGTCATAATTCGCCCTCATCCCCACTCACCACTTGATCTACCTTTCCCATCATTAATATGCAGCCATCTACCTCCAGCTTGTAGAGATTATTAACTCGAATCCCTATCGTCTTGGCTTGTGTCATTGTTTTATGTCGCAGGCAAGCTTTTCCATCACTAAAAACAACATAATATCCTCTATCCTCCAACATTGCGACTGAGACCAAATTTTTCTTCAGACTTGGTACATGAATTACATATTTTAATTAAAATGGTTTACCTAACTTCCTCTAAAAGGTAATGGTACCAATCCTGGTATCTCTGTACCATCTGTCGTCACGCATTTCAATATGCATCTAGAGATATTTCTCCTCCAAGTCACTGAAAAGTTCCTTATCTCTTTTCATGTGAAAGGAAGCGCCACTATCCAAATACCACACAGATCCCAATGCACGGGAAACCATGCATGAGATCAATGAGAAGTCAAGCTCAAATTGCAAGGTAAGGGCCTCACCAGCTGCAAATCCTTCAGCCTTCTTGTTCTTCTTCTTTTGTGGATAGTTAGCAACAAAATTCCCATGCTCGTGATAGTGAAAAAATTTCACCTTGGACATGTCCTTATTCTTGCCATTCTTGGACTCATATTTAGGAATGCAATTTCTTCCCCCTCCCCTTCCTCGCCTTAGCAACCAAAGAACAATCCTATTCATCCTCATTCTTAGATGAATATCCATCTCTGGTGTTCCGTCTAAAATCCTCCTACCACAAATCCAACCATAGTCGTTCCCAATCTGAAATTTCTTCCCTTCAATTGATAGATTCCTAATAAATTTGACAACTCTCGGGAAGTCCTAAGAGAGAAAATATCACCAAATCATCATCAACAACTTGTATTCCAACGTTCCCTAGTTCATCCCGACATTGGACAAACTTTGTTAGATATTTTGGAATGGTGTCGCCCTTTTCCATCTTGATCTTCTTGAATTTATCTTTGAGTCCCAATTTCCTATGGTCACTGTTGCTTTGGAATATATCTGTCAAAGCCTTCCACATTGCATATGGTCTGGCTTTCCCATGGAGCCTTGAGACAATGCGGTCTCATACTCCCTCCAATAGGATGGTCGTCGCCTTTGCCACTTTCTTTTGCCATGCATCAATATTTGTAGCGTCTGCAGCATCGGGTTTAGGAACATCTTTGTAAATGAATTCCTTCAACCCATTTTATTTGAGTACTGCCTCCATCCTATCCTTCCAACCAATGTAGTTCAAGCTGCCCTTGAGTTCATACTCTAACCTCAAGAGATTGAAAGTCATTTCGATCTTGAATCAGTTATAGCACCAAGAAAGTCTTTCTGCAAATTCGAATTCTATCCAATCACAAACTCAGCTCCTACTTCACTTTTGCAATTTTCTGTGTTCTGATACCATGTATAAATTATAAAATAAGCATGTATATCTTGTATTCACCCGATCTAACAATGTACTAAGGTTAAATACTGAATCACTTCTACAAATATTTTGTGGAATTAAAAACACAATCGCGAGTCACATGAACATGAAGAAATATCAATCACACACAACATAGATAATTTCCCAAGGAAAGCTTACAGCTAAAAACCCCACTATCTTCTATTTTATATTAAGCATGGATCATGAAACAATTACATACAAAAATATTCTCACAAGAGCTCCTAGCATTTCTAGCTAATCGTCTCACACCGTCATATGAAAAACTCGACCAAGACATAGAAGCCAACTCTCAACCTCTGCTTACCTGCATAGCTTGCCTTGCTTGCACAATCCTTGATGGTAAATATCCCTAATGGTAAATATCCCGAAGGAGTTATTGCCTCCCCTTGATTGCGCAAGTAAGTCATTGGGGAAGGCCCCGTGTTTGTTGCATGTGTGCAACCCAATAATCCTACAACTGATAGTCAACTTCCCTTTCACCTAGAACTCAACTGGGTCTCCACTGGATCTGACATGCATGCAACTAATAGTAGTAAATCCTTAGTTGCATGTGATATCATTGATTGTGAATTAATTAATATTTAATTCACTAGATATCTCAGTAGTGTATCTTCAGTTACAACTAGCACAACTGAGTTTAACTCACTTAACTAAGTTAAAATATTTACAACTTGCACCAACTCTTGCACCACTAGACTTCGAACTCTCTTACAACTAGAATTACTCTGCATGCCTCACCAACTACCTCTAACTCAAACCACTACCATGAACGTATCACTTCCGCTTAACTAATTCAAATCCACATTAAAAATATATTATATTTTAATGCCCATCTTAATTAAGGGATAACCAAAATAGGCATGAACCCAAAAATAGCACTCGTCGGCTCCACCCTAGTCTAGGTGCTAATGCACTAGGCGTGGCCGCTAAATTTTCGTTGAATCTCAACACTCAAGTCTTTGGACTCAAGTATACATATGTGGGTGACTTCAACTTGATTGGATACTCTTATTCAAATTTTGATGGGAGATAAAGAAACTGGAGTATCTATTTCAGGTTATGTCATGAGTCTTGGATCGGGAGCTGTCTCCTAGAGGCCACACAAACAATCAGTTCCAGCAGATTTCACAAGTGAGGAAAAATATGTGGCAGCAGTTGAAGAAAGGAAGGAAATTGTGTGGCTCAAGAAAATTTTGGAAGATTTGCAGGAGAAACAAGTGCATTCAACTCCTCTTTTAATTGACAAAACTTATGCAATAAAGTTAGCCAAGAACCCAAAGTTACATGACCGAACGAAGAACATCAATACAAAATACCATCTGATTCGACACAATGTTGAGTCGAAAAAAAATCCACCTATGGAATTTATCCATAAATGGTCATATTGCAGACATATTCATCAAAGTTCTTGGAAGGGAAAAGTCTGAAATATATATCATGATGCTTGGAATCACCAACATCCCTTCACATTAAGGGGGGAATGTTGACAACTAACGTTTGAGATAAAAAATCGTATGTAAATATTGTAAATAAAAAAAAATAAAATAAGTTTGAAGACAAAGAGACAAATTCAACACATGTGATGCATAATCATAACAATAATGATACAATAATACATTAATGTGATGGAAAAAAAAATTATATATTTTCAACATTTCAAACATCATGACTATGTCACAAGTAAAACATTAATAGATGAATAGCGAATATAAAAGCTTGAACATGCCTTAAAAACAAAAAAAAATTAGAGTCCTATATCGATGCAATTTAAGATATTATAATCCCATATTATAGTAGCGTTAGTTTATAAGTAGAAAAGATTTAATATCATCTACTATAAGTCGATCTACGTATCTTTTCCTATTTTTCTAACTAATAAAATGGTAAGACAAGAAGAATCCAAATGGAAATGAATATGTAGTATATAAAAACTTCCTCCAAAACTAATTTATTTAATTAAAATCATAATTCATCTCTCAAATAAAATGGTAAGACAAGAAGAATCCAAATGGAAATGAATATGTAGTATATAAAAACTTCCTCCAAACCTAATTTATTTAATTAAAATCATAATTCATCTCTGAAATAAAATGGTAAGACCAGAAGAATCCAAATGGAAATGAATATGTAGTATATAAAAACTTCCCCAAACCTAATTTATTTAATTAAAATCATAATTCATCTCTCATCATTATAATAAATTGAGAATTCTAAAACTTGAAAATCTCGAATTAAACAACCCTTCCATAAGAGAATGGTATTCTTTTAATTAAATCCATTTTTTAACTGGTCCCCATATAACGATAACTACTAATGATGTAAGCAATGATGTCTATAATGGTATAATGTGACATACGAAATGATGTATGTAATGATCCAACTCCATTTTTAATGAAAAAACAAATAATATAAAAACATCAACCATTAAAACATTTTAAATTAAAAAACCATTACAATATAACAATGAACGATTAAAAAACCATTACAATATAGCAATGAACGAGTAACAAAGAAACTCGTATTTTTAATCAAATTTAAATACACTTGAAACATAATATAAAACAACTGCGTAATAAGGCCATATATAAAATATTTCTTTAAATATTCCAAAAAAAAATATCAACTTATATTTTTATAATTATATCTAAATTCAATGGAATAAATAATATATAATTATTATGATCATATATTTGAATAAATTTCTATATCATTATGACATATGAAACCCGTATAGGAAAGGAAGCTGTCTTTTCAATGTTTTGATTAATAGGAAACGCGAGATGGATATCATAAAATATTATATTATAAATATAAACATAAACATAAGGGTTTAAAGATATATATATATATATATATATATATATATATATATATATATATATATATATATATATATAAAATGTTTGATAAACGGAGTCAAATTTAGCGGTCTATCATGTGTTGACTTGTACACCAACCCTTTTGTAAGAAACCTTCCTCACTAAGCCTCGAAATATCAGAAAAGTATAAATAATATTTGACAAAAATAATGGAAAATGGGTTTACCTGATAAATTTGAAGCTGGAACATGTGAGTACTGACAATAAACATAATTTCTAACTTATATTATATTATTGTGATTATGAAAAAAAGAAATATTTTTGATTAAACAAAATTATTTCTAACATTTTAAAAGTTCCTTTCGTTGACCACCTTGGATTTAGAATTTTCAAAATTCCATCATTCCAGTCTGTATCGTTAAACAAGAACATCAAACTTGTATATAGAATTTGTGATCGCCAGCCTATTTATTTTTTTAAAGGTGGTCAATTCATAATAGGTAAATATTAATTAAAAATAGCCTCATTAATTTCAGAGAATATTATTGCTGAGAGCAGAGGTGACGATCGATTTACACTGCACTCCGATTTAATTTAACATTAAAATTTATAAATGATATTCATCAAGTTATTAGTAGATCCCTTTCATAAAATTAGTGTATATTTTGTACTTATTTTTATATAAAAGGAGTAGGATTTTCAATCATTAATTTTTGTATGATAGCGATTAATATTTTTTCTTAATGACAATTCTAAAATATTTATATATTAATAATGAAAAAAATATTTTAAATATATATGAGAGGTGTTATGTAGGATTGTCAATGAAATATATTTTATTTCTGCGAGTAAAACTATATATATATATAACTGCCAATTGAATTTCTGAAATTTATCCATGAAGGTCGTTATTTCGAATTTGAAGATTGATTTTGCAACTCGATTAAAGTTGACATGCCTTTCATTGATTATTATTATTTAAAAGGTAGTTGTTTTAAATATTTGTTGTATTCATTTTATATTCACCCTTTCATGGGGATGTGGGTTTCTGAACATTGTTTTAGAAAATATCTACTTTTATGGTTACATGCTTGTTTTAGGACACTAAATTTTATTATTTTATTTCATATAAAACAATATTGTATTCCGCATATATATAATTTAAGTGTATTCTATATAATTTAAATGTTTTTGTAAATTATTTTGATAACTAGTTATATAGTAGTTTTGTTATTCAATTTAAATATATTTAAAGTAAAGTAAAAAATTATGAAGATTTGGTAAAATGGAAGTTTATATAAATGTAATTGGAAATCAAAAATAAAAGAAAAAAAGTAAAATTGGAAAATAAAAGATTAGAAAAAAATATCATAATCTTTTTGAAAGAAATTAAAAAAAAACATAAAATCATAAAATTGAGAAAACTCTTAACTATTTCTATAATTACTATTTAAATCAATCAAACTACAACAATGCCCAAAAACCTATAATAGAGAGTTGTTTAACCTTTTATGTAATCCAAAGTTACATTAAGAAAATGAACTAAATTAAGTTTAAATATTATATAATTACCACATATAAAATATGTATTTTAGTTTAATGATAATGTTATAAATGTAAGTTAAATATTAGATATTTTATTTTATTATAATTTCTTGAAATGCAATATTTAGAATTTAAGTTTGAGTTGTATACTCTTTAAATGTGGAGTGTTCCAAAAAAACGCAAGGTCCTTAATTTATTTATTTATTAAAAGACATATTTGCATTTACTTTTACTCATGAAAGTTTTGTGAGTTTTATTTAATTAAAACATTATTATTAGTTAAACATTTACTGCCACTTGTAACAAATTAAAAAAAAATTAGACAATAATACCTTAACATAGCTTAATATTATTTGAGAGTGTAAACTTATGTGATCCATATGTATTTTATCAGAAATATTCTAGAAATCACATTGACATTTTAGAAAGGATTTTTGAACTACTCACCGTAGTTCATCATCAATAGAATGATGATTGTGGTAATCTAGATCATTCAATATAAATAATACATATATGCAACCGTGAATGTCAAAACCATAACTTGAAATTAATGAAAATAAACGTTAAGAAAATAAAATATTATTAAACCTAGTCAATGTAGTTAAAAACAAATTTCAAACAAATTTCAAAATAATTAAATTGAATGAAAGATTAATAAAATGATAATAAAAATAGTAAAGTTAAAAATTAAAATAATAATAGAATCGTAAAAATAAAACTAACCGCTATGAATTTCAAAGTCAAACTAGTTGTTATTCTAATGCTTTTCTTTGCCTTTTCTACATTTATTTAAACTCAACAGCTGATCTGATCTCTCACCTAGTCCTGATGATGAACCATATTGGTTGGTTCGAAACGCGTCAACTTTGTTAATTGTAATGTGATTATTACCGAAAGATTTATTCATGATATATGGATGGATCACAAAAGCCAAAATTCTATTAAAACAAAGCACAATGAAAAATCACAATTAATTTATTATTTTTAATAAAGTATTCATAATCCAACAAACCAAAAATTAACATTAAATCTAGTCAATATAGTTAGAAACAAATATTAAAATAATTAAAATTTAATGAAAATTTAATAAACTAATAATAGAAATAATAATAAAATAGTAAAAATAACACCACTAACATTAAAAAAACAACAAAAAAATTCACATTTAATTTACCATTTTTAATAAAATATTAATAACTCAAAAATAACAAAAAAAAAAACCAAAACAAATAAAAACCAAAACAACACATGAAAACCAAAAAAAAACCCTAATAAAAATAATAAATTGATAAAGATAATAATAAAAAACAAAAGTAAATAAAACCAAAAAAAAATGACCCACCAAATAATAATAAATATTATTAGAACTATATATAAAAACCAACAAATTAGGGTCGTCAAAAGTTAGAATGTTTTCATCAACACCTCAGTGATCAATCTCGATTTATTAAGTTTACTATGGAAATTGAGATTGATGGTCGCTCTCTTTTTCTTGATGTTCTAATTTCTAGGAATGATGATGGATGTTTTTCCTACCAAGTCTTTAGAAGGAAGACCCACAGAGCATATTTTCATGCTAGTTCTCATCATTTTCCATCTGAAAAGATTGGTGTTCTCAATACATTGGCCACTAGAGCTCTTAGGGTCTCTAATGATGAGCACTTGAGGATGAAAAATCCCATCTCCTTGGAGTCTTTGAGATGAATGGTTATAGTCAGCCTCAAGGTCTTATGAATTTCTTAAATGCTAGTAGAGGTCCTAAACCAAAAACAAATATCCTCGTGAACTAGTTGGTAGTGTTCAATTTCCATTTATAATGGTACTAGTGACAAAATTTTGTTGGAAAAAAATACTAAGAGGGGGGAGGGAGGGCGAGGGACGGGGGCGGTGAATCAGTATTTAGAGAATACTCAGAAATTTTTACTTTTTTCTTTCTTTAAAACCCATACGCTACTTTACTGAACATAATTCTGGAATACACGTGGATAACCTTCATAAAACTCGCGTATATACAGAGATCTTATTATGCATTTAGTTCTTTACTTAGATCTATGCATCATTCATTCATTATATGTTTAGTTAGTAGTAAGCATGTGCAGTAATAACAGAATAAGCCATCACACATAAGAAACACACATGAACACCGAGATTTAAGGTGGAAACCCAAGTCGGGAGAAAACCACCGCTGTCGTCATCTCTGTCTTCAATATTTTTATTATAAAGAAAACATCTTATAACCATGTACTGGCGCAGACTCATTCCAGCACGCAGGCACCCACCTGCAGAAGGCTAAAACCTTCTCTTGTTTACCAGCCTCTCCTGGAAGGGAGCTACAACCCCCTGCTCTCGTTTAGCAGCCTCTCCTAGAAGGGAGCTACTACCCCCTGCTTTCGTTTAGCAGCCTCTCCTGGAAGGGAGCTACTACCCCCTGCTATCATTTACCAGCTACCACTGGAAGGGAGCTACAACCTCCTCACTAAAGGCTTCGACTCTCAGCACCATTGCGGACCACGTTTCATCAATTTTCATACTGGATCCAACGACTTCCATACAACACATCTTATAGGCCACTTTTCATCAGATTTTCAGACTGGACCCACTCCACACATTTAAGCTCATCATATATCAAACTGAAACTTATAACCTCATCAATTCATTCATTGAATCATCAACCAATCAACCAACAACTTGATCTTCAATTAACATAATCAACAACATATTCATTATTCAAGAAATCCAGTTCTGTATGAATACATCATTGACAGATAGCAGTAAAACAACAGAACAGATCAGATAGTTCATTCCACTTACTTCAGCAAACCCTAGATTCCATATGCACTTTTACTTCACTGAACCTGCGTATGTACGCGCTTTTATGCACACCAACCCGCGTATACTTCTGTGCATTCTTCAGAAAACCCTAACTGCCCATACGCGCTTTTCCTTAAGCAGACCTACGTATACACGCGCTTTTAATGAAGTGAACCTGCGTATAGATCTATAAATTTTCAAGACTGTGAATCTTTTCAGATCAGATAAACAACTCAGATTTCATCCTTTACTTTAGAAAGTATTTCGCCTCATCTCAGATCTAAAAATTCCATAAACAGATCTAGAAAATACATATATATTTCAGATCTAGAGATCCCTCTTCATCAATTTCTTCGTAGGTGCATTAGTAATTCAGATCAATCAATTCATTCCATGTAGATATACTTCAGAGTGAAGTATTCATTCAATACGCAGACTTGCACACACTTGCACCATGATTTTCTTCTTCTTATATAGATTTAGCCTTTGTCAATACCATGAGCCAAAACCACACCACTTCCGATGGTATTCCTGGACGAGATCAAATAGATAATCCAACGCTCAATACTGTGGGCCAATACCATGGTAATGTCCCCTGGTTTTATAAATTTAGAATGCAAATTGGCATATGCGATTTGGCACGTACTTTTCCGTGTGCATACGCTACTTCGCCTTAACAAACCCGCGTATGCCTTGTGGCATAGCTTGTTCAACATTATTCTGGCAATTTCTGAGCTACTTCTGAACTGATCTATAGATACATCAGATTTACATCATTAACAACTCATCAAGTCAGTTTTCATCAAGGACAACTTCATCAGGCAGGTTCCATCAAAGTCAACACATTGTATCACACTGCCAACAATCTCCCCCTCAAGTAGGTTTCCATCAAGGACAGCTTCATCAAGTAGGTTGCCATCAAGGACAAAACTCTGCATCATATTGCCAAGAGTCTTATTTCATCAAGTAGGTTGCCATCAAGGACAACACATGCCAACAATCTCCCCCTTTGGACTTGATGGCAACCATGATGGTGTTTGATCACCATAACAGATAGATACATTGATTATAACCATATGCAAACACCATGATACTCTCCCCCTATTCAAACACCATGTTACTCTCCCCCTTTGACATCAAGGGAAAAGGGTGGATCAAAGCTAAGACAAGGTTTTGCTCCACATGTAGAAAGAAGAGCTCTGTAGATCTGATGTTTACTGAGGTTACCATGCTCCCCCTGAGTTCATGCTGAATCTTCAAAACATATTTTTCAATGCAGTGCATGACTCTATGACCTTTCCTATCACCAAGGACTCATACTTATATATATAGATATATATTATTTGATAAACGGAGCCAAATTTAGGGGTCTATCATGTGTTGACTTGTACACCAACCCTTTTGTAAGAAACCTTCCTCACTAAGCCTCGAAATATCAGAAAAGTATAAATAATATTTGACAAAAATAATGGAAAATGGGTTTCCCTGATAAATTTGAAGCTCGAACATGTGAGTAGTGACAATAAACATAATTTCTAACTTATATTATATTATTGTGATTATGAAAAAAAAAAAATATTTTTGATTAAACAAAATTATTTCTAACATTTTAAAAGTTCCTTTCGTTGACCACCTTGGATTTAGAATTTTCAAAATTCTATCATTCCAGTCTGTATCGTTAAACAAGAACATCAAACTTGTATATAGAATTTGTGATCGCCAGCCTATTTATTTTTTTAAAGGTGGTCAATTCATAATAGGTAAATATTAATTAAAAATAGCCTCATTAATTTCAGAGAATATTATTGCTGAGAGCAGAGGTGACGATCGATTTACACTGCACTCCGATTTAATTTAACATTAAAATTTATAAATGATATTCATCAAGTTATTAGTAGATCCCTTTCATAAAATTAGGTTATATTTTGTACTTATTTTTATATAAAAGGAGTAGGATTTTCAATCATTAATTTTTGTATGATAGCGATTAATATTTTTTCTTAATGACAATTCTAAAATATTTATATATTAATAATGAAAAAATATTTTAAATATATATGAGAGATGTGTTATGTATTATTGTCAATGAAATATTTTTTATTTCTGCGAGTAAAACCATATATATATATATATATATATATATATAACTGCCAACTGAATTTCTGAAATTTATCCATGAAGGTCGTTATTTCGAATTTGAAGATTGATTTTGCAACTCGATTAAAGTTGACATGCCTTTCATTGATTATTATTATTTAAAAGGTAGTTGTTTTAAATATTTGTTGTATTCATTTTATATTCACCCTTTCATGGGGATGTGGGTTTCTGAACATTGTTTTTGAAAATATCTACTTTTATGGTTACATGCTTGTTTTACGACACTAAATTTTATTATTTTATTTGATATAAAACAATATTATATTCCATATATATATAATTTAAGTGTATTCTATATAATTTAAATGTTTTTGTAAATTATTTTGATAACCATTTATATAGTAGTTTTGTTATTCAATTTAAATATATTTAAAATAAAGTAAAAAATTATGAAGATTTGGTAAAATGGAAGTTTATATAAATGTAATTGGAAATCAAAAATAGAAGAAAAAAAATAAAATTGGAAAATAAGAGACTAGAAAAAAATATCATAATATTTTTGAAAGAAATTAAAAAAAAACATAAAATCATAAAATTGAGAAAACTCTTAACTATTTCTATAGTTACTATTTAAATCAATCAAACTACAACAATGCCCAAAAATCTATAATAGAGAGTTGTTTAACCTTTTATGTAATCCAAAGTTACATTAAGCAAATGAACTAAATTAAGTTTAAATATTATATAATTACCACATATAAAATATGTATTTTAGTTTAATGATAATGTTATAAATGTAAGTTAAATATTAGATATTTTATTTTATTATAATTTCTTGAAATGCAATATTTAGAATTTAAGCTTGAGTTGTATAATCTTTAAATGTGGAGTGTTCCAAAAAAACTCAAGGTCCTTTATTTATTTATTAAAAGACATATTTGCATTTACTTATACTCATGAAAGCTTTGTGAGTTTTATTTAATTAAAACATTATTGTTAGTTAAATATTTACTGCCACTTCTAACAAATTAAAAAAAAATTAGACAATAATACCTTAACATAGCTTAATATTATTTGAGAGTGTAAACTTATGTGATCCATATGTATTTTATCAGAAATATTCCAGAAATCACATTAACATTTTAGAAAGGATTTTTGAACTACTCGTCGTAGTTCATCATCAACAGAATGCTGATTTTGGTAATCTAGATGATTCAATATAAATAATACATATATGCAAAGATGAATGTCAAAACCATGACTAGAAATTAATGAAAATACTCACCGTAATTCATCGTCAAGAGAATGATGATTGTGGTAATCTAGATCATTCAATATAAATAATACATATATGCAACGGTGAATGTCAAAACCATAACTAGAAATTAATGAAAATAAACGTTAAGAAAATAAAATATTATTAAACCTAGTCAATGTAGTTAGAAACAAATTTCAAAATAATTAAATTGAATGAAATATTAATAAAATGATAATAAAAATAGTAAAATAAAAAATTAAAATAATAATAGAATCATAAAAATAAAACTAACCGTTATGAATTTCAAAGTCAAACTAGTTGTTATTCTAATGCTTTTCTTGGCCTTTTATACATCTATTTAAACTCAACAGCTGATCTGATCTCTCACCTGGTCCTGATGATGAACCATATTGGTTGGTTCTAATAAAGTATTCATAATCCAACAAATTAAAATTAAATCTAGTTAGAAACAAATATTAAAATAATTAAAATTGAATGAAAATTTAATAAACTAATAATAGAAATAATAATAAAATAGTAAAAATAACACCACTAACATAAAAAAAAAACAACAAAAAATTCACAATTAATTTACCATTTTTAATAAAATATTAATAACTCAAAAATAACAAAAAAAACTTAACATTAAAACAAGGGACAAATACAACACATGAAAACAAAAAAAAACCCTAATAAAAATAATAAATTGATAAAGATAATAATAAAAAACAAAAGTAAATAAAACCAAAAAAATGACCCACCAAATAATAATAAATATTATTAGAACTATATATAAAAACCAACAAATTAGGGTTGTCAAAAGTTAGAATGTTTTCATCACCACCTCAGTGATCAAATCTCGATCTATTAAGTTTACTATGGAAATTGAGATTGATGGTAGCCCTCTTTTTCTTGATGTTCTAATTTCTAGGAATGATGATGGATGTTTTTCCTACCAAGTCTTTAGAAGGAAGATCCACAGAGCATATTTTCATGCTATTTCTCATCATTTTCCATCTAAAAAGATTGGTGTTCTCAACACATTGGCCACTAGAGCTCTTACGGTCTCTAATGATGAGCACTTGAGGATGAAAAATCCCATCTCCTTGGAGTCTTTGAGATGAATGGTTATAGTAAGCCTCAAGGTCTTATGAATTTCTTAAATGCTTGACCTTGTGGAGTATAGTGCTTGTCTACCAAACCATACAAGGTAGCTGGAAAAACCCTTCAAACCATTTGTTGTGATGAAGGAGGTTTCTTGGTCACTACTTTGACCTTCTTTGTCTATATTTCTGAGCTTCTGAGTCTTTAGGGATGCTTCAGAAAAAGAAATAGTGTTATCTTTTGAGTTTTCAAAAAGACACTTATCAAACTCACTATTTTATGTCTAAGGCCTTAATGATATTTTGAAGGGTTTTAGGTGTTTTTGCCTTTGCAGCCTTAGCATTGCTCTATTACTTTGTCAAAACAGCCATGAATCTTGTTTCTCAATAAACACATACCTTGTTGCTTTCTTCTAGGTTGTGAATGGTCTTCTCATGATGATGCCTCTCATTACTTTACCTTACCTCATGGCTAATCTGATGTCTTTTGGTCTTCTTTGCAGAGATGCAAGAAAAGGGCAGTTGTCCCTCTACAAGTTTCATGCTTGAAACCAAAAAACCTTTTAAATGTTCTTTTTGATTTGAGGTACATGGTTTCTTATGTCCCAGTGTCTTTTATGACCTGCATGGACCTTTTGATGGGCAGCACTGCATAACACTGCCTAATGAGATCATGTTCTTCCATGTAAGATTTAAGCCTGTTTGTATCTTACCACCTACTTTGGATGCCTTTATAAGCCTTTTAGGTCTCCTTCTTTGCCTTTTTTCTGCTATTTGACCATTTACAAAACATTTCTGCAGAAATGCTTGGGCATGGTAAATTGTTCCTTTGCAGGCTTACTGCTTGATGAAGAGGATACCTTTAGAGGTCTTTGATGTTCTTTGAAAAATGATATGGCCTCATCCTTGTGTTCACTTGATTTCTCCCTTGAATACATGTGGAAATATTGAATTTAGAAACATGATAGTGCATAACCTAGGTGACCCTATTTGATTTATTGTAATGCTCTTGGGATAGGTTTTTTGACTGAAAACTTCAAATAGGGTTTGGATGAGGAGGCAGGGTTTTTGACACTCTATTATGCACTAACATCCTAGACAACTAGAAAAACTTGTTTTACTTCAAAGAGTTTTTAGATAGGGAGTTTTGACAACACCATTGCTTGAGGCACTTGGTGAGTAGGAGAAAAATTTGGTTTACTTGGCGAAACAAGGTGTGAAAGTAGAGGGCTTACACAAAAAGAGACAGAGTGTTATAGGCATGGATGGAAAACATAGTGAGAGTGTGGGACATCAGTTCAGGATTTGATCTTGTCTGGGTGATAGATTGGCCATGCTTTGACAAGGAAGTGGGATAATGAAAAAAATTCTCTTTGAGGGGATTTCTAGAACTCCCATGACTCTTGAATTCTGTTTCTAGAAATTTTGGACAAAGCATTTAGTCATCTAAATAGGTGAAAATTACTAATGACTAACAGGTACAAGCCTTGTCAATGTTTTAACCATGGAGGTCATGAAACCAAAAAAAATTTCCCTCAAAAACCCTAGATGGACAATGGAGGAGTTAGGAAAAACAAAATAGAGGGCTCAGGCCCAAGGTGACACAAGAAAGACACAATGAGTGACATGAACCCATGATGGGTCTTCTGGGATGGGCGAGTTGATCATTGACATGATGGGATGATGAAATAGTGAAAAAAATTATCTTAAGGATAATGAAGGTAGTGAGATTTCTAGAACTCACAATGTTCATGAACTTTGCTTCTAAAAATCTAGAACCGATACGTAGTCTCTTCAGAGAGTGAAAATTATGGATGGCTAACATAAACTATGCGATCTAAACTCATTTCAACATTTGCGAAATGGGTGGTTTAGAACCCTTCTCCCTCCTCCACATGACGACATTAGATTGGATCACATTTGATCGTACAAAACCATTTACCACTCAATTCCCATGTGATAACTGCCTATGGTTTTCTGCCTTCATATGCCAAACTACCGTCTATTTTGACATGACCACCATTAAATGCATAGCTCTTTAAAACCTGAAGTGTTATATAAACTCCATATGCACCCATTTAACCTTTTTCCTGTGTTGTTTGTATGCGTTTATCCATTTCGACTGAAGAAATTAAGCTTTGAAAAACCCAATTATCCATAGAAAAACCCTGAAGATACCTGAAAAGAAAAAATTCCCTACAAAAACAGTGAAAAACCCCAGTGTCAATATTGTGCCTGGTTTTAAATTAAAATTGAATATTTCTAGTCTTTACAGACCTTGAAAAGACTCCGAATTTATCTAGAAATCCATTATAGGTAACTCGAATCATTTTGTTCCCAATTTTAAAACAGTTTCAGTCCAGCCCTTGTCTCTCATTTCTTGAGCCTATAAGGAGTTTTAAGATCAATTTTATAACCAAATTTCAAGAAACCTCTTTTAAAGCTAGAAATACCTTTTGTAAACAGTCTAAGCTTATAAAAGTGTATAAAAAAAACCTAAAAAACAGAGTTCCTAAGATCTGAAGGTCAAAATTGTGAGAAAACCCTGCTATGGCTAGAAATCCTTTCAATATATTCCCTATTCCCTAAATTCAATACTGGCCTCCCTTCAGACTAGGGTTTTATTAACAAATTGTTTGATTTTTTGCAGGTTATTATCAAAATATGAAATTCGGCCAACAGTTTCAATACCAGTTGACAATTTTTTTTGCTCGAAATTCTCAGATTTTAATTCAAAAGCTCATTCAAAAAATATTTTTTGTACAAATAAAGAATAAAATTAAGTCAGAGAGAGATCATAATGATGAAATTTGCACAGTGAATGGTAAAAATGAAATAAGAATTCACTATGACAGTGAAAACAGAGTAGTTAAGGTCAAACTCTAAAAGTAAATATAGAGATAGTAATGGCTAAACAGATATGAAAACACTTTCACCAGAAACAATCAAGTTTATCTAATGTGAAATTAAAAATATTTAAAAGAACAAAAATGTTAAAATATGAAAACAGAGCATTAAGGGACATTTTCCAGAAATTTCCTATTTAAGTCATAGTTTTGTAGAAAATATTGTGACCCATCCAAGATGAATTTTTCAAAAATGAAGGAGTTTTATGTTCCTAAGATGTCTACCTACAAAAACATCTCTCACTTTTCTAATAGCCATTATGGGTTTGGAAATATTAAACAATATTTGAAAGCCCATTTTACAGAAAATTCTTGTTTAGGCATCATTTTGCAGAGAGGAGTGTGGCCAATCAGAAATGCATCTTACAAACTTGGAGGAGGTTTTTGTTCCTAGGAGACCCATATAGAAAAAATTATCTCAATTTTTACACAGGTATTACAGAATGAGAGATACATGCACATATTCACAACCTATTTTTCAGACTATGTAAATTTTGTTTTAGACATATTTTTGCAGAGCATATTGTGAACAATTGGAGCGGAATTGTAGGAAAATGAGAGAGTTTTATCTCCATAACATATTTATCTACAATAACGTCTCTCAATTTTACATATATATCTCGGATTGAGATATACAAAGGTATCATTGGATCCCACTTTTGCAAAATTTCTGGAGAAAGACAGACAAAAGAAGGAGACAGTTAGTAACTTGGAAGCCTCATCATCAACTAAGAGTTGATATAAAATTTGAATTTCTCTTCTTTGTCACCATAAATCCATAAAATAGTGCCAAATAGATTCATTAGTTTTGATTGACCCTTATTTAAGTTCTATCTATGTAAAGCAAACTGAGATATTTGTAAACCAATCTTGATATTTTTTCAAGATATTCTAGTTTAGAATTTGTATAAATACTTCATCATTTGAAGTATTGAGTGTGGAATAACTTGCTGAAGATTTCTATAGTCATTTTTTTGTACTTGAAGGATTTTTGTTTCAAAGTTCGAGTAGTGGAATGGATCAAATAATCTAGCATCATATTTCAGGATTCATGTGATGAGCTATTGAAGTGAAGTACTTTCTACTTGTCATTGTTTATCTTCTCATGTTTTCATGCATCCATTATGTATTCCAAATTTGAATGATAAAACATGAATATTATTTCAGGATTTGTTAAAAGCACCTTGTCTTTACTGTTTATCATTTCTATGTTTTATGCTAATTTCTAGAGTAGGGAACCCTTAATTGCTCCCTATTTCGAATGACCTCTGACTACTCCTTCCTTATCTGGATTAAGGAATCCTTCATTGCTCTTTATATGGATCAAACCACTTCACCAAATCAGCCTTCCAAGATCTTCAATGAAAAAATTTGACCTTTTGACCTTGATCCTAGTTCTGTCTGCTTGATTTTTGACTCCTTAGCCCAATGGACAAACATATCGCCCACTATCCATCTCATTAAGTGATTTTTCTCACCAAACCAAACCAAATCGAAACCAATTTGCACAATCATAACTAGCCTAATATCTTATAATCATAACAAAGTTAAATCTTAAAGAGAGAGCCCTCTCTGAACCCTAAGAAGGCTAGATCTTAGAGTTTAAAAGTTGGTATGTGGTTATCTCAGACTATTTATTTCTTTAACGTTGAGAAATTACTAAGTGATAACATATTGGCGATCATACTGGGGAAGACTAACATTTTCTTTAGAAATATTTTACAGGTTCAGATCTGATCTATGATAGTGTAAAGTGATCACACACACAAAGGTTAAAATCATCCACCTGGTGACTCCAAATCAATTTCACAATAAAGACTCCACTGGAGAAATGAACCTGAAAGAACAATATGGAAAGATCAAGCTTTCAACTTGGATCTTAATCCAAGACATTATGTTATTTCTCATTAAGAAATTTTTTCAATGTATATTGTATTTTATAGATTATCTTAGATTATTTTTTAATTATTTTCCTTTGAAGATTGTAAGTATTAATTCTCTTAATCTCTTTATGAAGCTTTCTTCTAAATCTAATGATGATCATTTTTCAATTAAGAAGTCTCAAATAATAAAGATTGATCTTACAACCTCTGTACATATTCCTGTACCATATAAAGTTCCAGATAGATATAAGCCCCTAATTTTACCTCCTATACTTCATGATTTTCCTGATAACTACTAGAAACATCTTCCTAGATTTGATGGAGCGAATGGTATCACTGCCCAAAAACATATTCAAGGTTTTGAAAATTATCTGGACCTATTTGAGATTGATTAAGATGATGTTAGAATCAGATTTTTTTCTCTTTATTTGCAAAATAGAATAAATAGTTGGTTCAAGAATCTGCCTAATGAAAGCATCTCAAATTTCTAGTAGTTTGTCAAAAAATTTCTTGACAGATGGATAATTAAAGTCAATCTTTTTTTGATCATAGAAGAATATAATCAGTTAAAAAGAAACCCAAATGAAACAATACAACAATTTTCTAATAGATTTAATCAAGTTTATTATTCAATGCTAGAAAATATTAGACCTCCTAATGACTCATCTCTCTTGCATTATCCAAGTGACTTTGATCCAGAAATATAATTTCAGTTAAGAGAAATAGATCCAGAAACACTTGTATAGATGAAAAACATTGCAGTTGATGTAGAAGTTAATTTGCAAATAAGAAAGGAAAAGTTGAAAGAAGAAGAAGAGAAGAAAAACATTACAGAGGTAAAACTCAGCCTTTTGGTAAGAAAACTAGATGAAATTATACAAAGATCACTATGAAAGATGAATTTTGTGTTCAAAATCACCATGATACACTTATTGAAGAAATAGAAGAGGTTGATAGCCATGAAAAAATTCCTGCTAATTCAAATTATCATAGATCAGAAAATGAATTTACAGATCAATATATAGAGGAGAAATCTCCTGATCTAATGTGTATGTTTGATGACATTCCTTCTTTTGATGATTTTTCTGAGTATGATCATTACGATGATATTTATGTTTTCCAAACTCAAGCTAACTTTACAGAGAAATCAGAAGATATTTTGGAGGATGGGGAAACTCAGTTTCAATAGATTGAATATAGTGATCAGCCTATACAAATAAGCCAAGAGAATGAAGAAGAAATTACAGAAAATTTGTAAATAAGTAAAGATTATTTACCTCTTTTTTTTCTTCATTTTAGTTCATTAGAGAAAACTTTAAAGCCATCAATAATCAACAGTCTTTAGGTATTGTGATTGACAACAAAGAAAACAATGAATTTCTTGATCGAGATTATTCAGTTTCACAATTACAGTTATCAAATTCCATTGAAATACATGATCAAATGATATATGAGAGTTCTATACCACTATGTTTTGAATCATTTCAGATTTTAAAGGAAATTTGGTCTAACATCTTTAAAGAAAAGGATGAGCAACTTGTTGAAGTGTATGAAGTCCCATGGAATTCTATATGTCATAGGTTGCAACAATTTTCCCAAGTTTTTCATGATCCAATAGCAAATATGTTAGATAATGAATGCATTAAAATCCTTTTTCCTTTTATTGACTATGAGCTTCAAGATCAAGATAATAAAATTTTCCTCAAACAGACATTTCCATCAGTAGAAATATCATCACAAAGTTTATTTGCTAGTTTGTAGGGAGATAAAGATGAAAATAACATTTCAATTTCATTGCATGGAGGCCATCCATAACAGATGTATAGTTGTTTATATCAATTAAACATTAGTGTATATATCTTGGAAGATCCTTTTGAAAAGTTTCTAGAGTCAACAAAGTAAATCAAGTACTTCCTTATCCTCTCATTCGTTGACAAGTTTCTAATAAGTTGCAGAATTACAGTTTTGATAATCAACAAGAAATGTAGCAAAATATATCAAAGTACATAATTCTTGAATGGTTGCATTGGTTATTTCATTTTACCTAACCAACATTTGGACAAATAATTAGAGTAAGTAGGTAGGATTTTAGCTTATTTCAGTTTTCAGTTTTCAGCTAGTTTTGAAATAATTCATTAATATTTGAAGCCAAGGAAAAGGCCCTAAGATATTGATGATTTAGTAGTTTGGTTTGAAGGTTGCAACACCTTTTAGTCTTAGATCAGATTTCAATTTGCAGAAAAGGGTGTAAATTTTCAGTTCAAGAGTTTCAGTCACAGAGATTTTATAACAAAGAAAATTCATGTTTGGGATTGTATCAAAGGATCAGGCTACTAGTCGACGGTGTTCTTGACATCTTACAAGGTGATGACATCCCCATGTGAAGCCGTTGTTAGGGTCCTATAAATATAGGATTCATAATTTTGAATTGACTCTGTTAAAATCTTGAAATATTGTACATACCTTTGCTTTATGCGAATGTATTCCCAAATTAAAAAATAAAAAGATGGTATGTCCTAAAAGAAAAATCAAAGGAAAAAAAAGAAACAAAGATCAAAAGAATATTAAATATGAACCCCATCAAAAATATATCATGAAAGTGTTGCAAGATTAAATGCCACTACTTTAGTTCACTTTTGCAAATAAGATTGTGTGCAACTTGTCCTAAATGCCACAATCCATGAGGGTCAAAAAATTTAAACTTGAAAAATTAGTAGATAGTTAGAGAATAAATGAGGAGCTCAACAGTTTAATCTGAGCCCTCAGATGAAATAAGGTTAGAATTAGAAAGTTTTATTCTTTAAACGAAAAATGGATTTATGGTTGCAAGCTCAAATGCACCCATGCAAATGAATAAAAAATGTTAGGGTAGCAGATGGGTACGAACAAGCAGTTTCACAAGGCATGGATAAAAATCATTTGGCATATTACTAATTTTTCCCTCCCCACAATGTGTTCCAATACTAAATCCTTCAGTTAAAGAGGCTCAGAGCATTTCTCTGACTTCTCTAGGGACTGGACCTAAGGCTTAGTAACTGAATGGTTAAAAATATTGGATTCCCTTCATAAAATCCATTTCCCAAGCATATTCACCCTCCTCCAAAAATACAAACCCTTTTCCTAAGTAAAACACCTTTTTTTCTTAGGAAAAAGTAAAATCGCCTCTTAATTAATTTCATTTCATCCAAAAACACTTAAAAACCCACAAAATACAATTTATCCTAAGTTTACGTGTAAATATCTAAATGGGATAATTTTTATGCTAAAATGCCTATTTTACACTTAGTTTATTTTTGTATTTTCATTCATTACATTTCATTTCATATTAATTTTTTAACATAAAGTATTAGATCCCTTATACTACCCCTTCCCGTATATATAATTAGCTCATTTTATTTAAAAAATCCCAAAACCCACTTATTTAATTTTAACCTATGGTTCTATATTACCCATGTGCTAAATATAATTCCCCGCCCTATTCCCCATAGGTTAAAACATATCATATTATATAACCCGCCCCCAGTGGTTATTAAACATTCATAAATCTTTCATTTACAATGTAAATACACCTCGCGATATCATAAATAAACATTATTTTTATATTAAAACATATTTTTTAATATTAAAACTAATCCCGCCACAACACAAAAGCTCGGACCCCATGTCCTATCGCCAAGCAACTCCTCAAATGATCTCAACTGTACGCATCCCGATCCTCCAATCCGATGATCTAAAAGACATGTCGTATTTTAAACTACATGATTTAAAATCATTTCAACATTTGTGAAATGGGTGTTTTAGCACCCTTCTCCCTCCTCCATGTGGCGACATTAGATTGGATCACATTCGATCCTACAAAACCGTTTACCGCCTAATTCCCATGCGATTACCGCCTATGGTTTTCTACCTTCATACACCAAACTGCCCTCTATTTTGACATGACCACCATTAAATTCATATCTCTTTAAAACCTAAAGCATTATATAAAATCCATATGTGTCCATTTAACCTTGTGTGCGTTTATCCATTTCGACTGATGAAATTAAGCTTTGAAAGACCAATTATCCAGAGAAAATCCCTGAAGATACCCGAAAAGAACAAACTCACTGCAAAACCTGTGAAAAACCCCAGTGTCGATACTGTGCCTGGTTTTAAATTAAAATTGAATATTTCTAGTCTTTACAGACCTTGAAAAGACTCTGAATTTATCTAGAAATCCTTTGCAGGTAACCCCAATCCTTCTGTGCCCAATTTTAAATCCGTTTCAGACCATTTTATCTAAAAAATAGAGGAAACCCTTGTTTCTCAATTCTTGAACCTATCAAGAGTTTTAAGGTCAAGTTTATAACCAAATTTCAAGAAACCTCTTTTAAAGCCATAAATACCTTCTTTAAACAGTCTAAGCTTATAGAAGTGTACAAAAAAACCTAAAAACAGAGTTCCTAAGATCTGCAGGTCAAAATTGTGAGAAAACCCTTCTATGGCTAGAAATCCTTTCACTATATTCCCTGTTCCCTAAAGTCATTACTGGCCTCTCTTTAGACCGGGGTTTTATTAAAAAATTGTTTGATTTTTTGCAGGGTATTATCAGAATATGAAATTGGGCCAACAGTTTCAATACTAGTTGACAAAATTGTTTGCTCCAAATTCTCAGATTTTAATTCAAAAGATTCATTCAACAAACAGTTTGTATACAAAGAAAGAATAAAATCAAGTCATAGAGAGATAAAAATGATAAAATTTTCACAATGAATGGTAAAAGTGAAATAAGAATTCACTGTGATAGTGAAAACAAAGCAGTCAAGGTAAACCAGTAAAAGTAAATATAGAGGCAGTAATGGTTAAAAAGAGATGAAAACACTTTCACCAGCAACAATGAAGTTTATCTAAAGTGAAAGTAAAAATACTTGAAAGAAAAAAAAGTTTAAAAGATGAAAACAGAGCAGTAAGGGACATTTTCCCGAAATTTCCTAATTAATTCATAGTTTTGCAGACACTATTGTGACCAATCCAAGATGAATTTTGCAAAACTAAAGGAGTTTTATGTTCCTAATATGCCCACCTAAAAAAACATTTCTCATGTTTCTAGCCACCATTATGGGTTTGGAAATATTAAACAATATTTGAAAGGAATTTTTATAGAAAATTCCTGTTTAGTCATCATTTTGTAGAGAAGAGTGTGGCTAATAAGAAATGAATCTTACAAAAATGGAGGAGGTCTTTGTTTCTAGGAGACCCTTATACAAAAAATTATCTCACTTTTGACGCGGATATTACAGAATGAGAGATACATGCACATATTCACAGCCTATTTGTCAGATTGTACAAAATTATGTTTTAGAAATATTTGTGCAGAGTATATTGTGAACATTGGGAGCGGAAGTTTAGGAAACTGAGAAAGGTTTATCTCCATAACATATTTATCTACAATACATCTTTCAATTTTTACATATCTATCTCAGATTGAGATATAAAAAGGTATCATTGGACCCCACTTTTTCAGAATTTATGGGGTAAGACACATAAAGGAAGGAGGCAGTTAGTGACTTGGAAGCCTCATCATCAACTAAGGGCTGATATCAAATTCGAATTTCTCTTCTTTTTCACCATCAAACCATAAAAGTATCACTAAATAGATTCATTTTTTTTTAGTGTCCCTTATTTAAGTTCTATTTATGTAAAGCGGTTTGAGATATTTGTAAACCAATCTTGATATTTGTTTAAGATATTCTAGTTTAGAATTTGTATAAATACTTCATCATTTGAAGTATTGAGTGTGGAATAAATTGCTGAAGATTTCTATAGCCATTTTTTTTGTACTTGAAGGATTTTTTTTTGCAAAGTTCGAGTAGTAAACTGGATCAAATCATCTAGCATCATATTTCAGGGTTCATGTGATGAGTTAATGAAGTGAAGTAACTTCTACTTGTCACTGTTTATCTTCTCATGTTTCCATGAATCCATTATGTATTCTAAATTTGAATGATAAAGTAGGAGTATTATTTTAGGGTTTGTTAAAAGCACCCTGTCTTTACTGTTTATCATTTCTATGTTTTCTGCTGATTTCCAGAGTAGGGAACCCTTTATTTCTCCCTATTTCGAATGACCTCTGACTAATCCTTCCTTATCCGGATTAAATAATTCTTCGTTGCTCTTTATCCCGACCAAACCACTTCACCAAATCATCCTTCCAATATCTTCAATGAATTGTCTATCTTGCCCTAAAAACATTTGATTTTTTGACCTTGATCCTAGTTCTATCTGTTTGACTTTTGACTCCTTAGCCCAATGGACAAACAGATCTCCCACTATCCATCTCATTAACTAATTTTTCCCACCAAACCAAACCAAATAAAAACCAATTTTCACAATCATAACTAGCCTAATATCTTATAATCATAACAAAGTTAAATCTTAAAGAGAGAGCCCCCTTCGAACCCTAAAAAGGCTAGATCTTAGACTTTAAAATTTGGTATGTGGTTACCTCGGACTATTTCTTTCTTTAACCTTGAGAAATTATTGAGTGATAACAGAGGCTACTAGTTCAGTCCCTGGGAGTTCTCTTGCTATTTTGTGTTATGTGTTTATTTACTGATTCTCGAAATTTAGTTATTCTTACACTTTTTAGAATTACAATTCAATTCAGTAATTTCAAGTGTGGCGTGTTACGATTTCATTTTCAAATAGGTTGAATTTATCATTAATATTCCTTTATTGATGAGTTATGTTTTTTCATTTATTATATTGATTTCAGTTGGGTTAAGAAGTATTCTGCACATTGTTATTTCTTGAGTTTTTCTAATGCAAGTGTGGATGTATGGTTTGATGTTCAATCCTGTAGGTCATTACTAATTGAGTTATATAGAATTCCATTGCAAAATGTCAGTATGTGATTTATTTTCAATTTATTAAGTACTCCTTTTCTATTGCTCTTCAATTCATTAAGCTCGTTGTTCAATTTCAAAAGATCTTTAATTTCAGCATTGAGTGTTTACTTTATGCATAAGATCAGACTAGAGTTTCATCCATTGATTGATGTGAAGTATTTCATAGTTTACTTTTTAATTTATTGATTGAACTTAGAGAATCAGATAGTATTTCTTGCAGTGATTTAGAGTATTTGACTTTTGATTTCACTCGCATATACTTTGCTTTCACTCTTGAAATAAATAGACTGGCCATAGGTTGGTGACTAATGTGAAGAATTAAGGTTACCTTTAAAATTCATCTTTTTGAACCAACAGATTGTAAATGCCAAACCTATATAAGGAATCTAGATAGAAGTCATAGATATAGATGTAAGACGAGAAAATAAAAAAAGTAATATCAAATGATAGATCTTATGAGATGAATTTAGATGCAATAATTTTTTGAGTCTATGTTTTGGGTTACATAAAAGGCTTTTGCACCTGTGTGCACTGAGATCTTAGGAATTCTGCAGCTATGTCTGCATACCCCTACAGTTGTGTGCACAGGAAGGAATTGAATGTATGGGAATGATATGGTCATTAATGAAAGAATTGTTGAGAATATCTGACTTATATTTATGTGTTTTTTTTTTTCTTGCTATTTATGAATGTCTATAATGAGTAAGGGCTTCGATCTATAATTGAATAATGAAATCTTGTTTACGGTTATTTAATTTCTTTAATGCATGACTAAGTAATATCGCGCAGTCTGTAATAAGGTCAGTAGATGTATGGAACACCACCTATATTATTGGTATATCTAACCTGCAAAGATCCGATAAGAAGTAAAAGCCTTAAAGCTCCTATCCTATATCCCTTTGGATACAAAAAATTGGTTCTAACATCCCTCATATTGCCTCAGGTAAGACTTCAGTCTGCACAAGCAGATCATTATGGAAAGGATGAGTAATAGTGATTTTTGTTGGATTGCGAAGTCACCCTGAACCTGGATCTAGGCCCCATCAAGCTAACAATATGTGTGATTGAAAAATGAGGATGGTGTCCCCCAAGGAGGAACTCGTGTTCTCTAACAACCCTGACAAAAATTCCATGTAATAAAGTTAAAATAATAACCACGGTTGTTGGGACACGTATTGCAAGATGAATTTTGGGAAAAACATCCTAGTGCAAGTTTTCACATGGTTTATTATGGCTATGGAAATTGGAAAAATCAATGGCTAAGGCATTAAAGAAGAAAAAAAATTTGTGACACATTTATTTATGAAAATAATGGAAATTATGAGAAAAATAAGGCTAAAGGTCACATGTTTCATATGAGGAGGAAAACAAAGGAAAATAATCAAAAGTGAAGAAAATCGAGGCCTCATCTATAAAAAGGATTTTGAGGATCAGTTGGTACCTTTCGTTACTTCATTTTGTAGCTCTCTCATTAATGTCTCTATCTCTCATATACTCTTGGATACTTAGATTATTCTTGGAGAACTCTTGGGCAGTGTGCCATACTTGGTGATTTGGATCAATAAGGAAAAGGAAGTGAAGGAAAGCACAAGAGGACATCTAGATCAACAACTACAATATTTTTTATTGGAGGCACCAAATTTCATGTATGTTTCCTCACTAGTTTTGGGATGCATAGTGTATGGAGTTGATTTATTGGTCATGATATTTCATTGGCACGAATGGTTTCCTGGATTGACAGTGGATTTTCCTAGATTTTCCAGTTCCTGGATGGCCATGGAGTTGTGGATTCATTTCATTGTTTTTTTTTCTGGTTGGTTTTTATTTATTTTTAGCTGCGGGTTGAGTTATTAGTTCTTAGAGTTTTTTTTGGAAAAATGCTCCGGAGCCTGACTGACAGTTGTTAGGTTGAGTTACCAGAACTGGAGCCTTGGTTGGACAAAGTCTTTGGAGCCCTATGTGGGTTGAATTACTACTGATTGAGCCTTGATTGGAAAAATTCTCTAGAGATCGAAAAAATTGTGATTGAATTACTAGTCCTGGAGCCTTGGTTGGAACAAACACTCACGACCCCTAAAAAAAATTGGGTAGAGACCAATTTGTGATGGTTGTGATGTCTGACCGTGAGGTGGAATCACTAGTAGAGAGATGACGTTCTTTGGCCTCTCTAATCCCTGCATTGTTTTGATTTATGTGTTTGATGACATCCCACATTCATGCTTGGAATATGGCACGAGGGTAATTGGTTGAAGAGAGATTTGGCTCAGCCAATCTATGATCGGGTGGAATGTGGTAGTTCCATCTACAGTTGGTTTTTACATTTAGTAATGAAATGTTCATTTTCTTGGTATTTGATGTATAAATTTACTTATTTGTATGTGGATTCTATGGTTGGTGTATCCATGGTATTTATGTTTTTATTATGCTAGTTGTAAGCATGTAGTTTAACAGTGATGATGTATGGATCTCTCCATGTTTTTACTTTTCAATGTATCAAAAATGTATCTATTGTCAAATTTATGGTAATACAGCTAATGATATAAGGGAGCAATGCTTCTTAGTAATTCTTAGATAAGTATGAGACCCATATGCTTAGTTATTTTTTTTATACATATAGCTTCCATATTTGTGACACATTTGAAGAAATGAATGTCATGGCTAGTAAGGGTCAGTTTAGTCCTCATGGATGTTTTTGTAAATATATACTTGTTTAACCGTTATAAATCATCTTTGAACTTGTCATGAAATTTTGGGCAGTAGACTAGGTTCTGAGCTTGAAAATGTGTCTCAAATACCGAGGATGTTGGCATAACACTTGGTAATTTAGTCCCTATATGTTGGAATGTGGGCTTATGCATGTGTCCATATCTCCATATACGCTAGCATGTAGGACTTTGCATGTGTCTAGAGGCATAGAAGCTAGAAAGGTCAGTGGGGCCAAGGGGCAAGATGCCTGAATGGTTGGGTTGGCTCTTGGGGGTGTTATTTTTGATGTACAAGGTCTTTGTGATGTGTTTCCATCGATTCCAATTCCTTAAAGTCAGCTAGGAGTTTGAGTCTGTTCATAGTAGCCTCTCCACATGCCATACCAAGGTTGGACGGTTACTTGGGTAGATGTGGGAATAAAGAGTTACATTTAAGAAGGAATCATGGTGAATGTGTTGTTGATTTTATTAAAAGATTTAATAAAATTTATAACAAAGTTCCCCAAAATTGTAAACCTCTAGTCACTACAGAAAAAGTCGGATTCTCTAAAGCATTTGAGGATGATTTTGATGTAATGCTTAGAGAAATAAAATTATAAAATTTAGCAGATATGAAAAATAATTCCATTGAAGTGGAAGCTAATAGGCGAGCATCTAGTAAGTTGAAATCTAATGCTAAAAAGGCTAGAAATAAATTTAAATCTAGAGAAGGAAGTACATCATCATCAAAAACTAAAGATGAAGAACATAAAATCGATGAAATAAATTATTTACTAGGGATTTTTTCTAATATAATTTCAAGAATGGAAGCTCAACGTAGAGTAACTCAACAAGTTGCAAACATCCCATAAGTTCAATGTAAAATACCTTTTCAACCTCAAATCCTGGAAAGGCCAAATATTGATCAAAAAATTCAACCCCCATAAATGATTGATGATCAAGATTATAAAGAAATTGTTCATGTTGTTAAAAATAATATCAATTTTTTTGAATATCCATCATCTCATAGTGCTATTATTCCAATCAGTCAAGATCAATCACTTGTTCAAAATCAGGCAACCTCTCAACTTTTAAAATATCAAGCTTTTTCTGATTTCCTTATTGCAAAATTGAATAGAAGGTATGATTTAATAACAATATGAAGACCTGGTAGACCAGACAAAAAGGTTACTTTTGATGAACCTCAAGTAAAAATATCTGAAACCCAAACATTATAAGTTCAACCATAGAGTCAGTTACAAAAACAAATTATTGTTGAAAATTATGTTTGAATTGTTTTTAATGTCGAAACGGAGTTAGAAAGAGTTAAAATCCCAATTCCCTTATCCGATCTCTCTAAGAATCCAGGTTATAAATAAAAAATTTATAAATATATTCAATATTCCAATTTAGATGTAGAGGGGGTGTCATTAGTTTACAAGATGGAAAAAAATCTGTTTTTTTTTTGTCCTAGTTCTAATATGATTGATGAAAGTGTTCCTCCTTTATATTTCACATTGAAAGTTCATGATTAATTTTTATACAATTGTATGTTAGATCCTGGGGCTTCCCATAATTTAATGCATAAATTAATCATCGATCAACTCTAATTGAAAATTACTATACCATATCATGATTCATACACATTTGATTCCAGGAAAGTACCTTCCTTGGGATTAATTAAGGATTTAGTTGTAACACTTGCTCAAATCTCCTTTTCTACCATCCCAATTTATGGAGGTAAAAATTTAAGGCTATAGAGAGAGTTGAGATTTATCATTTGCTGGGAAAGATACTAAGAGGGTGGGGGTGGGGGAGTGGGGGGGTGAACCAATATTTAAAACTCACAATCCTTTTCTTTACTATAATGATTTCTATACGTGACTTTAATTAATCCAACTAGTGTATGCATGTGGCTTTCTTTAAGGAAACTAGTGTATGCCCAATGAACCTATTATTTAGATAAATATTCAGAAACTTTACTTAGCCCAGTGTATCATTTATTCATCAGAAATTTAGTAAGAAGTAAACATGTGCAGTAAGAATAGAATAAATCATAACACATAAGAAACACACATGAACACCAGGATTTAAGGTGGAAACCCAAGTCGGAAGAAAACCACTGTTGTTGTCATATTTGTATTAAATATTTATTATAAATAAAACTTCTTATAATATTGTACTGGCGCAGACTCATACCCTCATGTAGGTACCCACCAACATAAGACTTCTACCTTCTCTTGTTCTCAAGCTGCTACTAGAAGGGAGCTCCAACCCCCTGATCTTGTTTACCAACTACCACTAGAAGAGAACTACAACCCCCTGTTCTTGTTTACCAGTCACTACTATAAGGGAACTATAACCCCCTGATCTTGTTTACCATCAACCAATAAAAGGGATCTATGACACCCTAACTGAAGGCTCTAACCCTCAGCACCACCGCAGACCATGTTTCATAAATTTTCACACTGGATCCAACAAATTCAACTCAACTCAACTTGAAGACCTATTTTCATCATATTTTTAGACTGGACTCACTCCACTAATTTAAGCTCAAAACCATACATAAAACTAAAACATATAATTGTACCAAATCATTCACTGGTTCATCAAGCAACCAACCAATCACTGATATTTAATCACAATAAACTAGTTGGATAATCAATACTCAAACAACCCATATCTATATGAATACATCATTGATAGACAACAGAAACATTTTAAAACTGATTAGAAATTTCCTTCAGCATTCTTCAGCAAAACCCTAGCTTGCATACGTGCCTTCCATAAGAAAAATCTACAACTGTATGTGCTTCTCCCAAAACCAAACTGTGTATATATTTACTGAAAATATACGTGCCTCTGAGGAATCGAACTGACGTGTATACATGCATTCCTTGAGTCAAACCCATGTATCTATCTTTAATTAATTCAGGACTACACAACAATTGAGCACTACAAACTTATTCAAGTCATACCCTTCACTTCAATAAACATGCACGAGACCACAAATCTAAACATCTCACTAATAGATCATGCAAATACACAGTAATTTTAGGTCTAGAGATCCTGATCTGTCATTGTATTCATGGGTGCATCATTATTTCATATCTATAAATAAACTATAGCCCATTCCATGCAGATATCCTTCAGAGTGAAATATTCATTCAATACCCATAGACATGCACACTTATCACTATGATACTCACCTCCTTATATTGTTTGAGCCTTAGCCAATACCATGAGCCAAAACCACACAAGTGTTAATGGTATTCTTGGATGGGATCAAATAGCCATTACTGCACACAATACTATGGGCTAATACCATAGCAAGGACCCTTGGTATCATAAAATTAGTGCACAAGCACATACACAACTTTGCTTCTTCATACCCGCATGTATACGTGACTTTTCCTTGACAAAATCGCATATAGTTCTTCAATTATGTACTTTATCCATGTTTTTAAAAGCCTCTACTCTTATCCAAAAACTATATTCTTCATCTTTTACAAGTGGGTTGCCATTAGGGAAAACACATGCAATCACAATGCCAACATCAGTTTGTAAAGAAAATATATCAATTATTCATCCCATTTATTCTATTGATCGGGATTATAGATGCATTACTTTAGCTACTAATGATCTTTCTAATCTTCAAATTAGTATTGAATAAACCGTCAATACACCTCACATTTCAGATACTGATATTTGGAAAATGTATTTTGATGGATCATTTTCTAAATATGGAGCTCAGGCTGAAATTGTATTGGTTTTTCTTGATAGGAGAAATATACCCCAATCCCTTAAATTATATTTTGAAGTCACTAATAATGTGGCAGAATATTAATCCCTAATTTTAGGAATGGAGTTAGCTAAGAGTCTAAAATTTTAAAACTTGGTAGTATATGGTGATTCAAAGTTGATTGTAAAACAAAGCAGAAATATTTTTTAAAATAATAATCCTAGGCTTAGATCTTATAAGAGTGAAGTTTGGGATTGTGTAGATTTTTTTTTCAGGTCTTCAATATCACATCAATCTGAAGAGAAGAAAATATCCATGTTGATTCTTTGGCAATTTCTGCTGGTTCTTTCAAAACCCCTGATCCTCTGCACTTATAATATCAAATTGAAGTAAAGTATATTGGTCGAAAGGTAGATGGTAAATGACAAGAAGGAGTATTTCCTCCATTCTATGTCTGTCTCAATGTTCATGATAAGATTCTCCATAATGTTATGTTAGATTTAGGTACTTAACACAAGTTGATGCCAAAAGTTGTTATGGAGAAGCTTGGTTTTGACATTACTAGGTCTTACAAAGAATTATATTCATTTTATTATAGAAAATTAATATGTCTAGGTATCATTAAGGATCTATGTGTTACTTTAGCCCAAATCCTAGCAAAGAGTCTAGTAATGGATATAGTGGTTTTTGATATTCCCCCTAAGTATGGCATGTTTTTTTCACGCTCATGGGGAGAAAAATTACAAGGTACCCTACAAATGGACATGACTTATGCTACCATACAAGTGTTTGCTCAGCAGAGAATACTATATATGGAAACTTTAATGAAATACATGGTGAGTAGTCAAGAGAAATGACATAACTATCCCCTTTAATCTTTTCACTTTGAATTAGACTTAATTCTTTACAATGATGGAGATATTGATGCTCAGGTCACCAATGCAGAGAATGACATTTTTGAAACACATGAAAATCAAACACAAATTTTGCAACAAAACACTGAACCTGAACCTTTTTGGAGCATGAGTTTTGATGGCTCTTGTAGCAGAGCAGGGTTGGGAGCAGGTGCGTGGGTCTCAAATTTAGGAAATAATCATGCAGAAGGTCATTCATATAAATTGAATTTTCAATGTACCAATAACATAGCAGAATATGAAGAAATTCTTTTAGGATTGCAATTATTCAAAAAATTAGGTGCTAAAATCATTTTTGTTCATGGAGATTCTGAATTCATCATAAAAATGATTAAAGGAGAATATTTTTCAAATCATCCTAGAAACTTTTGTAGAATATGATCTTGCGGTTATTCTAGAAATCATAATATCCTTGCTAATAGTCTAGAATTTTCAGCCAACACATGAAAAATCCCTCATCCTAACAAAAGATATAGAGTGGAAGTAAAACATCGTCCAACTATACCAGATAATATGAGGTATTTGCAGGTGTTTGGAAATGAAAAACAGATTGAAAACGTATTATATTCCAAGGATGAGTATGAAGAAAACAACATAGATTTAGAGTGTGAAGAAGAAAATCAGATAGTTGGACATACTAATGTAGGAAAACAATTTGATGAATTAGATGTAAATATTTCTATAGATGAAGTTGTACATAAATTACAATTACATGAAATTGATACAGAAAACGAAGAATTTGAAATATTTCAGCTTAAACATAATGTTTTACCTAGAGGTCAAGTTTCATTAGAAGAACTTTTTGATTTTAATGATGTAGCAAAAAAACCAAAAATAGAACCCACAAGGGAAAATGTAGAAGAATGTAATATAGGTAGTGAACATAATCCTATAATGATAAAACTTTGAAGATCACTTCCTGCACCTCAAAAACAGAAATACATAGTTTTATTCAAAGAATTCATTGATTTCTTTGTCTGTAGCTATGAGGATCTCAAATCATATGCCACTAGTATCATACAACATAAAATCACAATCAACGAAGATCAGAAACCATTCAAGCATAAACTCTGTAGAATAAATCTAGTTCGGATTCCTCTAATTGAGAAAGAGGTTAAAAATATGTATGATGCTAAAATAATAGTTACTCTCAGATACTATAAATGGGTGTCTAACATGGGTGTCTAACATAGTGCCTACGAGGAAGAAAACTAGAGAAATTAGATTATGCATTGATTTCATAAATCTTAACAAGGTCTCCCTAAAATACAACTACCCTTTACCAAAAATGGATCACATATTAAAGAAGGTAGTAGGGTCTAGTACGATTTCCTTATTATATGGTCTCTCAGGTTATAACCAGGTCTTAGAGCATCCTAATGATCAGGATAAAAAAAAAATTATTGCTCCTTAGGGGACCTTCATTTATGTGAAGATTAATTTTGGGTTAATAAATGTCGGGGCCACATTTCAAAGAGCAATGAATATTGCCTTTGCTGATGAGATTGTTCGTTTCATTGTGATTTATCTAGATAAAATTACTGTCTATTCAAAAATTGATGACAAACATTTGTTACATCTAAGAAGATTGTTTGAAAAGTGTAGAAGGTTTGGCATCTCATCAAATCCTAAGAAAACACTTTTTGGCCTTGAAGAAGCAAAGATTAATGGTCATATTATTTCAAAGGATGGTATTAGGATTGATCCCAGTATAATTGAAGCCATATTAGAAATCAGTCACCCTAGAAATATTAAGTAGCTTCAATCCTTTATTGGAAAGATTAATTTCCTAAGGAGATTCATTCGTAACCTCGCAGAACTTCTTAGAAATATAACAAATATGCTGAAAAAGGGATTCAGAATTAAGATGCAGTATTGAGGCTAGACAATGCTTTGATTTAGTTAACCAAGCATTGAAAAAAGCACTAGTGTTGATTAGTCCAGATTTTACTAAAGATTTCATTAGCTTCTCTTTTTCTTTTGAACACATTGTTGCAGTTGTCTTGTTGCAGAAAAATAATGAAGGATTTGAATAGGCCATTGCATTTTTCAGTAAGGCTTTAAGAGATGCATATTTGAAACATAATATTAGGGAAAAACCAACCTTTGCATTGATTAAAGCAATTAAATAGTTTAGATTATATATCTTTCATTCTCATATTATTGCTTATGTACCAAATTCAGTGGTCAAGCATATTTTAACACAGAAGGGACCTGATGTTAAACGAGGTAAATAGATTGATTTAATTCTTGAGTATGACTTAGAAATCAAACCCACCATTTTTATCAAAGGACAAGGACTGGCCAAATTGATGGCCGAGTCAAATTTCCATGCATTGGACATCAACTTTGTTGCAGCATTAGATGATCAAGAGGAACAGACAACTCCACAGATTGATGAAGCATTTCTGAACTCACCCTGGTATTCAAGACTGTTATATGTTTTATTCAATTCAAATTCTCATCCTAGTCTAACAAAAACAAAGGGAAGATTTCTAGAGTTAATAGCAGTTAATTTTTGCACCACAGAAAATGTTTTATATTGGAAATATGCTGGTAGTATTTTACTTAAGTGATTGTTAAAGGATGATGCAGAAATAACCATGCAGGAGTTCCATGAAGGTGATTGTGGTGGATATCTCTACTGGAAAACCACTGCCAACAAAATCATAAGAGCTAGTTTTTACTAGCTACCCTTTTCCCTGATATTCATAAGAAAGTAACCTCATGCCATAAATGCCAGATAATTCAAGGAAAAAGAAATCTTTTACCCTTGCCATTAAATCCTATATTAGTTGAAAGCCCATTACAGAAGTGGGGATTGGATTTCATTGTTTAAATTCATCCTCCTTCATCTGCACAAGATAAGTGGATTCTCACAGCCACTAAATATTTTAATAAGTGGATAGAATTCACTCCTTCTAGATTTTCCAGTGATGTTATCATCATTAAATTCCTTGAAACCAATATCCTCTCTAGATTTGGTTGTCCTAGAAAACTTATTATTGATAATGTTGCACCCTTTAAACCTAAGAAAATTGTTGAATTATGCAATAAATACCACATTACTTTGGGACATTCAAAAAATTATTACCCTCAGGGTAATGTGCTGGTTGAATCCTAAAATAAGAGCTTGGTAAATATCATTAAAACGTTTTTAGAGGAAAACAAGAATTCTTGGCACATCAAGTTAGTTAATGCACTGTGGGCAGACATACTTACTACAAAGAAGTCGATTGGAATGTCACCATATAAATTGGTTTATGGGATGGATGCATTTTTTCCATTTTCTTTGGGAGTTCCAGTGATGAAAATAATTCAAGAATTGGAGGTTGAGAAAAATGACACATAGAGAAGAATCAATCAAACTATTCAGTTGCAGCAATATAGGGAGGAATATACAAAAAAACCCAAGTTATTCGGGAAAATGTCAAAAATATTTTTGAGAGAAGGACTAAAGCTTATGACTTCAATATTGGGGATAAAATTTTGAGGTGGGATTCCAGGAGAGAGTAAAAATGGGAAATTTAATAACCTTTAGGAAGGGAAATACAACATTTATGCTTTCAGAGGACACAATGGATTCTTCCTCAAGGACCTGGATGGAACAAAGATACCTGGTGATCCTGTCAAAGGCAGGATGCTAAAGCACTAATTTTCTTAACATAATTTTTTTTTCTTACATCATGGTAAATATCATAGTCTTCATTGTTTTGATTGGGTCACTTATTGACTGAAGTTGAAGCTCGTAGTGAAGGCCTTGAGCTTTGATTCATAAGCTACCATAATTACTTTAAGAGAAAAATAAATCAGATGCAAACATTACAGACATGGGATATTCAAGGATATTGATGATATGTTCTTCACACTTACATGGAGAATTGTCATCCTGAGTTGGATCCATTTTTAGGGTCCTATAATTTATAGGATCTCAAGGTGATTGAGTATTTTGTATTTGTGATTTTACATTGTAAAAAATTCTCAATATGCAAATGATTTCCAAAAATATTTATATATAAAAGAAAATGAAAATAGGGTATGTCAAAAAAATGAATATAGAGAAAAGACAAAGAAAGAAAGTTGAAAAGAATAAAACAAAATAAGAAACCCGACAAGAAAAATAGAAAAATAATACTGAAAGTGCTGCAAATTCAAATTCCACTATTGATAGATTAATTTTATTTATGTCAAAAACCAATAATATTCTGTGCAACTTGTCTTAAAGTGCCATAATGACTAGAATTTTGTTCAAATCATACAGTTTAATCATGATTGAACAATTGTGACTTTTTTGTTAATTAGGTTAGTGAATAAATATTTTCGAAACAATTTAATCTTGGCAAATCGGTAGTTAGGTAGAAAATAAAATTGATTCAATAGCTTAATCTGAATCAATAGGAGAAATAAGTCATAGAGTAGGTTAGATTTTGTATAAAAAAAAGGTGATGTGGGTTTTCTAGCTTAAATGCACCCTAAGAAAAAAAGGAAAAAATGTTAGCTTAGCAAAAGAAATTAAATTCATGGGTAGGTATAAGTATGTTGGAGCCTTGAAAAGAATTAAATTGGTTATCCTAAGTTGTGGTTTCCAAATGTAGCATATGAAACGAAAAATGGACAATATTAATTTATCCTAACTCTAAGTATTTGGGCGTGTTAAGGAAAAAATTGGAATATTATCATAACTCCTAATTTTTTATGATCATTAAACCCTCCCACTACTCGAAAATCCGTCATGTCACATCACTTTAAATCCCAATCATTTGTCCGCCCATCATCTTCTCTGCTCCTGATCCAATGGTCCACATCTATTTTCGGCCCCCCCCTCTCTATCCGAGATTTACGGGGGGGGGGGAGGGGGGGGGCGGGGGGGGACATGTTTCAGCTTTCAAGCCCACAGCAATATGGTGGCTCCTCCGCATTTGAATCCCCCCTCCACTCATACTGATTATTGCCTCATACCCCACCCCAAAAGCTAATTTACTCCTGCAATACTAAAACCTCTCACCTATCCATTTCACCCACCAATATTTTCACGCCATCTCGCTTATGCCTGATGCTAATTAAGTCCCTTCCTGCGAAAAACTATTTGTTGTGAATTTAATTAAATAATTTACCGTTAATACAACGGATCTACACCAAAATCAACAAAAACATCCCAAACTATATATAACCATGCATTCTAAACATGTTTAACTTTTACCTTTCTAATTTATCTGTATTTTTCATTCTTGTTATCGGTTATAGAGTTCTAGGTCATTACTAATCCTAGCACTACGTCTACTGCACCTCCTTTGACAACCCAAAGTTTTACACAGTCCCGGAAAACCTGTTCTTTTCTGCACCCTTTCAATTATCTGAAACAAATTGAAATCATGCCTCCTAAGAAGAAAGGAAAGGAGGAACCAATTAACCCATTGATTCATCCCCTTGTGGATCTAGAAAATATCCCTTTAGCTGACAGAGACGATAAAATTCCTGAAACCCTCTATGAATTTGAGCTTTTCGAGATATATTGTCGGCTAGAACACAAATACATAGATAAGTCAAATGACATTGGACTGTGGGAATCAAACTTACCTCACTATATTTTCCCCCACACCCAAAGTTCCCATGAATTCATACGCAAATGTCAGACCTGCTACATACCTAGCTAGAGAGCCATCATTTCCCCGACAGGTTAAGTTCTCTGCACCGTCACTGCACAATCCATCGACAAAATGATGCATGTCCCTTACGTAGAAAAAAGAACCCCTTTCTCCTAAGAAGCTCTCAATGAATTGTATCAAAAGCTATATTTTCCAAAAGGGCCAAAACGCTTGAGATTTTCCTAGCTAAAGATACTCAGTTTCCTAAAAGGAATCCTCCTTAATCTTCCTCCATTTTCCCTAACAAAGCCAAGCAGATAATAATAGTCATTTCATATCTCCTTGGATACTATTCTAACTAGTGGGTATATGAGCCAATCATAGGTTTTCTTTCCATTATATCTGCAGATTCTAAACCATCTATCCTTTTCAATTTCAACCAATTCCTAACAGATAGTATTCATGAAAAATTTGTCAGATTTCAAATAGAAGAGGTGTTTAAATATGCCTTTTTTCTAGAAAATCTCCTCTATGGCCAAGGATACAAGAATTCAGTCTTTAGAAGAATTAATGGTCAAAGTAGGATATGATCCTTCAAAAATAAAATTTATAGAGGAGATAATAAAGAAGAAGAATGATGACATAGCAACATTGAGGAAACAACTTAATTTGTCAACCATAGAAGACCCTCTCACCAAAGATATTGAAGAAACAGAGTCTCAAAAGTTAGATATTATGAAAATTATCATGGAGCAAAATGAACAGTTGAGATAGATGGAGACAGAAAATTAAAAAATGATCAAGGAGAGAGAGCAAGCTACAAAACTTTCCATGTCCCCTTTGGAGGTTGTACCTCTCACAGCCATCCTCACAGCTGCAAATTCTACAACAAACGCAATAGATGGTGCAGAATAGTTGACGAAGGTAGTGGAGAATATATCTATCCAAATAGAGGAAATCAAGAAGCTACAAGATCAAGTGAAAGTGTTACAGGATCAGAGATGAAGGACTGAAGCCTCACATGCAGAAAAATATCAAAGAGATCAGAAACTGATAAAGAGGTTGGAGAAGTTAGAGAGAGAATCATCCATTGGACATACATTGGGCCAAGTTAAAGAGATCATCTAGACAGAAATCATCAAATCCATTAATGATATTGGGCCCTGCATCCAAATCATTTTTGAGCAAAAGGAATTTATTGAGAAAGCAGATGATGCCATCAAAACTATCAAAGAAGAGCTTGGAGATATGCCTATTATAGAAAATAACTTCATAAAATTCTTAAACTCCAAGAGTACATATGAGCTAGATGACTTGGGAGTGAATGATAGAAAAAATACCGTTTTAGAAGTGAAAAGGATTACTACTAAGAGGAATCTGATTGTTCAGATGGAAGAGAAATGCCACAACTTAGAGATAACAGTGAACAGATTTTTCAATAGGTTAGACCCTTTAACACATAAGGGTCTACCTTCTTTGTTTGTAATTAATGATAATTTGTTGTGAAGACTATGTGAAGAAGGTAAGGGAAATTTCCAAGGACACTACCAAATTATCCAATATCAAAGGCACCATGACATGTAAATCATTCTTGGAAGCAATGAGAAATGATCTTTTCATTCAACATCAGGTAAACCACATTTTCGTGGTAAAACCTACTTTTGCCAGATATACTAAATTGGTTGAAATTTAGTGAAAGATAATCATGTTAACTATCCCAAATGAAGATAGATGTGATAAAATGTGTGAACTACAGAATTGAAAAATAAATGAGAAGGGTTAGCTACAATCAGCACATCATCCAACATAATAGTCAACGCAACACACAAATAGGTCCACTCAGAAATTGTTTCCTCTAAAACAGTGCCAACATTCTAGATCACCTACACCGAGCCTATTTTTTTTCACAATTAGAGTTTATTATTAAATTTTGGCTAATAATACACTTTCTATTGAGAAAACATTGATTGTAATTAGTTTTGTAATATTTAGTATGAATACTTCACTGTTCGAAGTTTTCTAGGTTGGTTTATTATTGAATATAGTTTTCCTGCTGAGAATTGTAGCTTTCCACATTTTGCTGGAGTATAAATAATACAAGGAATTATTATAAGATTCATGTGGTATATTCACTGGTGAAGTTCTTCTACTGTAACTGTGTTTTTCATTGTATTTCCTTTCTCTGTAAACATCTGAAAAAATACTAATTGTAAAATAGAAAGTGTGATGAATAGGACATGTTAATTAGAACACCTTATTCATGCTGCTCTTACAATTTATATGTTTTCGAGTTGAGTTATATTGAAGAATACTTAATTTCTTCTAAATCTCTACTGAAATTCACTTTTCTTCCATATCTATAATTCATTTAAAACCTTAAAGGATTCAGTTAATGCAACCTAGATTTCCCTGTGATAACTCTTTTAACTATTGATGTAGTATCGAGTTTTATATTTTTGACTCCATTTCCCCAATGGGAATATAGAAATTTGATCAACCAAACTAATAAAAATAAAACAAAAAACTAAGTACAGTGATAGCTAGCATAATATTCATTAATAACAAAGTTAAATTATATAGACAGATCCCTCTCTGAAGCTAGAAGGGCAAGATCCCAGCTTCTAAACTGGTTTTCATTTTGTCCTCTATTTTTATTTTCCCAATATTTTAAATTACAAAACGATAACACCACCTTTCACTGATACTTTAGGGCCTCCCTTACTGTGGCTTAATCCTAATAGTTCTACACCATCTTACACTTATGTGCCTTTATCTACCATTTACCATATGGCGGAGTCTGAGACTTCATTACCGCCTACATCAGCATTCTCGGCTACCATGAAAACATTTCCACCTCTTAGTGTGGCTATTCCTACTCCTCCTTCCTTGCCTCTCAATTTTTCTTGGGGAATTCCACCAGTCTCATATTTGGCTCCCACAAATTTTCCAAATGTTTCTATGCCCATACCATCCTCTATTCCTACTATGGTACCCAAACCTAGTCAGCTAGTAGGTCCTGGAATTTACACATCGTCATTTCCCCAACCAAATATTATTGTTCCTCAGTTATGCATGGTTATTTCCGTAAACACATGGGGAGATCACCAATTGTCCCTAGCCATCCTGGGGGAAATGTAGCTTCTATTATGTCGCAAGCCTTATATAGTTCACACTTTGGAGGGACGACACCTACTGGTACTTTTAATAGAGGGGCTATTTTACCTGGGGTTAACCCTGTTGTGAGTACTGTGTCCTACCTGGGTCATTCCCCTTTATGTCGGTCCTACTGTGCAATCTGGTCATTCTTTTCACCATGGGTACAACCCCATTAGTTTTCATGCTTTTGGGGGTAATTTTCTATATGGAGGTGTTTACCCTAGGGGGGAAAATCCAGCTACCAGTTACGATGGCCTGTATCAACCATTTGTCGAGGAAAACCATTTTCATCACCAACAAATGCATCCCTCGAATCCAATTATGGGGGGGGGGGGGGAAGGTTGGTCAGGGGCTTCTACTTCCTATCACGCATTTAGTCAAATTCACAATCCATTTCTATCTTCTCTTAATTTACCAGATCTCTCTAAATTAACTCATGACCCGATCCATCATGATCCCTGGTGGCCACCAATTCCCACCAAATTACCATCTGATATGCCAAATTTTGAGGGGATGCCTAAGAAGAATAAGTCCACCCATATCACCACCTACCATCTATGGTGCTAATCGGATTATTTGGTGGATGATTCTATGAGAATTCACTTGTTCCAAATAACTTTAACTGTGGATGCTACCAAATAACACGTCGAGTTAGATATAGCATCCTATGGTGATTTTTCTTCTCTAGATCAAAATTCCCTGATGCATTTCCAGTTACCAAATCGATATGATCTTGACTCTGACCTTTTGTCTAAATTCAAACAAGATGATGCCACACTCATTTCTGATCATATTCATGAGTGGTATTGTCGCAATAGGTTGGTAAGAACCAAGTTACCTGATGAAATTCTCCGTAAATGGTTCATTAGATCACTCCAACCATAAACTTCCAAAGATGTGTCCATGTTTGAAGCCGTTACTGAGGAGCACGCCATTCTATCTTCCCAATAGTTGGATCTCATATATTCACATTCGGGTACTCTAAGTGGAGTATTTCCCAATGCCCCTAGGCCTTCCATTGACCCACCTAAACCTGTTCCTGACGCACATGTCGATGGCGTGATTGGGTTGGTTTCTAATCCCATGAGCCAATTTTTTTCCCACCTTGGGAAATTTATTGTTACATCTAAAGCCCCAACAAGTGTGTCTAGCTTTGCTAAAGCAACACATCCTAAGAATTCCACCGATGTTCTTACGATGAAGTCCACCCAATCAAAGAACAAATATCAAACTAGTGGTAAAAAGAACAAGAATAACAAGAGAAATAAACAACCAAATCAAACTTCCCAGGAGTCTCAACCCAATCCTCAAAGTTAGGGATGGGGCACTAGTAATCTTCACTGCAAAGTCAAGTTTCCATGTAAAATTTGTCAATGCGACCACCTTACTCACAAATTCCCTTCAATTGATGAATTCCATAGGCTTCTTTCACCACCATCTTCTCAATAGCCTTTGTTTTAACTCGTCCATTCCCTGCACAACCACCAAAAAAAATGATTTCTCAACCTTCTCAACCTACACAAGGGGGAAATGAGGGGTCATCTTCCCATCCACCTCACAACTAAACCGTATTTATGTGCAAGAAATATGTCAATGTGACCATGTGTGCTAATTCTTATGATGTAGATAACTCAAGTCCTCCATCCAAGGACTCGCCAGCTTCACCTAGTTCCACTAGAACTCTCACTCTAGATAAGCCTATGGAACCAATCTATCACCTCGCCAAGAGTGTTCTCTGTAAGATGGCACAAAATCCTTCTGGCAGGGATGCTCAAAATGTTAGTATTGTTGAAGATATTTCTTAGACACATTTTTCCATGTCTTCCTTAGAGGGCTTGAAAATTTTTCCTAAGAATCTCAAAGCCTTGTAGTTTAACATTGGTGGAGTTGACCTTTCTAACTCTAGTGTCATTAATTTCAATGTTGAGAAAGATGCTTCGTGTCTTGCCCATTACATTTCTTTCCAGATTATAGTGTGGGTTTCTTGAAAGAATATCCATCGCACTCTGGTAAAGGAGGGCTCTTCCACCTATGTCATGTCCATATATTTTTGGAAATATATTAGTGCTCCGGCCCTTGCAACATCAAATACCACTCTCCAACCATTAAACAGTCATAATTTTATTCCTAAAGAGGTCCTCCCAAATTTTTCCATCAAGTTAGGATGTAAAAAGGTACATGAATTCATCAACGCTCCTTTAGATTATAACCTGATCCTTTGTCTTAGTTGGTTTTATTACATGACTGCAATGGTCTCATCTGTGTTTCATTTAATTATCTTTCCTCATGAAGGCAAGATCATCACTATTGACCAGCTTGACTATTGCGTGCCATCAACCCGACTTTCCACTACCACTAGAACTACTGTACCACTTGTGGGGGACCATCGTGCTAAATTTCACAATATTTGGGGTGGAATTTTCAAAATTTTCATGCTCATGGGGGTTTTTCCCTAGTTTATGATGCCTAAAACTCCTTCTTGTCCTACCATTTCCCACTTCCTTATGGTCTCTTCTCGCACCCGTGGACCCGATATTATTGATAATCCTTGGGTGGTGCCTTTTGAATTTGAGATTGATTCATATGGACTGTCCATGCATTTAGGTCTAGCAGAGCTCGCTTATCAAGATATTCACCTAGATTCTTCCTTTGATGAGTCTCGTGATCCCATCTTGGTACCACTTGATGATTTATTCTCACCTTCCTCAGTTTTTGACCATCGTTCCTCTTGCGACCTTATCGACTTCCCCTTAGCATTTGATGAAGCTATTCAAGAATTCATGTCTATCTATCACCATCCTTGGGGATCCCTTGATCGTCCATCATCATTTCTCCCTAATGTAGAGGTTTTGGATGAGTGTCATGAAATCTTGGATTCCTCTGGCATTTCTAGTCCTTCCATGCATTTTCAATGGATTTTCACCATTTCTTTAGAAGGGAACTTGGCCAAAATTACTTCTACCATTTCAATCAATATTGCCACAAAACCATGTGTCATGGAAAATATCTTGATTGGGGCTAGTTTCACTCCCTCTCAGATTTCCACCTATACTGCCCTTTTCAAAGAATTCCACGATTTTTTTTCATGGTCTTACGAAGAAATTCCTAGAATTGATCTACGAATCATGCAACATGAAATTAAGAAATATCTTAGAGAAAAACATGTTCGAAAAAAATTCCATTTGGTTAACCCACGTAAAGTAGTAGCCATTAAAGCTAAGGCTAAAAAAATTCTTGGTGTTGGTTTTATCTATCTTATCCCTTTGATAGAATGGGTTTCTAATCCTATTCCCATTGATAAAAAACAAGGAAATCTCTACGTCTTTGTGGATTACCGTGATCCGAATCTACCCTGTCTTAAGCATAATTATACTACACCATTGATCAAGGAGATCCTTGATTGTTGTGTTGGTAGCATTATCTTCTCCTTTATGGATGGTTTGTATGGCTATAACTAGATCAAAATTAGACTGGAAGACCAACACAAGACTGCTTTATCTATATGTGGGGTACATTTTCCTATCGTAAACTGCCTTTTGGTCTTAAAAATGTTGGCACCACATTCCAGCGAGCCCTGTATTATGTGTTTCATGATATCAAACACATCGTTGAAGTATATCTTGATGAACTTACTTCTCCTTCTTTGCTTTGTGGGGACCATCCTTCAGATTAATCCACATAAATGAACCTTTTGCATAAAATCTAGATGATTTCTAGGATTCATTTTATCTTAGGAAGGAATCTCTGTGTATCCTTCTAAAATTGAGGCAATTATCAGTATACCTCCTCCTTATATTATCTTCCAGCTTCAAAGAGTTTAGATAAAATCAATATTTTTACGTCGCTTCATTTCCAACTATGCCCACATTTTTTATGCCCTCATGCGCTTTTTGAATAAAGGATTCTCGTTTATCTAGGATGGCCAAGCCCAACGTTCTTTTGATGATCATAGTTGGGCTTTGTTCTCATCCCATTTGATGATCTTTCCTAACTTCAACCGATAATTCTTGCTATATCTCGCCACTTTCGAATCCTCGTTAGGATTGGTTCTCATTCCAGAGGAAGATATGCACAATTAACTTCCTATTTATTACCTTAGCAAAGGCTTGATCGGTCTTGAGCTTCGTTATTACCATGTTGAGAAATGGGCCCTTACAGCAGTGTTTTTTGCCCAACATTTGAGGCATTATATTATATTGCAAAATAATACTGTTATTGTCGACTCCAACCCCAAGAAACAGATCCTTAGTCATCAAATAATAGAAGGAAAAGAATCCAATTGGATTATCATCCTTTAGGATTTTCATTTGGAGTTTTCCATTACTAAATCTAAGAAATCCCTAGACTTCACTGAGCTTCTTCCTGAATTGCCTCTAGCTGATGAGAAAACTGTGATCTCAGATCCTCTACCTAATGAATCCTTATTCCTTATTAGCACTTCCGACCCTTGGTATAGAGAAATAATTCTTTATCTCCAAACCCAACACTTTCAGCCTGAATTTACTTCTAACAACCATCAATGTATACAACATCAATCTTGACACTATCTTATTGTTGATGATACAATTTATCATTGTGGTGTTGATACTTTCCTATGTTGATGTCTTACCCATGTTGAATTCAAATGTGTTTTGAATCATTGCCACACTGGGGCATGTTGTGGTTATTTGTCGAGGCATGCTAGTGCTCAAAAAATATTGTGCACGAGTTACTTTTGGCCTTCACATTTTAAATATTACATCACAGTCGTCCACAAGTTCCATCGCTATCAAATATTTTCTTGAAAGATGTGTGCTCAACCTACCCTGTTACATCCAGTCATCATCGTCTGACCTTTTTTCCCAATGGAGAATTTACTTTATGCAATTCAACCCACCCTCTACCCGATGACATCATTATATTATTGTCGTTGTCCAGTATTTTACCAAATGGGCCGAGGCCATTCCTACAAGTCTCATTGACAATGATACTTCTGTGCTGTTCTTTTTCAACCATGTCATCACTAGGTTTGGTGTACCTAAACAAATCATCAATAATCATATAAAACACTTTCAAAACCAAATGATGCAGGAACTAGCTTCCAAGTTAGGTTTTCGCCATGAAAATTGCCCACCTTATTATCCTCAAGCTAATGGAAAGTAGAAGTTGTAAACCGTACTTTGAAAACCATGTTGTGACAGATGGTAGGAGAACATAAATCTAACTGGAACCTTATGTTATTTTTCACCTTGTGGGAATGTCGAACCTCCGTAAAATCTTCCACTAGCTTTACTCCATTCCAATTGGTTCATGGGGTTTAGTCAGATCTCCCTATCAAATGTGAAATATATTCTCTTAAACTATATTTCAAGTTACTCCCTGACACCTCAGCCGAGGAAGAACGTGTGTTATAACTTACCCATCTTGATGAAAAATGCCTTCTCACCCTGGTTAATAAAAAACTCATAAGAAACACATTAAGGCCCAATATGATAAATATGTATGACCTTGTGTCTTTTATGAGGGTCATCTGGTGTTGGTTTATGACCAAGAACATGATAAGTTAGGGGCTGGTAAACTCAAACCCATGTGGCATGGTCCCTACATTTTTAAATGAGTTCTCAAGAAAGGAACTTATGAGTTTGTTGATTATGAAGGGAATCCACTTTCAGAGCCTGATAGTGGGCTCTATCTAAAACACTAATATACTTAGTCTCTTCACATGGTTGATTGTATATTATGTATATAGGTGTGAGTGTTTTTTATGTTTTTTTTCTTGACATTACACAGATTTTTGTGCGTAATTTGTGTGTCTTTTCTTTTTTGTATAGATGTCAACACCCTCACTCCCTTAGAGAGGCTTTACAGATGGTGCAAGAAGTTACACTTAGAATGTTGCTTCTGCCACTTGGGTCATATTTTCACCCACTGATGAGCTTGTGAGCTCCCGTGGTTTTTATCCTTTCCCGGTCATCAAGAACATGGCTGAGTATAATGTTGCCATTAAGCTCTTGATCGAGGCTAGTGGTCTTGGCATACACCATCTCGTTGTTCAACTTGACTCTCAACTTATAGTGTCTCATATCAACCATATTTACTCTCTAAGGAATGCTACTCTACTTCCTTATTTTTTTAGGGTACATCTCTTGGAATTTTCATTTGATTACATTACTCATGCTCATATTCCTTGAGATCAAAACATATTGGCTGATTCGTTAGCTAATTATGTGTCATTATCATTTGAGACATGTTTAATATTTTAAACCATTCACATGAACATTGAAAAATATATGATACATACACACTAGAAAAAAACACATAGAAACCAATATTTTATTATTCCAAAAGTCTGAGTACATCAATTCAAAACTAGGTAACTAAGACCTTGGCTGCAATGCTGCACAGATGCTAGTACATCAAAACTACACAATCATGTGCTACTTTCCCCACTCAGTAGTGCTCATCATAATATAGAACTACATTCAAGATGCGGTAGAATGGACCATGATGACGAGATGAGGCCACTCCTATGGCGTGCCTTTGCATGTGTCAAGGAGTTTTATCCAGCCTCCTCGGATGAATTCCCAAAGCTATTTCCTCCACATTTTGAATAAAACATCATAGCTCCTCATCCTCATCTTATATCCCTTTTTCCAGTGCTGGGGTCGGGCCTTGTGGTACATGTCTAAATGGAGAATATCCAACCGGGTGTGCAACTGCCACATTTTGATGTCAAAAAAATATCATTAGTAACTATGTACTCGCATTCACAAAACCAAAAACATCAAATATTTAAAAAGTAAAAAACAAAAAACTACAAAACATTAAAACCCTAATTTTTTTTACCTCTCTAATCGAAACCTTCAGCAGGGGGAAAGACTATGTTAGGATCTCCCATGAAGTCCACTCCATCAGATGTGCAATCATCCATTGGTAATGTAGATTCTCTCATCCATTTCCAGTATGTGTCTGTGTGCTTTTCCTGAACATGCACTCTGTCATCTTGTGGAAAATCATGACATCATCTAGCCATATCAAGTTATATTTTTGGTGGATAGGTTGCATAATACAGTTTTTGGGTTCTCATCACTACAATCCTATCGAAAAAAATCTTACCAATACACTCCCATAAATGCAAGTATCACTCCTCTTCAAATTTTTAATCTAAGCCTTCATATTGTTCATCATCTCATTACACCAGTTGAACAAGGTGGGTTCCAAACATCACCCACTCAGCTCCAACTATGGAATTGTCACTATATGGGGTGATGATGACCCTGCTACTCAAATCACCATATAGGATATTATCTAAAGGGTTAAGTCCACTATCTATTTTATGTGGATCCCGCCTTTTTCTACCCCTAGCACTTGCCTGCAATGCGAAGCACTCATACTTATATTGTTGCCCCTATATTTCTTTGAACCCTTGTCAGCACAAACAGAGCTCCCCGCCTCGAGAAACCATTGAGAAAATATATTTTTGAGGCTTCTATGGTGAATCTCTAGCCCAACAATGAATTTTTGAGTGTCCACATCCCACCATTGAAAAACGAATGACAAAATATGGTCTTGACTGGACATGGTTGGCATTTTGAAGAACTTGAGTAAACCAAAGTCCCTTAAGCATTGATGGTTGGCCCATGGGCCATGGATTCGATTTAACACTCTCAGTATTTCATTTATCTCCTTTCAAAAATAATGGTTTGTACTGCACCCACACTATGTGTATCATTCACTGTAAAATTACGGGAAAGAACAATATCACTTGAAGTTCAATTAATAATTTTTTTTCCCTATTTTTCCCCTTGGTCGCAACTATGACACAGGTAGCCTGTAGGTCTAGTCCCGAGTATCTTGTGGTTAGGCCCCTATGGCCACACTCTACCAATAGGAAGCCCACAGCCCAGGGAATATTTTCTCAAAAATTTCAAACCCATCATTTCCAAACATAGTGGCTCGACATTTTCTTGCAAAAATGACTAAGAGAGAGGTGATTTGCTACTACTTGATTGACAATGACAGCTTGCTCCTCCTTTCTCTTCTTCTAAAAGCTTTGACAGCTCCCTTCTCCTTTATTCAAAAACTTCACAATGATCAACAAGAAAACATGAGATCCTTTTAAAGCCTTTTTTTGGCATATTTTGGCATCTTGAGGAATATTCATTTTTTAATTCTTAGCTTAAAGTGGGTTTTTGAGCTTTATGATTTGCATTTTATTTTACCTTTTGCAGGAGCGCTTTGGATTCAATTTGTTTCTTCTATCTTTAGAGGATAAATTTTATTACACTGGGCCTGAGGTATGATCCTTTTATTGGCATATAGGGGTAGGTCACTTTTTCCGATTTTTCATTTTGACCGTCAGCATTATTTATGCCTTAGGTTCAACCCTGTCATGTTGTGACTTTCACCACTTCCTCTATGCATGTCGTACCTTTACAGTAGAGATTACCTACTCATGGATACCCTAGTTAGCCCCATATTTCTTAATTGGTGTCCATGTAGTAATTTTTTATCACTTTCAGAATCCCTCCTTCTCACCCATCATGGCATTGAAAATTGAGCCTCATGTTCTCTTCTCGGAGGATTCCACACTCTATCCCTTGTGATTCCCACTTTTATTAGCCTATGTTTTTAGTTTGAGCCTTGGTTTCACTTATCCATCATCATCACCTGCTTGGCCTAGTGTGTGCACTCATTCTGTGTTTTACCATTTCTTAGAGGAACCACTGCAATGAGTGTTCCTATTATCTAGCCTTAGGTCCGCCATATGTCATGAATAATTCCCCCATTTATCGGAACTAGTTGCTACCATTTATACCACTCGTTCCACCAAGATGAGTTTTCTTTAAGCTATTTTCAAACTCCTTAACTTATCAAAGATTATTGAGTGAAGTTTTCTACTTCATGCTCATAAATATACCTGAAGTGTCATCTACCTAGTATAATTTTAACCCTTTTCTAGACTAGGATATACTAGTTAAGAAAAAGGAATACCCTAGTCTACTGTGGCTAGGAGGTTCTTCGTTGTATACTTTAATCTCTTGTTCGGCCATGGGGGACAATTTAACGAAAAGAGGGAACATATATCTTCATTTTTCGTCCATTAACAACGTCAGTTGTGTCACCCTTGAATATGACACATGTATTGTTAATTATCTTACAATTGAGTTTTAGCTTACCCAGGACTCATACCATCCATATGAGTAACTTTACTCCTCGTGATGGTTACTATTCCAGTTGTATCGAGGGTGCCTCAATGCCTCCTACATCATTGCATGATATCACATGGAGCTGATTAGTCATGCTGCCAGGTCACTCTTGTGTCATGTCTATATGTGCTCAAGGGAAGTCTCAGCCTGTGTTAACCATCTGTAGTAGCCTATTATCATTTTTGAGTTGGCCATCCCTATTTTAGTTGTACTTAAATTCTTCATGACTTCATCCATACATGACATCAACTTGTTCCCTGTCAATTGATGGGGGATAAATTAAGGCCCTCCTTCAATGGATCTTCTCCTGTCAAATTGAGCTCATTTTCTAGGAGGTTGATCTAGGAGTCGGTAATACCTTGAAGATTGTAGACCTTAGTGCCATTGAAAGTGGATTTACATCATTGGATCCTTATTTTTCCATCTCACTGGTATTCGACGTCAACTCATTTATTCACACTTAGTGGACTATACTAGGTACCTTGGACTCCATTTTCCTCATTGGTGGATTCCCTCATTTTTATTAATGGTTTACCTCATTGGTTGGTAATCAAGAGGTTTATACCATTTCTCATCTATTGGCATGAGTAGATTCGTACCATCTATTGGCATGAGTAGATTCGTACCATCAGGGTTGTGTCGAACACCTTGGGATAGGGACATCTCACTCTTATATGGTGTCCTTCCCAAGATGTGTTGGAGTTATGTATCATTTATGTACTTTGCAGGCTATATGGGACATGTTGTCACTTATAAAATTGTGAAACATTTCTTGATAGGGTCATATGGGTCACTAACCAAATGGATAAGGTCTCCTCAGCCATTTCAATGTGGTATAGGAATTTTTTTTTTTACATTTTTAGCATATCCTAAGTTTCACGATCACATCCATTTATGCCATTTCATGTCATATCAGTCCTCATATCATGTTAGTTTTCATTCCCCATGCATTCAAACTAAAAAGGGTGCATATGTCAGTTTTTCAAATTTAAGTAGCGTTTTACACAGGAAAACAACATTTTTCGCTATGAAACTACCTAATAGTTTCGTAGCGAATCTGTTAGAGGCTTAACTAATTTCACTATGAAAATCCATTTTTCAACCTGACTTGTCAGAATTGTATGAGGTCTCATTTCCTAATTCGAGCAGTAAGGTAGAGGTAATTGAAGGTTGTTATGATAAATTCAATATACGTACCCTTTTTTTGATGTCATTTTTACCTTTTTTGGCTTGTGTGTATCATGATTGAAGCTTGAGCTGTCAAGTAAACCATTATACCTTACCTAAATTATCCTTTTGTAATATTACGCTTTATCCTTGCATGTGATTCAATCCCAGGAGAGATGCTTCATCGATCCAAGCAAGTTGCTAGAAAATTGAACTTTGTAGGTGTCATAAACAAGCGAGACAATTGAGACTATAAAGCATCCATGGCTGCAAGAAGGAAAACAAATAAAGGTGGCCATTGTCATGAGTATGAGCCTATGGATATGAATTTACTCAATGAAAACCCTACTTCCATGGAGGTTTTCAGAAGAACTGGCTACTTGCAATTCTATCAGAGGTTGTAGGGTTTTCATTTACAGGTTTCAAAGGATTTTTCCACCAGCTTCATAGGAACAACTTCAAATGTTGGAATTTTGAACCTTACAGTGACACCTGAGAGCATCTCATCAGCTACAGGGATCCATAGAGGAGGGGAACCATGGTTTAAAGGTATGAAATGCACAATGCAAGATTGTAAAGAGTTCATCAAGCAATAACAAAATGAAATTGATTTGACAAATGTTATCCCTAGGAGTTTCATGAAGGAGAATTGTGCAAAGTTGTTGATGTTCATTCAAAATTATTTTACCTATGAAGTAATATTTCACATGGTCTACTCCTATCATCTCAGACTTCTTCTACATTTTTTAGGTAATAGGTAACCTAACCTTCCTTTTTATTTATACAGAAGTCTAGGGAAAATGTTAGATTAGGTTGAAATCAAGACAGAAGGAAGTGAGACTTCTCCTTTTCATCATGGTCTAATTAAGTTGTTAGTGTTAGAGTAATTGAGGAGGTTAGATATAGATTGGACTTCCTTCTTGTACATGAGTGGCTATGAAATTGATGTGGTTACTCCAAATAAAGCCTCCAAACCTAGAACTACTTCATCACCAATTTTGGCAGAACAAGTTGAAGAAGAAGATAGATCACCTCCTACAGATCCAATGGACATGAGAATAGAGCCTTTGCAAGAGACTGACAGACCTCAAACAATACCTACAAAATAGAGGCAGACAATCAGCAAAAAAGGCAACAAGAGAGTCACTAGAAGCCACACATAAGCTAAGGGAATTTTGGAGGATATCTTGCATGCAATTGACATTGAAGAGTCAGCTGTTATGCAAGTTGAAGACATTAAAGATGGATCAAGAAAGATGAATAAAGGTAAGAATGCTAATAAACTATATTTTGTAGGTGATGATGTTGGTTTCATTTTTCAACCTAGGAAGCCAATGACTAGACATGCAAGGAAGATCATGGAAAGGAAAGAGACTGAGAAAATAAATTAATTTGCCCAGCCAACAAGCATCATAGATTTGTATTCACCAGCAAAGGAGGAATTTGTTATCAAGAAAAGAAAGGGCAAAGAGAAAATGATTGAAAAATCACAAATAGAAACCCTCAAAGAGCAGTTGAAGGAGGCAAGCAATGAGATATTAGTTTTGAAGCAAGAGGCAAAGAAAAATATAGCTGAGAAGGTTCAATTTGAACAAATGAGGAAAGTATGGGAAGAAAAAGTCACAAGTGTGTCAAAAACCTTGGACAATACAGAAAATTTGATGAAATGGACTCAGCCACTAAGGGGGGAGATGGTTACTTGACACTACCATTGTTGTAATATTTTGATATCAGAAATATAAAGTTGAAACATGCTTATTTTTGACCTAATATTTTTCTCTGTATTATTATGTAAGTTTTTTATATCAGTCTCTTACTTTCTCTCCATTTATCTAGTTGTATAATCACTTGGAATTCATGATTACATGCTACAACTTCCAATTTACACCTAGTTTGTTGTTTTTCCAAGATTTATTAGTTTTCTTATGTCTAATCACTTGGAATTCATGGTGACATGCTCCAAATTCATGTATGCATATAGTTGGCTATTCTATCCTTCGTGTGTGGTTTAATAAGAATATAATTTCCTTAACTTCCATGAGATAGGTTAACTTGTGACTTAGTTTTGATATCGACTCCACACCCAATGGTAGTTAATGGTTTATGTCTTTCACCTACACAAAAACATCACATTAAATCCAATTCAGAGTTAGCCATCTAGTACAGTTTTCATTTCAAAACCTTTGATAAATTGAGAGAACCCTCACAGGCTGAAGAGGATAATATTCAATCAAAATCTGGTTTGAAATAGTTACTCTAAGTTGACCATTGCAATAGCCTAACAAAACTCAATTTTTTTTTAGTGTCGTTGTCGTAGAAAAGGTACAAATTTTCTTTGGGAAGAACGAAAAGGTTCAGATTTGACTTCTGATGGTGAACAAAAGCCAAAAACAGGAAGGCTGTACAATTCACCTGGCGACTCCATTGTTCAAGATCCCTAGCTTCAAATTTCAAAGTGACTTCATTGGGAACAATCCATATTTCAGAACATTCATGGTGATCCAAGAGGATAAGGTATGTGGAAAACCATTTATATGATGAAATGTTACAAAGTGTAAGGGATGAGTTAGCATAATTTCAGATAGATGAACATTTCCCCACAATAGTATTTCATTGTTTGAAATTGAGTCGACTCACACCTGAAAATAATATTTGTTTTCTTATTTTAGCTGCTGAAAGATTAGAGAATGATATTGAACTACTGGATGTTAAAATTGGATCATATGATGGCCAAGATCCTAAACAGTTCTTGGAAGATATTCCTTCTCTAAAAATGAGGAAATTGTTATACCATTTGACTTGCAGATAGAGGAAGGATATGGTTCTGAGCTTGATATTGTAAAGTTGGAATAAAGGTCCAGCCTTGATGAAGAAAATGTAAAGAATATCCAAGATCAATTTGTCATTAAGAGCTTAAAAGGGATATCAATAAATTTTTTCTTCTTTCATCCCATAGTTGATTACATAGAAGAGTTCTATAGTCCAAATTTTCAATTGTTTTTTCACTATGAAAAAAAGACCCATTCTCTCTTACCTTTATCATTTCATAATATAGTTTTCTTTTGGTTCAAGAACAATCAAGGGGTTCAAGTATCAGATCATCTCATTGAATGGCTTTATTGGAGGTTTCAGGTTGCTTGAATCAATCATGTAGATTGCAGCTGTTAGGAGGAGTGTGTGTGAATAAGCTCAAAGTAGAATGAGCATCTTTTCTGTAGGTACAAATTTGGTTTTTCAACAGTAATCATCAAACTTGAGCTCGAGGTGAAGGCCATAATATTTTGAAGAAGGCTTGGCATAATTCAAACTTTTATTTCCAAAAAAGATGAATGGCACTGGAACTATAGGTTCTTTGGTGTAGCACAGGGACACACCATCACAAGTGGAGCAACTGTTATCACTCATAAAATTGTGAAAAAATTCTTGATAGGGTCATATAGGTCACTCACCAAATGGATAAGGTCTCCTAAGCCATTTCAATGTGGTATAGGGATTTTTTTTTTTTTTTTACATTTTTAGCCTATCCTAAGTTTCATGATCAACTCCATTTATGCCATTTCATGTCAAATTAGCCTTCATATCATTCCACTTTTTACTCCCCATGCATTAAAACTCAAAAAGGTGCATCTATTATTTTTTCAAAATTTTCGTAGCATTTTACACAGGAAAACAACAGTTTTCGCTACGAAACTGCCTAATAGTTTTGTAGCGAATCTGTCAAAGGCTTAACTAATTTCGCTACGAAAATCTATTTTTTAACCTGACTTGTCAGAATTGTATGAGGTGTCATTTCCTAATTAGAGTAGTAAGAGTAGAGGTCATTCAAGGTTTTTATGATAAATTCAATCCATATACTCGTGTTTTGATGTCATCATTACCTTTTTTGGCTTGTATGTGTCATGATTGAAGCTTGAGCTGTCAAGTAAACCATTAAACCTTACCTCAATTAGGATTTTTTCATATTGTGCTTTATCCTTACATGTGAGTCGATCCGTGGAGAGCTGTTTCATCGAGCCAAGAAGGTTGCTGGAAAATTTTAATTTTGCAGGTGTCATTAGAAAGCGAGGCAGTGAAGACTATAAAGCATCCATGGCTATAAGAAGGAAAACAAATAAGCGTGGCCATTGTCATAGGTATGCGCCTATGGATATGAATTTAATCAATGAAGAGCCTACTACCATGGAGGTTTTTAGAAAAATTGGCTTCTTGAAATTCTGTTAGAGGTTGCAGGGTTTTCATTTACAGGTTTCAAAGGATTTTTCCACTAGCTTCACAGGAATAGCTTCAAAGGTTGGAATTATGAACCTTACAATGACACCAGAGAGCATATCATTAGCTACAGGAATCGCTAGAGGAGGGTAACATTGGTTTAAAGGTATCAAATTCACAATTCAGGATTGTAAAGAGTTCATCAAGCAAGAACACAGTGAAATTGATTTGACAGATGCTATCCCTAGGAGTTTCATGAAGGAGAATTATGCAACACTGTTACTGGTCATTCAAAAATATTTTTCTTGTGAAGGAATATTTCACATGTTCTACTGCTATCATCTCAGAATTCTTCTGCATTTTTTAGATAAGAGGACGGTTGACTTGACTTTTTATTTTTAGAGAAGTCTAGGGAAAATGTCAGATAAGGTTCAAATCAAGACAGAAGGAAGTGAGACGTCTATTTTTCATCATGGTCTAATTAAGTTGTTATTTTAGAGGAATTTATGAGGTTATATAGAGATTGGATTTCCTTTTTTTTCATGAGTGGCTATGAAATTGATGTGGTTACTCAAAAGAAAGCCTCTAAACCTAGAACTAATTCATCACTAGTTTTGGAAAAAAAAGTTGAAGAAGAAGATAAATTACCTCTTCTAGAGCCAATGGACATGAGAACAGAGCCTTTGCAAGAGACTAACACACCTCAAACAACACCTGAAAAAAAAAGGAGGTTGTCAACAAATAAGGCAGCAAGAAAGTCACTAGAAGCCAGTCATTAGCTACGGGAAATTTGGAGGATATCCTACATGTAATTGACATTGAAGAGTCACCCATTGTGCAAGCTGAAGACATTGAAAATGGAGGAAGAAAGCTGAAGAAATGTAATACTGCTAAAAAAATAGATTTTTTAGGTCGTGATGTTGGTTTCATTTTTCAACCTAGGAAGCCAATGACCAGACATGCAAGGAAGTTCATGGAAATCAAGGAGACTGAGAAAATCAATGAAGCTACCCAGCCAACAAGCATCATAAATTTTTCTTCACCAGCAAAGGAGGATCTGGTTTTCAAGCAAAGAAAGGGAAAAGAGAAAATGATTGAAAAAATAGAACTAGAAACCCTCAAAGAGTAGTTTAAGGAGGCAGGTAAAGAGATATCATTTTTGAAGCAAGAGGAAAAGAAACATAGATTTGAGAAAGTTCAATTTGAAACAATGAGGAAAATATGGGAAGAACAAGTCACAAGTGTGTCAAAAACCTTCAACAATATAGAAAATTAGATGAAATGAACTCAACCACTAAGGGGGGAGATGGTTACTTGACACTACCACCATTGTAATATTTTGATATCAGAAATATACAGTTGCAGCATGCCTATTTCAGACCTAAGATTCTTCTCTGTATTCTTATGTAAGTTTTTTATATCGGTTTTTTACTTTCTCTCCAGTGTTCTAGTTGTATAATCACTTGGAATTAATGATTACATGCTACAAATTCTTGTTTACAACTAGTCTACTTTTTTGCCAAGATTTATTACTTTGCTTATGTATAATCACTTGGAATTCATGGTGACATGCTCCAACTTCTTGTATGCATATATCTATTTGTTTGGTCCTTCATGTGTGGTTTAATAAGAATACAATTTCATCAGCTTCCATGAGATAGGTTAAATTCTGACTTAGTGTTCATATCGACTCCATTTTGAATGGTAGTTAATGGCTTATACCTTTCACCTATACAAAAACATCAGATTCAATCCAATTCAGAATTAGCCATCAAGTAGAGTTTTCATTGCAAATCCTTTGATAAATTGAGAGAGCCCTCTCAGGCTGAAGAGGCTAATCTTCAGTCAAAATATGGTTTGAAATAGTTACTCCAAGTTGACCAATGTAGCTGCCCAACATGACTCAATTTGCTGATAACAGGACACTAATATGTTTGTCATGTGTCCATAGTCCTACTGATGTATATTGTGACATAGATCCATGATTGTATTCCTTAGTGGCTATGATCTTTTGATTGAGTCACATGGATCGACTATGTATGTCTGTCGTGGCCATGTTTTAGTCCTTTAGATCATGGATCTACAATGTATGTTTGGATGCCATGTTCAATATCTTCTTTTTATCAAGCATGTTTTGTCCCACCTCGGAGATGTTATCAGCACAATTGAGACTTTAGCTTCATTTTTTTTCGATCCACATTCTTGACTTTGTTTCCTCACTGCCCCTTTGACCTTTGATTTTGTTATCATGTATTTTAGCCATAAAATACTCATTTTGACCTCATACATTAGGGGGCATTTGTTATCAGCCTATTTTTCTACCCCTAAATCACTGACCCTTAGCCCTCATAATCAGTTCCTTTTTTCCTGACATGAGATGAATTTTTTTCCAGTTTGACCCTTAACTGCGACCAGGGCCACTTATGCCCATGGTTAAGGCCATAATTCCTCTATTCAGAGCTTGGGGTCAAGCGAAATTTACTAAATGACTCATTCCCTATTAGATTACCTTGATTATTCACCCATTCGAGTTGGCCATGACTCATCCATTATAATTTTCTCTAACTTCTTTTCATCCCGAGCGTCCACATTCCTCCTCCTGGAACCTATCATTTACCTATTTATACTGGATCATTTGGGAGGGTAAGGCTAGTCAAGATAGCCTAGAGGGCCATATTGTTGTCACATTGAGGTATTTATTCTTTGATGATATCTTTCCATCACTTTGAGAGATTGTGAGGTCTTAGTTTCTATCTAAGTGATTTTCATATTCATCTATCACATCTAGTGGGGAAACTATGTTGGATCGTGAAGAGGAGATGATGGATCAAAGGTATTCAAGAAATGTATCATGGTATTGAGATTAATGAAGATTTACGTTCTCTCCCTCATATGATCATGTTTCAGTTTATGTTATTGGTTTATCATTATACTGTTGTTTCTGTAATGATCTTCCAAGGAATATCACTTGTTTTCCTTGTATGTTTGTGATTGTATATAGGTATTGAGATAAAAATTGGACTGAGTAGATATCTAATGTGGAGCACAAGAATTATGCTTCGAACTCAATATCTGTCGCCAGTATACGAGGAGGCAACACACTTTTCTCTTCCTCATAGCATCGATCCAATTACATGCTGCTTGTGAATCATGTGGGATCGGGGATCTTGTATATCTTCTTAGTCATTCTTGTGTATGTTTGGTGATCTAATAGACACTATGTCATGGAGACAGAACTCCTTGTTATTTCGATTTCAACAAGAATGGAGTAGCTAAAAGAATGAACAAGACAATATTAAATATGGTACATTCAATGATGTTTTTCAAGAATTTTAAGTTGATGTTTTGGATTAATGTAGTTCTATGTGTTTTCTGTATAATGAATAGGTGTCCATCTCATGCTATGAAAAACAAGAATCCCTATTAAATGTACAATCAAAACATTCCTTCGGTGAGGAATTTAAGGGATTTTGGTTCCACGTTTTATGCCTGATACGTAAGGAACAAGGAAATAATGTAACACACTTCCTACATCTACCCAAGTAACCAACCAACTAGGGTAAGTATGTGACAAGAGGCTACTATGATTACAGTAAACTTCCTAGGTGACATTAAGGAAGTGCAATCAATGGAAACATATCACACATACATTGTACATCAACAATAATACCCCTAGGAGCCAACCCAGCCATTCAGGCACCCTGCCCCTGGGTCCGAATGCAATTTTTAGCTTGTGGGCCTCTCGATACATGCACAAGCATGCATGCATGTGTTTGGGAGGCTCTAGAGGCATGCAAAAGCCTGCATGCTTATGTCCAGGGACTATTTCCAGAAGTGTTGTGTCAGAGTCTGCAAAATTTAATGAAAGTTTAAAGCACATAATTCCAGCCACTACCAAGAACTTGTTGTAACTTCTGGAATCCATTAAACATAGGATGAAAATGTTAATTAACCCAAAACTAACTCCAATACTAATCCTAAAAATTCCCAAGTAGGACTGACATTCTATCAAACATATGGCACAAAACCCAATCTACAGGTCTAAATAATAGATGTAAGCATAGGGGTCTTATACTTATGTGAGAATTGCCAAGAATCATTCCTCCCTTACATCATTAGATTCAATACCACCTATTTGACCACAGATACACTATGCATTCATTTAAAAGTAAAAATATGGAGACATCCATACATCATCATTGTTAAAATGTATGGTTATAAGAAACGTAATACCAATTGAAATCTCAAGGATACAACGAACATAGAATCCATATAATAACTAGTACATTTATACATCAAATATGAAAGGAATGATATTCTCATTAATGAATGTAAAAACCAACTAAATATGGAACTTCCAACCGACCATAGATTCGTTGATCCAAATCTCTCTTTAACCAATCACCCCTATTCCATATTAGAAGCATGAATATGGGACTGAAACTGAAAGAACCAACCAGGGCATCCCACGGCTAAAACACCTCACCCTCATCAATAGAAATTAGGCTTTACTATGATCCACATCGAATCACTATGCCAACACAATAAACATGCCATAATTCACTTTACCATGATATACACATGATCACTAGGCCAACACAAGCATGGATATCACCGTATTCTCTCGACCTAAGTTCTGAGGAATTGTCCTGTTTCATAGTCTCTTAGGATTTACTACAACCCATAGTCCAAATTAAGTGTCACTAGGCCCTAAACCGAGAAATAATCTCCAGGATTTACCGTATAACAAAAACCCAGGATTCTTAGGACTGATGGAGAGAAAACCACCTCTTAAGCTTTATCGCAATCCAAACCTCGATCACTTGGCCCTAAACCGACACAACACAAACTAGTTATGTGTCATGTCATTCATATATCCACCTCATTGAGCTTTGATTACATCCAACAATCTAGCTAAACCAAAAAATGAGAACTCCAAAACACCATGGCTATCTGGAAATGGCAAGGCTAGGCTGAAAATACCAGTCACAGGTGAAAAAATCCATGCCATGATAGAAAAGAAGCACATTCAATACCATTCATGCCAAATATATCAAGGAAAACACATGTTCAAATTGATACCTGAAAGTAATCTTAGTGTAGCTGCTTGATCTCGCTCTTCCGTGCTTGCTTCCTCCTTCTTGCTTTATTTTTCCTTTCTTAGCCCAATGCCAAAGTGCTCAAGGAAAATCCAAGTATCCAAGAGTGTGTGTGAGAGGGATAATATAAATAGATCAATAAGTGTGAGCAAAAAACTAACCAAACAAAATCTTTCTAACTGATCCTCAGAAGCCTTTTTATCAATGAGGCCTCTATTTTCTTCATTTTGCATTATTTTCCTTCATTTTCCTCCTCACATGCAACGTGTGAACTTTCACGTTAATTTTCTCCTATTTTCCATTATTTTCATAGGTAAATTCCAATTAATGTCATTTTTCCTTTCTAAAGCCTTAGCCATTGCCTTTTCCACTTTTCCTTTAGCCATAATAACCGAAATGAACACCCACTAGGATGTTTTTCCCAACATTCAGCATGGAATAAGTGTCCCATCAATCATGGTTATTATTTTTAAATTTATTACATGGAATTTTCACCATGGATGTTATAGAATGCTCCCCCTTGGGGGAGCACCATCCTCAATGTTTAATGACACTGACAAACTAACAAACCGTGGAAAATAAAACATACTGCCTATGGAGCTTTATAACACAACTCATTGTAGAATTTACAATGATCAAACCGATCAAAATATGACAACATACCGCATATTGGAGCTTTATAACACATATTATTATAGTATTTAGAAGAATATACACAATAATATATTCATATACACATATACAATTTTTTTCAACCAACAAATAAGAGGATACGATTCCCGTATCAATAACAAGGGAATCGAGAGGCTCACACCTCCACCCTCAACATAGTACTAGGATTCACTTCCTTCCCAGGAAGTCCAAAATACATTGTCATAGTAAAAGTCTGCATCCAATGCCCAATGCTACAATCCCACGTTATTGTATGCTCTTAGTGAATAGTTACCAGCTCATTATTCTGGGGCACACTTCCAATGTGCATCTGATTCCATTTGGAAATGCTAATGACCAAGGAAAATCCATCCTCGACCTTCCCTTATCTGCTACACAATCCCTCAGAAAATCCGTTCATCCCCTTCTGTGTAGTCATTCACCTTCCCAGTTCCCCGACATACCCTATCCTAGGTGATACATCCCTTGGCAAGGCTTCCTCACATTGAAAGATAAAAAAAACTAGGCATATACCTTCCTAAAAACTATCATATCAGTCATAGAGTTCTCGTGGAAATCAATGGACACTATTGAGTACTAGTGTCCCACAATGGCCCTACTCCTGAAGTTCTTTACCAACATACTGCTATATGTTCAAATTCATTTTACTGACACTGTTAGTTCTTGCAGTCAGTTTCAACCATCCAAACAGGAATTTTCATACTTCCTGTACCAAGCACATAATTTCCATTAGATTCAAAATGAATTGAAATAAATTTACATCATACATCATTGGTAGTTTTTCAATAAGGTATACTTGCAATTTTATTCACTTCTTGTCACAACAAGTCAAACTATTTGTTTGATCAAATCATCATGTATAAGAGTATCACATTTGGTTTGCTCAAAACACAACCATCATAGGTTAAAATCATGAATCACATGAAATCATCATAAACCATAATCATAAATCACATGTAACCATCATAATTCAGAATCATATATTACATGCATAAAAAAACTAAAATAAAATATTGATACTTATCCTTCATTGGTCCTTACTTCTAACTTTGTTCTTTTGTACCCATACCAGATCGGTTTACAACTCGGCAAACACTCAATGCATTTACTTCTCTTTAATGAAATACAAATACACACTGTGTACATTACAATGTGTACACGCACATAAGAGATACAACACCATACAATACACACACCCATAATGACATACGGGACATACACCTACATCTGGTGTACAATACAACACAATACATATGCCTACACTGGCATACAACACATACACCTACACCCGGTGTAAAGTACAACATAATACATATGCCTACACCGAAATACAACACATACACCTACACCCGGTATACAATACAAAACAATACATATTCCTACACTGGAATACAACACATACATATACATATACATATATAGAGTACAATGCAATGAATGCACATGTCACGATGCCATGATTACACCATGCACATACATAGCACTACATACTCGCAACACATCATGTACGACATGGAAAAAATATCACATGTATACTATCAACATACACACAACGTGTACATAGTACCAACTATACACAACACTACCTACACAATGTGTGCATAGTATCACATGTAGAAGAAACCACTTGCACAATGTGTTCACAATTCCAAAGGTACAATGCACCACTTGTACAATGTGTACACAATACCACATGTACACAACACCACATACAAGACATGTACATGACACCACATGTACACAATGACACATGCACGACATGTACATGACACCACCTACACACAATACCACATGTACAACATGTACACAACACCACATGTACAATCATGCACACAACATCATATGTACAACACACACAAAAAAAAATTTGTACATAGCAATGTATATGCAACATGTACATATCACCACATATCAAACATGTGCACAACATCATATGCACACAACATTGCATATCCAACATGCACATAGCACCGTTTATACCTAGTATTTCATATTCAATAGACACACAACACTCTATATACAATATACATACCACATCATATGTACACAATACTACATGTGTTACATGTACACATCACCATAGGTATAATCATTAAATATACAACATGCACAACATATACACAACAATAGGACTGCACATCCATAGACAACACACTGACTCCATAATAAACCTTGCTTCTAATGTCTTATCCAAGGTTATCCTAGCATGTCACAGATCACACTACATTCACTTCTCTAATGTACCCCTCAAGATTAATTGTCCAGAAAATAAACATGGGAATAGTAGAAACATATAACATTAAAAATATCCACATGATACTAAACTTGTAGATATGTGAAGGCTACTCTTCCACTTGAATCCTCATATTCAAGAACCTCTTCATGCCATTCACTTGCATAGTCAATCATTCCTCCACAATAATTATCCCTAAAAACCCTATGAGACAATGACATAGCTACATATAGAACAATTAGCATAAAAAAATCACCATCTTGTCAAACAAAGACATACGTACACACATATATACATATAATTTTTTTTTATAAACAACCATGATCCGTGATGACCCTTTTAGACACAACATACATACATACATACATACATAAATACATGTATACATATATAAACACCAGCATAAGCATGATCACATCATAATCACCAGATAACATAAGGTAAGGGTTAAGAGAACTTCCTTTATCTATGCACAACATTGAGAACAACAATTCTCAACATAGCCAAGGAATCTAACACCTCAAAGCCATTTTATTTACCTTTTACATTTCCTTTATCATGTTTGTACTGCCACCATACCTTTACCACAATGGAACCAATCATTCTAACTGAATATAATATTATTACCTTTCATTGTGCTTACTCATGCACCGAGCTTCATCTGTGTCTTTCATTACCTGTTGGGTAGCCCACATATCTCCTCGAGCTCCATTACCTTTCCTCTTTCCCAATAAATTCCCAAGACCCTCAAACAAAAGGAAATAATAAGAAACAAACAAGAATAAAACCATGAAAACCAATAAAGATACAATACCACAAATAAAGTGACATGACCATGTAGTAGAGGCATTCAAGACTGTAAATCAAGCACAAAAAATAACAAGTTAATAACACAAAAACAAACACGATGAATCAATCCCCATGGTTCCTAGTGCTTCCCAGGGAAATCTCAACTAGAGCCTTCTTCAATATTTCATAGAAATCCCCTTTTCCATGAAATCCCCTACATCATACTGCCATAAACACATAAATTTTAGTGCATAAATAAACATACATGATGTTATTTACCTTACCTTGTTTTTCCAATCCGTTGACCTATAACTGAACACACATGTTAACCATATGTACGAAACACCAAGACAACATATCTATCAATTCGAAATCAAATTTTACCAAGACCAACAACCTTGTCGTAATCAACCATAAACTCACATTCATCGGCCATAATACATAATTATACAACTATTACTTACTTACACTCAAGTACATACCGACTATCTGAACACATATGTGTTAGCACAACCATCTTAAAACAAGATCATTCCTTCATGAAATCTTAACACATATACTCATATCATACAATTAATAAATAATTCAAATAACTTGCAAACATAACATGTTAAATAAATCAACTAGATGATGTAATAAACACCAAATCACTCAAACACCAAATAGACGACATAATCAAACATTCAAGAACCAAGTAGATAACATTAGAAAACTTGTACCTCGATGTATCTTAGGGGAGGCTATCTTGTTTTCACAATCAATCTATATTAGCACGATATAAATTCACATAACAAAAACTTCAACATAAGTAAGGTCATGATATCCATAACAATAACTGGCTAACATAGTCATATCATAAGCTCATAAATATTTGTCGTTCATGCATAAAAATCACATATGTATGATTAGTATAGAGTTGTACAACACAATGTCACAAATAAGTCGACTTATAGCTAAATGTAATAACCCTAACCATTTGCATGGGCTAATCCAATTTATCATGATATATACAAAATCAATATCTTAATACAATAACGCTAATAATCAAGTTAATTAAAAATAACAACAACACATTAACATATAAAATAATCATCAAGTTAACTAACATAAAACAAAAACTATAATGCATATAACAACACATTACTATCATTCATGACTATTCGACAAACATGCATATGACCACACTGATTCACTAACATCTACCATGTATGTAACCACAACAACGGTAGACTCACAAAAATGTACATAACCTAAATGATTATAACAACCATTAACCCACATACCTGCATGCCAAACATACAATACCTATATGATGATATGCTCTTATCCAAAGTATAGTGTTGCAACTTCACTTTGATGATCTGCATCTCCTTCTCTATCTCAATCAATACATCAACCTAAAAAATTATCAACAACATCATGATGACCTAAAATGCCGACAATTACCTCATGTACAACAACCTTAACCATGTCAATTCATGCATAACAACATATAGACACTGACATGCATAACAAATGCATAACTATCATTCACTCCTGACGATCACACCCATCAACAACACCATCAACTTCCACATGGTGACCCAAATGAAACAATGACAACCACCATGCATACACAACAAGCACATAGTCCACAATCATACATAACACATATGAAAATGACATGTATGCACGAAAAACACATAACAATGCATAACCAATCATACACTCAAGAAGAAAATCTTCACAAAAATAACATCCTCTTTCACATGGAAACATCACTACAACCATGACCGACACCATGCATACACAATAACAATATAGGCCACATGGATGATTAAAATAAATACAACCGACATGAATGCATGACCAACACACGCCGCTCATCTATTACAAGCGGCGATTCATGCTCTTATACCACTATGTGGTATCAAATATGAACCAAAGATAACGGGAACTAGACATCACCCAAAGAGAATGGAAATCAGACACCACCCAAGGAGAAGGAAACCATGCTCGATACCACTATGTGACAGCCTCTTTCCACATCTACCGAAGTAACCAGCCAATTATGATAAATATGTGAGCATAGGCTATAATGATGAGATTCAACCCCTTAGGTGACCTTAATAAAGTGGAATCTATAGAAACATATCACACATATATTGTGCATCAATAATAACACCCCTAGGATCCAACCCAACCATTCAAGCACCCCCCCTAGGTCCTGTTTAGTCAATTTAATGTCTTAAATTGCTATCATAAATTATCGACCGAGGTTAGTAATCTGATGAAGTGGGGTGCACTATATATGCTTATATGCCCTTCTTTCTTACTTCATTATGTATTTTTATATACTGTTTTTGGGGGTTTATATTTATGCCTAATGTTAAGAACTAAAATTTATCTAAGGGATGAAATATAAGATTTTAAATGAAATCTTTGAATGCTAAGAAATAACTAAATCTGAAAGAAATTTAATGATGAAAACTTAATCTTTAAGAAGGAAGAAAAGGAAATGTTATTTTTACTCTAAGAAAATAAATTGATTTACAACTTACTCTTAATGAAATGAATGAAATATAAAATATAAAATAAGGAAGAAAAGGAAATGTTATTTAACTAATCTATTTTTCATAAAAATAAATCAATCTTTGGATGGTTAAAATCTGAGCTATGTTAGACTATTATATGTCGGAAAAACATCTATGGAAAAAATCTAATTGAATTTATTATAGTTTTAAACAAAGAATCATTCTAAATTCTATTTAACTTTGAATTATGTTATATTTATCAAAATAAAAATATATTCTATCTATCAATTGAAAATACTAATTTTATAAAAACAGAGCATTTGATCTACTTTTTAAATCTATCAAAATTGATCAAAGTACAATTCTAATCTAACTCTGTCATAGCTTTAAATCTATCTAAGAATGATCAAAATATAACTCTAATCTAACTCTGTTCTACATTCCATGGAATGAAAGCATAAAATCTATTACTATGAAATTGAACTGACTGTGCTAATTAAACTCAAACTTAACTGTGGCAAGAAAAGAATGAAAGAGTATCTATTGCGCAAAACAAGATATATAATCTAAATCCTATGATGGTTTTGTAATAAAATGCAACAATCAATTTTAGTTGGAAGCTGACAGAGTCACGATCATGAAATAATACAGGAGAGCATAAGATCTAACAATCAACTGTGCGTAAATGTAAACAACTGAATCATAAAACATTTAGGAGATAATTTACATTAAATTAAACTATGAAAAAATGAGAAATTTAATTACGAATTAGTGAGGATTTAAAGTACAAAATGATGAGAATTTAAGTTATGAAATGACAATAAATTAAACTACGAAATGACTATAAAAACTCCTTTCCATGCACGGGCCCTTTGCAAAATATTGAGTGTGAACCTACTTAAGCTATATGCGCATTAATGGTCTAGAACTAGTCCTCTTCATTAACAAAACAGAGTTTAAAAATGTATCACAATATTGTCACAAAATCAAACTTATTCCCAGTTTCAACAGACCGGTATTTATACAAGTTTTTAAATTAACTATCTGAGACAATTTCACCTGTGGAAAGAAAAATAAATCTAAGACTAGAAGTCTAATCTGAAGCAAAGTCTTCATGGCTCTTTCTCTATTTTCTACGTAAGAGGAAATTGAGAATCTTTGCTTGCTGATCTCGCTCCTCATCTTGATTGATATTTTACCACGAGTGTAGGCATAATCCTTCTAGAAATTGAACATGTAATTAGGATATGATCCATATATGGAACATTTCAAAGCTACCCATATGACTTGCTTCTTCATTTTCTTCTTAAAACCTGTCAAACAATAACGGTGGCTGCAGAAACAAAGGTTAGCTACAGAATTGCACGAATTTTGTAGCTAATTACAAAAATTCATCTATATAATAAGAAACATTATAATATAAAATAGAGATCATCTAAAAGCCTTCTTAGATGTAGAATGTGTCAATTATCACTGATTGAGCTTATGGATTTTTGAAAGAGGAATAAAAGGTGGTGGAAAAAGATGTCAAAATAGGAATGGCTTTGAGGTTCAACATACCTGCACTAAGAGACCATTGCATGTCCTCATGAAATTTTCAAAATTGTGGGCCTTCACCTTTTAATCAATTTGTTCTAATACCTCTACCAGTACATCCAACTTCCTATTCTTTCCTTTCTTTCAGGTGATTTCGATTCTTGGTTTCTTCATGAGGATTTTTTACTTAAAAATGATGAATTTTTTGTTCAGATAGCCATTCCTTTTCTTCCTTTTCTTGTTCTTTTTATACCATAGTCCCAAATGTAGAATAATATTGTCACTGATGACCTTTTCTAAGTGGTTTTTTCCTTCAGAGATTTATTTTCTTTCTTGATGTGTCTGTTCAATATCTCTAGTTCATATATTTATTGCTTTAAAGTGTTCACTAGAGGTTCTTGTGGACTAGTAGGTTGCTCTTCAACACTTGGATTTCACTCTACATGTATATTTTCTAAGGACTCATAGTCATAAATTTCTTGTTGTTCCAGGTAAATTTATAGGGTCCTTCTACATGGAATATGTATAGGAGAGGCAGTAATAGGCGATGGTACTTGGGGATTTTCATCTAAATTACAAACTCTGCTTCCTGTGGGGATGTATTCTTCAAGGGCTTATGAAGTCTGGAACTTCTCCATGGCTGTGGAGGGCTTAATATTTCTGAGTTTATAACTTTTCCCTTTTCCTTTACATTACCTATATTTTTTTAACGACTCTGTTTGTTGTTTTTCAGTAACTATGCAATGGTAATTTCTTCTTGTTGTTGTTGTGGTTGAGGTGAGGAGTTGTCTTCATGAAAGTATCAACCTTTCTCCTTCTGCTTATTTTGGTCTTATCATGCTTAGGTTTTTCTTGTGCTTCTTCTTGAAAATTATTCCTAATTAGGAAACTTTCCTAAGAGTCTCCTATACTCTTTAAATGAAATTCAATGAGTATATTTATTAGTCCATGATGATACATCATATTTTCTATGGATTGGACGCTTTTCTGCACAGTTCCTGACATTTTATTTAAGTTGTTCAATAGGAAGTATGGGAGGTTTATTTCTATGTCCTCTAGGAAATTCATTAACAGTCTGGCATGGTAGACAAACATACAACCAAATCTACCCTCACAAGTAACATATTTTTGAATAATTAACAAAATGTTCCTCAATTTTTTTTTAAGTGCCATACTAGGAATTCCCTTCTTAAAAATAGTAGTGTCCATACCTAGATTTTTCAGAAAAGTCTTCCATTCCTCTCCGTGAATTTCCCTATTATTTAACCATATTTCACCAGTTTTCAAAAGTTCTATGGCTTCTGCTATGAAGGACTCTGTCACCGAAATCCTTATGTCCCCAATTTCTACCTCTGTCCCATCTAAGGCTCTTGTGAAGGATTTGGTGACCTCTTTGTGGAACCCATAGCATTTTTCTATGAAATGGAGCCATCATACCTTCTGTAGCATTTCCTTCATCTGTTGATAACCTTCCATGAATTTTCCTCCCACAGGCTCAGTTCTTACTATTAGACCCATATCTCTGTTGCAAGGAGTTTTCACCTTCAGAATTGTTCCTCTTTGACCAGGTGGATTAATGGTTTGGCTCTGAGTTAAGAATGTCAAAAGGATATTGTAGAGATGTGTAGGTAAAATAGAGATTCGGGCAAGGATTTAGGAATGTGAGAAAGTGGGTTACAGAATGAGATATGGCCATTAATCATTAATGGATGAAATCGGTCTTGATCATTATGGGATATGATACAGATGAAGTGGTGAATTATGGATTTGTAGTGTGAACTCAGTACAATCTGTTTTAATGATGACAGTTTGAGGTGGCAACATATGATCATCCAAAATTATATAAACTGATATTTTTGAACCTTATTATTAAAAAAAAAAAATTGTAATGTACCTTGGAACTAACCCTTGTTGATATTCTTCCTATCTTGATTCATCGGGTGTCTTTTCATCATGATCTTCAATGAAGTCTTCAATTTCTTCCATTCAGTATGTCTTGCTTCAATAGGCTACAAAAGTGTAGCAAAGCTGCAGAATGTGATGACAACTGCAGGTTATTCTGAAAGATGCAAAAATGTAGCAATTATGTAGCTAATCTTTTATTGCATCTGAAAAAGAAAGGGAACAAAGAATTTGGGATTTATAGAATGGGAGAAAATATAAGATGTCAAAATTAGTTCTAATTTTCACCTTGTATTTTCTATATAAGGATGCCAATCATTGATTGGTTTTCATACTTATACAATTATTTATTTACTTATTTATTTTTTGAATAATATATATATATATATATATATATATATATATATATATATATATATATATTATTTTTCTTCTAGATATGAAAGGTAAAATGAAGACTAAGTTGGAGAAGAAGAAGGATTATTCTTCACCAAATTCATATCAACATTGTCTTGAAATTTTTTGATAAATTCCTCCTTTGTAATTGGTTTATGATAGAACTTTAGTCGATGTCTATTCACAAGAAGAGGTACATTTTCTTCATCAAATTTCCTTATCCTAACTGCCCCATTGTCAAAGACTTTTTCGATCTCATAAGGCCCAAGCCAATGAGTCTAAAATTTTCCTTGGAAGCCTTTGAACTTTGAATTGAACAAAAGTGCCCAATCTCATTCTTGAAATTTTCTTTCTTTTATGTATTTAGCATGCAATCTAGACCTTTGTTGCTGAAATAGGCTGGTATTTTGAATTGTATCATGCCTGATCTCATCAAGCTCATTGAGTTGCTCTATTTTGTGCTTTTGGGCTTTTGATAAATCAAGTCCCAATTTGATTGTTGTCTTGAAGGTTTTAATCTAGAATTATATTGGAACCAAGACTTGCTTCCCATAAACAAGTTCATAGGGAGCATGTCCTATTGTATTCCTCCATGTAGTTTGGTAGGACCATGAGGCTTTAGGAAGCCTTTCTGCCCAATCCTTCCTATGTAGATGTACAATATTTGTGAGGATTGCTTCGATCAATTTATTGGTGGACTCCACTTATCCATTGTACTATGGATGATATGGAGTAGACTTTCTATGTTTGATCTTATATATCTCCAAAATATTTTGCACCATCTTGGATGTAAACTAAGATCCCTGATTTGTCACAATTTCTTTTGGGACACCAAAAGGAGTGAAAATGTCCTAAAAATGAAATGAAACTACAACATTTTCATTAGCAAAAGAAAGTGCTTTAGCCTCTACCCATTTAGTGACATAATCAGTGAAAACTAGAATGTTCCTCTTTTATTTTGATGGTAGATTGATTCGTCCAAAAAAATCCAGAGCCCATTTTTCAAAGGGTTCGATGAGTACCTGAGGTTCTAAGGGAATTTCATCTGTATGAATAAGTTTCCCCATTCTCTCACAACTGTCACACCTTTTTAAATAATCCTTGGCATTTTTAAATATGGATGGCTAATAATATCCTAAACAAAGGATTTTATAAGCAGTTCTCTTATCAGTAAAGTTTCCACCACAAGGTTCATCGTGGCAAGCCTTGAGAATTTTAGGTATTTCATCTTCTCGTACACATATTCTGACGATGAGATCTGGACCTGTTTTATACAATTCATCATCTACCCATGAATATAATTCACTTGTTTGAATTATTTTTCTCTTTTCTATAGGAAACAATTATGTTGGTAATTTTGTTGCGGCGAAGTAGTTAGCAATGTCTGCAAACCATGGATATTTAGCAGATATTGAAAAAAGATATTCATCAAAAAATTATCCTCGACTGGAGTATTATTATTGTTGTTTTTAATTCTAGACACGAAATAAAAAATTATGTTTTGTTTTCGAGGTAGATCTAGAATGGCGATGTTAGATTCTTGGAAGAGTAATAATCATCTTGTGATTATACCATTAGTTATTGATTTATTCATTAAATACCTAATTTCAAAATTATATGTGTGAATAAAGGTTTCATAGCTACTGATGTAATGTCTAAGCTTGTTAATAACATGGACAATAGCTAGAAACTCTTTTTCAGTAAAAGTGTAATTTAACTCAGCAAGAGTCAAATTTTGGCTTGTGTAGTAGATGGCATAGGCAGTCAAATATTTTTGTCGTAATACATCTCCAAGAATTGTGTTTGAAGCATCTGTTGAAATATGAAAAGGTATTTTCCAATTTGGTCCTCTTATGATGACTGCCTCAGATATTTTTTCTTTTAAGGTTTCAAATTCAATTTGGCAATCAGGATTCCAATAAAATTCAGAACCTTTGGTAAGAAATTTGAAGAGTGGAGAAGCAATTTTCGTGAAGTTTTTTATAAATCTCCTATAGTACCCTGTAAAACCGAGAAAATTTCTAACATCCTTTTGACAATTTGGAACTGAAAATTTGGAGATGACTTCAACTTTGGATAAGTCCACTTTAATTACATCCCCTAAAATGTGGTGTCCTAAAACAATTCCTTTAGTAAAAATCATAAAGCATTTTTCATGACTTAGTGAAAGATTTTCTTCTTTACACCTTTTAAAAAAAAAATCCAAATTTTCAAGAGCATACTCAAGAATTTCCATAAACCGTAAATTCATCCATATACACTTCCACACAATCATGTATTAGATCAGAGAAAATTCCTAATACTGCTCTTTGGAATGTTGTTGGTGCATTTCACAATCCAAAAGGAAGTACTATGTAAGCTTAGGTTCCCCATGGAAAGGTGAATGTGGTTTTATCTTGGTCTTTTGGTGATACTTCAATTTGATTGTAACCACTGAAACCATCCAAGAGTAAGAAATATTTCTTCCCTGCTAATGTATCCAAAACTTGATCTATGAAAGGCAATGGGAAATATAGTTCAATTCTTGATAATCAATGCATATATTCCATTTACCATTATTTTTAGGGACAATCACCAAGGGAGAAACCCAGTGACTGTCTAAAATTGGATAAATGAAGTTTACATTCAACAATTTTTACAATTCTTCCTTCACAATTTCCCTAAGATTTGGATTCATCCTTCTTTGAGGTAGTCTGATAGGCCTAGAGTTTTCCTCAATACAAATATGATGTATGCAAGTCTCCAGATTAATTCCCTTCATGTCAGTGTACTCCCATGTGTATGCAGAAGAATTTTTTTGTAATGTTTTGATTAACTCTCCTTGTTGGAGTTTTTCCAAGTTTTTATTTAGGTTTAAAGATTTTCCTGGAAATATTTCAACTACAGAGTTACCAAATTCTTACATTGAATATAAATACATCTATCTAGATGACAAGTATTCAATATTACATTGTTCTTGAAAATTATGATCATCTTCACATTGTGAAGATGTTTCAAAATTATCTATTGAATTTAAATTTTGACTTTCTTTACTAATTTGAGAAATAGTAAAGATATGTTGTATATCATTGTCATCATCCATATATTCTTCATTTTCTATTTCTGTAATTTTCTTTCTCGAGGGTATAGAGTGAATTTCTTTGTTGAAATACCATCAGAAATAAAAATATCACCATATCTACAACTAATGAAAGCATCAGTTGTAGCTAACCAAGGTCTTCCTAATATGAATGGATGTCCCCCTAGGTTGTTCTTGGGAGTTAAGATCATAAAGTAAACTAGATATTTCCAAGAGTCTAAGGACGCATAAATGTCTTCTAATACACCCTCTGGCTTGATTACTGATCTATCTGCTAATTGCAGTAATGTTGCTATATACTGAAGGTTTGGAAGCCTAAGTTGTTCCATGGTTTGTTTGCTCATGATGTGTATGGCTTCTCCTAATTCAATCAATGTATTTGGAAAATCAATACCATTGATGTGTGTTTTTACAACTGGACTTCCTGGATCTCTATATTTTTAATGGCTATTTTTCCGATCACAATGTCTGCAATTTTTCCTACTAACTAAATCTTTTTTAGTTATTTTATTTTTCTTCCTGATTTTTTTATGCTCAACTCTCTTATTGTTTTATCTAGGAGAGGAATCTCTTTAATGGTCTGTAATAAATGGATTTTGATACAAACATTTTTTAATTCATCTAGAAATTCATAGTTAGGCAACAAAATTTGTTTTTCTACCCCTCTATAAATTTGTAATCTTTCAGGGAAAGGAGGGTTAGAAATAGATACTGAAGGTTTCTCTATGATAGGTGTTGATTTTATTGGTTTTTCTTTTTTTTTTATTTTGATAATTTTGATTTCGTTAAAGGGATGTCCCTTCTCTAGCGTGTTTTTATATAGAGAAATTTCTTCATCAAGATCATCTTTTTCCTGAATAACAACAGATGGATTTTTCCTTTCTAATATCCTACCAGATCTAAGTTGAACATTATTAAGATCTAGTGGAGTAATCATATAAGTTGGAAAGTTTTGTCCTTCTATGTTATAAGTAGATTGAGCATTTTTATTATTTGGGTTTGGTAATGGCTTGGCAGGTAGTTGATTTGTCCTTTGTGGAAATGTTAATGGAAGTTGTGGGTTATAATTTTGGAATTGAGGTTGCTGATTATGGTGTGGAAAATATTGGAGAGGATATTTTGGATAGGGTTTTGGATATTGGTGATATTGAGAGTATCTGCCATAAGGATTTTTCATTCCTTGTGTCCAAGGTTGAGGCTGGGACCAAGATCCCTGCCATGGCATTGATGAATTCCAATTTTTTGGTGGGGAATGAGTATACATTTGATTGTTAAAGTCTTGAGTTTTTGACCCTTTCCATGGTATTCTACAGATAAAACAAAGAGGTTCTACTGGATGTGGAGCCACTTCTTCTTCGAAAACAACCTTAAGACCTGGTATAGAGGGACATATTATTGTTTCATGGTTTTCCACACAAATAACATAGGTATCTATGACTTTTAAATCAAGAGGACATTCCGTTAAGGCATGTTTCTTTCTGCATTTAGGACAGAAAATAGTTAAGGCATCAGTTTCAGCTTTCTGCTTGTTATGTAATTTTAGGGTGTCTCTTTGTTCACCAAGAATCCCTAATATATATGTTTTAAATTCATCAAGCATATTTCCAATTTATGCCCTACTTACTATTCCAGTTGCAGATCTATTTACTCTAGAGAGAATAGGATCTCTTACATTTTTCCCTGTTCTTGTTTTTCCTCTTGAAAGATGAATTCATAGTTCAACAATTTCAGGTAATGATATTTGAGAGATGTCTCACTTTCCCATCATGTTAATAATATATATCCATTCATATCTGATAGCTTTCAACAAGAGAGCTTTTAAAGTATCTTGATCTAATTTTTCCATGTTAGCTCTTTCTATATTATAATTGAATATCTCAATTAAGTCTTCCAAGTTCTCATCCTCCCTTTTCATCATTTTAAATAATTCATCCTTACGATTAATAGGTGTGCAATATTATAGATACCTTTGTAAAAATGCACTTTTCATCTCATCCCATGTCCTAATAGATTGTGTTATCAATCCCATGAACCATTTTAAATCTGCACCCTTGAGTGTTGCAGGAAATAGCTTCAATTTTTGAGAGTCTTGTAAGTAGTCATATGATCTACATAAAACCTCAAATTCAAATAAAAATGTTTCAGGATCTTCATTCCTTAATCCATAGAAATTGGAAAGAATGGAAGGTGAAATATTCTTCATTGTGGCATTTGTATCCTCATCAACTATAGGAAATCCAATAGAGTTATGGTCCTCCCTGTTTTCTCCTCTTCCTCTACCTCATCCTCTACCTCTTCCTCCACCTCTTCCTCGTCCTCATATTATTAACACTTCTCCATTCAAAACTTATCCTTCTCCTTATCCTTCTTTGGCCATTTTTCGAAATCCTAAGAACTAATGTAGGGTTCTAACTGTAGAGTTATTTGTTCTTCCTCTGTTTATTCTATCAATGGGATATTGAAGAAATTTTATTCCTCTTCCTCACAAGGTATTTCTATCTCTTGAGCTAGAATATGTTGTCCTATAGAGGTGAAAAAGGTTACTCCTTTTGTTGGAGATCTACGATCTTCCTCTTCTAAGACTGCCTCAGTGGATGCTGTTGGAGAGTCTCCTGGTTTGATTTATGACCTTAATACTTTAGGGAGTCAATGTATTATTGTGAAAAATGGAATATGAGTTCGAGATGGTGGTGTGGCACTTCGTAGTCTTGGTGGAGTGAGTGGTGTTGCTGAAATCAAACTTCTACCTCTAGCTATGAAACTACCCCTAAAGTCTCTTCTCTACGCATATCATTTTTTTAAGATGTAAGAAATAAGGCTTCCTAATTACAATTCCCTAGAAATGACACAAAATTTTTTATTCAATTTAATGCCTTAAATTTCTTTCATAAATTATCAACCAAGGTTAGTAATTTGATGAAGTGTGGTGCACTATATATGCTTATATGCCCTTATTTCTTACTCTGTTGTGTATTTTTATATATATATTTTTGGGGGTTTGTATTTCATGTCTAATGTTAAGAACTAGAATTGATCTAAGGAATGAAATATAAGCTTTTAAATCAAATCTTTGAATGCTAAGAAACAACTAGATCTGAAAAAAATTTAATGATAAAAACTTAATCTTTAAGAAGGAATAAAAGGAAATCTTATTTTTACTCTAAGAAAATAAATTGATTTACAAATTAATCTTAATGAATTGAATGAAATATAAAATCTAAAAGAAGGAAGAAAAGGAAATGTTATTTAACTAATCTAGTTTGCATAAAAATAAATCAATCTTTGGATGGTTAAAATATAAGCCATGTTAGACTGTTCTATGTTGGAAGAACATCTATCTAAAACATATAATTGAACTTATTCTACCTTTAAGTAGAGCATCATTTAAAATTCTATTGAACTCTGAATTATGTTCTATTTATAAAAAATAAATCTATATTCTATCTATCAATTGAAAATACTAATTTTATGAAAACAGATCATTTGATCTACCTTTTAAATCTATTTAAAATGATCAAATTAAAATTCTAATATAACTCTGTCCTAGTTTTAAATCTATCTAAGAATGATGAAAATATAACTCTAATATAACTATGTTCTACTTTTCATGGAACGAAAGAATAAAATATATTACTATGAAATTGAACTGACTGTGCTAATTAAATTTAAATTTAACTAAGGAAAATAAAGAATGATAGAGTATCTATTGTGAAAAACAAGATGTCTAATCTAAATCATATGGTTGCTGTGTAATCAAATTCAAGAATTGATTTGAATTGGAACCTGACAGAGTCACGATCATGAAATAATTCAGGAGAGAAAAATATCTAACAATAAACTATTCGTAAATGTAAAAAATTGATTCATAAAACGTTTAGGAGCTAATTGACATGAAATTAAACTATGAGATGACGAGAAATTAAATTAATAATCACCAATAATTTAAACTATGAAAGTATGAGAATTTAAGCTATGAAATGAAAATAAATTAAACTACAAAATTACTATAAAAAGCTCTTTTTCGTGAAGGGGCCCTCTGCAACAGAACAAGTGTGAATCTCCTTAAGCTATTTGCACATTAATGGTCTGGGACTAGTCTTCTTCATTAAAAAAATGTAGTTTAAAAATGTATCACAGTATTATCACAAAATAAAACTTATTCCCAGTTTCAATAGAGTGGTATTTATAAAAGTTTTTAAATTAACTTTTTGAGACAATTTCGCCTATGGAATGAAAAATAAATCTAAGACTAGAAGTCTAATAAGAAGCAAAGTAGTCATGGCTCTTTCTCGATTTTATACATAAGAGAAAATCGAGAATCTTCGTCTGCTGATCTCATTCCTTATCTTGACTGATCTTTGACCATGAGTGTAGGCATAATCCTTCTCAAAATTGAACAGGTAAGTAGGATACAATCCATATATGGACCATTTCAAAGCTACCCATATGAATCACTTTTTCATTTTCTTCAAGAAACCTGTCAATCAATAAGAGTGGCAGCATAAACAAAGGTTAGCTTCCGAATTGCATGAATTCTATAGCTAATTACAAAAATTAATATAAATAATAAGAACCATTATAATATAAAATAGAGATCATCTAAGTGCCTTCTCAGATGTGAAATATGTCAATTATCATTGATCGAGTTTATGGATTTGTGAAATAGGAAAAGTTTTGAGGTTCAACAGGTCCCACTAGCCTTTTTAACTTCTCGGCCTTTCGATGCATGTACAATCCTACATGTTTTCATTTGGGAGGCTATTGACGCATGCACAGGCCTGCATGCATGCGTCAAGGGACTATTCCTAGTAGTGTTGTGCCAGAGTCTGCGGAATTTAAGGCACTTTCAAGCCTACAGTTCTCGCCACTTCCCAGAACTTGTTGTAACTTCGGGAATCCATTAAACACGAGATGAAAAAGATAATAAACCAAAAACTAACTCAAGGAATAAGCCTGACCATCCCCACATGGAACTGATATTCTATCACACACTTGGCATCAAATGCAATATACAGGTGTAAATAAAATATCTAGGCATTGAGGTCTCATAATTATCTGAGAATCACTAAGAAGCATTTATCCCTTACATCATTAGCTGCAATAACATCTATTTGAATATAGATACATTCTGAATTCATTTACAAGTAAAAACATGGAGACAACCATACATCATCACTGCTAAAATACATGCTTATAACGAACATAACAACAACATAAATCTCAAGGATAAAAAAACATATAATCCACATGATAACAAGTACTTTGTACACATCAAATACCAAAGGAATGAGATTCTCATAAATGAATTTCAAAGAAAACCAGATATGGGACTTCCACATTCCACCGGACCATAGACTGGTTGATCCAAATATCTCTTCATCCAATCACCCCTATGTCATATTCCAAGGATGAATGTGGGTCTCATACCGAAATAACCAGCTATGGCATTTTGAGGCTAAACCACCTCACCCTCATAAATATAAATCGAGCTTTACTGTGATCCACACTAGATTAATAGGCCAACACCATAAATATTTCATAACCAACTTTACCATGATTTACACCCTATCATTAGGAAAACACCAGCATGGATATCACTAGATTATCTCTGCCTAAACCATGAGAGATTTTCCTGTCTCCAAGTCTCTGAGGCTTTACCAGAAGAAAAATTCTGAATGAGGGGTCAGTAGGCCCTAAATCGAGACATGCGCTTAAGGGTTTATCGTATATCCCAAACCCCAGACTCCTAGGCGTGATGGAGAGAAAGCCACCTCTTAGGCTTTACCGCAAACTAAACCTAGATGACTAGGCCCTAATCTAAGGCAACACATAAATCAATTCTTTTGTCATATCATTTAGAGATCCACCTCACTCAACTTCAATCCATTTGGAAATCCAAGTAAACCAAAACATGATATCTCCATAACACCATGGCTATTCGGAAATGGCAAGGCTGAGTTGAATATCACTGTCACACCTAAAAAAAACCACACTATGATAGAAAAAACCACATACAATACCATGCATGCAAAATATAGCAGGGAAAACCCACATGAAAATTCATACCTACAAATAATCATGTTTTATCTACTTAATCCTGCTCTTTCTTTTTTTCTTTCTTCGTCTTCTTCTTTCTTTCTTTTGGCTTTCTTGGTCCAATCGCAAAGTGCTCCAAGAAACTCTAAGTTTCCAAGAGTGTGTGAGAGAGGGAGAATATAAAGAGAGCAATAAGTGTGAGAAAAATCCAAACCATCCAAAATCTTCCCAACTTATCCTCATAATCCTTTTTATTAATCATGCCTCTATTTTTTTCATTTTCCATTGTTTTCATTCATTTTACTGCTCACGTGAAAGCTATGACCTTTCACCTTCCTTTTATCCTATTTTCCATTATTCTCTTAAATAAATGCAAATTAATTCCACTTTTCCTTTCCAAAGCCTTCCTCATTGTCGTTTCCAATTTTCTTTAGCCATAATAATCGAAATGAATACCCACTAGGATGCTTTTCCAAACATTCACCTTGGAATAAGTGTCCCACCAACCATGGTTATTATTTTTAAATTTATTACAAGGAATTTTCACTAGGGCTATTACAAACAAACTCGATTCATGAGGTCGCATATGTATCTTCTTTGGGTACTCAAATACCTCTAAATCATACCATCTATACAACGAAATGAATAAGAAGTTTATAATATCTAGAGGTGTGATATTTCATGAATCTTCCAAGGCTGACAATGTTGTTGAGTTGTAACTTGATTTCATGGATATATTCTGACATGCATAATATTTTTGAGAGTTTGATAATGAGATTATACATATTAAATGGGGGATTCCTATACTATTACAATCTGTGGAATAATCTTCTGAAACACTCTTTCCCCTGCATGAAGCTCAAACCAATGATGACACTTTGAGTGATGTGATTGACATAATTGGGAGACTAAATATTTATTTATCCCCATCTCAGTCAATTGAGTAGACTATACCAACTCAAGAAGTTCCTCCAAAATGGCTGAAAAATACACCTGAAATTGTTCATTCTAATGATGTTGGAAAGATAGGAACAAGAAGCTCAACCAGATAGAATGGAGGTGATGTAGACGATCCTGATTCGCCCATTGATATGGATGTTTCTTGTGATTTTGAATGGAATTTGTATACATATTTCCAACCAACTTAATTCAAATCATTTTCTTCTCATAATGAATGGAAATAAGTGATGCATAAATAATATGATGCTTTGATAAAGAATGACAGCTAGAAGTTGGTTGGTCCTCCATTAGGAACCAAACCAATAGGTTGCAAGTGTATATTCAAGAAAAATTATAAATCAAATGGCTCACTTGACAAACATAAATCCATGCTTGTGGAATTTTTCTTTTTCATAGAAGAAAGTAGTCGATTATGAGGAAACCTTTTCCCCCACATCAAACTGGGCTGCCATCCAGCCACTCTTTTATACTCTTTCCATTGGAAGCTCAGAACAGTTGGAAAGTCCATAAAATGGATGTAAAAAATTCTTTCTTGAATGGAGATTTGAAATAGAATGTTTTTATATCCCATATATAAGGATTTGTTGTTAAGTGTAAGGAACATTAAGTATGCAAGATTATAAAATCATTTTATGGCCTCAAGAAAGAATCATGAACCTAGTACGAGAAATTAACTGAGCATCTTCTGAAGATCAATTGAAAACATTATGATATTGATGATCCAACTTTGTTTGTCAAGAAATTTGGCAAAAATATTTTATATCTTGTGGTGTATGTAGATGATATTTTAATGACAGGGAACAATGAGAACTACGTTGCATCCATAAAGAAGGAACTGAGGAAAGGTATTGAAATGACATATTTGGGCTATGTTCACTACTATCTTGATATTGAATTAACCAAACATCTGAAGTTTATATTCCTCTTTCAGAAGAAGTACATTGGAGATATGTTGAATAGGTTTGGGAAGACTGAGTGCAATCCTTTAACTACTCCAATGGAAAAAAATTTAAAGCTTGCATCCATTGGAGGAAGAAAATTGGAGGATGCAAAAAAGTATATAAAACTGGTAGGAAGTCTCAACTACATAACTACTACGAGACAAAACATTTCATTTATTTTTGGAATCCTCTCTAGGTTTATGAAAAAGCCTTCTAAGGGTCATTGGTATGCTGCAAAAATTGTTCTAAAGTACTTCAAGGGAACTCAATGTAGAAATTATACAACACGAATGTATATCTTGGATTTACCTGACCTAACAATGTACTAAAGTTAAATACTGAATCGCTTGTACAAATATTTTGCAGAATTAAAAACACAATCACTAATCACATGAACATGAAGAAATATTAATCACACACAACACAGATAATTTCCCAGGGAAATATTACAGCTAAAAACCCCACTTTCTTCTATTGTATATTAAGCATAGATCATGAATAAATAACATACAAAAAAATTTCTCCCAAAAACCCTCGAGTACTCAGCTAATTGTCTCACACTATCATATGAAAAACTGACGAACACATAGCCAATTCTCAGACTCTAGATAGCCTACCTTGCTTACGCAATCCTTGATGGTAAAGATCCCTTAAAGATAGGAATTATTGCCTGCCTTGAATGCGAAAGTATAATGGGCACTCCAATGGGTGTTTAGTTGCATGTGTGCGACCCAATACCCCTACAACTGATAGTAAACTTCCCTTTCACCTAGAACTCAACTAGGTCTCCACTGGATCTGACCTGCATGCATCTAATAATAAAAAATCCTTGGTTTCATGTGAGATCACTGATTGTGAATTAATTTATATTTAACTCACTAGATCTCTCACTAGTGTATCTTCAGTTACAAATAGCACGACTGAGTTTAACTCACTTAACTGAGTTAAACTATTTACAGCTTACACCAACTCATGCACCACTGCACTTTGAAATCTGTTACAACTATAATTACTTTTCATGCCTCACCAACTACCCCTAACTCTAAATCCACTAGCTAACTAAATCTATCACTTTCAGTTAATTGATTCAAGTTCACATTGAGAATAGATTATAGTTTAATGTCCATCTTAATTAAGGGATAACCAAAATAGACATGCAACCAAAAATAGCACTGTGGTCCCCACCCTAGTATGGGTGCTTATTGTAACCAGGTGCTTAATGCACTAGGCATGGGTGCTCAATTTTCTTGTTGAATCTCAACACTCCCTCTCAACAAGAAAGGGATTAGCCTTCACCCCGATCCTGTCCCTATGGTATTCTAATTTGCTCCTAGTGAGTGCCTTCATCAGAATATCTTCATCCTGATCTTTCGTGGGAATGTACTGAAGAAACATTATCCTTCTTTACACACAATCTATGAGATTATGGTACTAGATATGTATATGCTTGAACCTATCATGAAACACAATATTAATCAAGAGTTTAATGCAACTCTGATTATCACAATGAATCACTATGAGATCCATCTGAGAACCAAACAAACCAACCAAGATCTTTTTCATCTAGATAGGCTCACATGAAGCTTGAATTGCTTCCATGTATTCCAGTTCCACTGAACTGAGTGCCATGAATCGTTGCTTCCTGTTGTACCAGGAAACCTATGTTGATCCAATGCTAAAGATCCCCCTTGATGTGATCTTTATTTCCGATGGACTTCTAGCCCAATCTACATCTGTGAAGCCATGCAACTTCACTCTCTCTATTCGTTTGTACCATATACCATACTCTGATGTTCCCCTAAAGTATATTAGGATATGCTTCCCCGCCTTCCAAAACAGATTGATAGCCTTAACCATAGCTTCAATCAACTGGTTAACTGCATAGAAAATGTCTGGTCTCATGTTCACCAAATACATCAGAAAACCCAGTAACTGTCAATAAACGGTAGCATCCACTACCTCTCCAAAAGTAGCTTCCTCCTTCCTCCAATTTCCTGGAAGAGGAGTATCCATGGGTTTGAATCTATCCATGGGAATGTACTAAAGAATCATTATCCTTCTCCGCACATAGTCTATGAGATTATGGTACTAGATATGTATATGCTTGGACCTATCATGAAACATAATATTAATAGAGAGTTTAATGCAACTCTGATTATCACAATGAATCACTGTGAGATCCATCTGAGAACCAAACAAACCAACCAAGATATTTGTCATCTAGATAGGCTCACATGCAGCTTGACTTGCTTCCATGTATTCCAGTTCCGCTGAACTGAGTGCCACGAATCATTGCTTCCTATTGTACCAGGAAACTTATGTCGATCCAATGCTAAAGATCCCCCTTGATGTGTTATTTCTTTCCGATGGACTTCCAGCCCAATCTTCATCCGTGAAGCCATGCAGCTTCACTCTCTCTATTCGTTTGTACCATATACCATACTCTAATGTTCCCCTTAAGTATATTAGGACATGCTTCCCTGCCTTCCAAAAGAGATTGATAGCCTTAACCATAGCTTCAATCAACTAGTTAATTGCATAGCAAATGTTTGGTCTCATGTTCACCAAATACATTAGCAGACCCACTAACTGTCGATAAACGGTAGCATCCACTACCTCTACAGAAGTAGCATCCTCCTTCCTCCAATTTTCTGGAAGAGAAGTATCCATGGGTTTTCATCTATCCATGTTAAACTTACCCAATATATCATTTTCATACTTTCTTTGAGACACAAAAAGTTCACCATCTCGCTGCCATATTTCCAATCCAAGGAAATAATGAAGGAGTCCCATCTCCTTCATTTCAAACTCCCTTACAAGATCCTCCTTGCATGAGTGTATTAACTACTCATCACCAGTCAAAATTATATCATAAACATAAATAAAAATGATAAATAACTTGCCCTCGACCACAATCTGGTACAAGTTTGCATCTGTTTCACTTTTGGTGAAGCCGAGTATGGTGAAGTAGCTATCTATCTGAGTGTACCAAGCACATGGTGCTTAATTTAGCCCATACATTTCTCTTTTGAGTCTGCACACATGTGACTCACTGTTGAAGATCTTGAAACCTTTAGGCTGCTCTATGTACACCTCTTCCTGAATGATCCCATTGAGAAACACAATTTTTACATCCATCTGATGAATGTGCTAACCCATATGTGCTGAGAGTGTAGGTATGGATATTATGGAAGAGTACCTTGCAACAGGTACAAAAGTCTCATCACAATATATCCCCTTGATCTATGAGAATCCCCGGGCCACAAATATGGCCTTGCATTTATCCACACTCCCATCAAAAGTTTTCTTTACCTTGTAGATCCATCTCGATCCAACCATTGATTTGTTGACCGATCTTGGGACTATCTCCCATGTACTATTCTTAACAATGGAGTCATACTCCTCCACCATTGCATCAACCTAAATTGGTTGTTGCACTACTTCTTGAAAGGAATATGGTTCAGTCACAATACATTTTCTCATAAGAGCCATGTATCCAGTAAATCGGCCAGGAGATTGTCTTTGTCAGAGCTGTGAAGTAGGGGCTCCTACATTCTCTGCAACATCAAGTCTCAATATATCAGCTTCCATGGTGCGCCTTATGCCATTTCTGATGGATGGCTTTGCATGAGTATCTTCCTCCACTCCATGAACCTCCTCATGTGGTTGATCCACATCCTAAGGCTCATCCTTGGGAACCAACAGTTCCTCCTCTGCATGCAAGTCCAACTCCCTCTCAAGGGACAATCACATGGCTTTCCGCTCATCAAATTTGATATCCCATTGCACAACTGTCACTGAGTTGTTTGGAAAATACACACGATAATTATGGGGTGTTTCAATGTACCCCCAAAAAATCCCAACCTCATCTGTTGGTTCCAGCTTCTTCCTGACATCCTTTCTCACATGCACATAAATAGATGAGCCAAAAATCTTAAAGTGTGAAACATCAGGTTTCGTACTAGTGAAAGCCTCTTCAAGTGTAGTCATGCCAAGTACTCTACGAGAACAACAATTTTGGACATGTACCATTGTGTTGCATCTTTCCGCCCAAAAATGCATCAGTAGGCCTTGATCATGCAACATCGCTCATGCTACACCAGCAATATTTATGTTATTTCTCTCTTCGACCCCATTCTACTGTGGGTTATGAGGTGCTATGAGTTCTCTTCGAATTTCCTCTTTGCTACAGAAGTTCTTGAATTCGTTAGAGATGTATTCTCCACCATTATCATTCCTAAAAGCCTTCACTTGCATCCCCGAATCTTTCTCCACTAGTGCCTTAAGCTTACAGAACTAAGATAATGTTTGATATTTCTTCTGCATGAAGAATATCCAGCACCTAGGAGAAAATTAATCAACAAATATTACATAGTACTTATGTTTTTTTGTTGAAGCAGTCGATAAAGGACCACACAAGTCTGTGTGAACTCTCTCAAGGATCCCGAAGCTTAGTTTTCCTTCTCATGAAAGGTGGAATTTACATATTTTCCAATAGTACCTCCCTTTCATGTGTCTGACTGCGTAATTGTACCCCTGGGAAGACCAGTAAAAATCTATTGAATGACTTTGAAGGCTCCATGGTGAATATGGCCCAATTGCCTATGCCATAATTCGCCCTCATCCCGACTCACCACTTGATCTGCCTTTCCCATCATTACTACGCAACCATATACCTCCAGCTTGTAGAGATTCTTAACTCGAATCCCTATTTTCTTGGCTTGTGTCGTTGTTTTATGTCGCAGGAAAGCTTTTCAATCACTAAAAACAACATAATATCCTCTATCCTCCAACATTGCAACTGAGACCACATTTTTCTTCAGACCTGGTACATGAATTACATATTTTAATTAAAATGGTTTACCTGACTCCCTCTAAAAGGTAATGGTACCAATCCTGGTAGCCTTGTACCATCGGTCGTCACCCATTTCAATATGCATCTAGAGATATTTCTCCTCCAAGTCACTGAAAAGTTCCTTATCTCCCGTCATGTGAAAGGAAGTGCCACTATCCAAATACCACACAGATCCCAATGCACGGGAAACCATGCATGCGATCAATGAGAAGTCAAGCTCAAATTGCGAGGCAAGGGCCTCACCAGCTGTAAATCCTCTAGCCTTCTTGTCCTTCTTATTTTGTAGATAGTTAGCAACAAAATTCCCATGCTTGTGATAGTGAAAACACTTCACCTTGGACATGTCCCGATTCTTGCCATTCTTGGACTCAGATTTAGAATTTAATTTCTTCCACCTCCCCTTCCTCGCCTTTGCAGCCAAAGAAAAATCCTATTCATCCTCATTCTTAGATGAATATCCATCTCTGGTGTTCCGTCTAAACTCCTCCTACCACAAATCCGACCATAGTCGTTCCCAATCTGGAATTTTTTGCCTTCAATTGATAGAGTCCTAATAAATTTTCCAACTCTCGGGAAGTCCTAAGAGAGAAAATCTCACCAAATCATCATCAAAAGCTTGTATTCCAACGTTCCCCAGTTCATCCCGACATTGGACAAACTTTGTTAGATATTTTGGAATGGTGTCGCCCTTTCCATCTTGATCTTCTTGAGTTTATCTTTGAGTGCCAATTTCCTATGGTCCCTACTGCTTTGGAATAGATCCATCAAAGCCTTCCACATTGAATATGGTGTGGCTTTCCCATGGAGGCTTGAGACAATGTGTTCTCATAATGCCTCCAACAAGATCATCCTCATCTTTACCACTTTCTTTTTCCATCCATCAATATTTGCAACATCTACAGCATCGGGTTTAGGAACATATTTGTCAATGAATTCCTTCAACCAATTGTCTTCGAGTACTGCCTCCATCCTTTCCTTCCAAGAAAAGTAGTTCTAGCTTCCCTCGAGTGCATACTCTAACCTCAAGCCATTGAAAGCCATTTCGATCTTGAATCAGCTGTAGCACCAAGAAATACTGTGCAAATTCGAATTCTATCCAGTCACAAACTCAGCTCCTACTCCACTTCTGCAATTTCCTATGTTCTGATACCATGTAGAAATTATACAAAAAGAATGTATATCTTGGATTCACCCGATCTAAAAATGTAATAAAGTTAAATACTGAATCACTTTTACAAATATTTTGCGGAATTAAAAACACAATCACATGAACATGAAGAAAGATCAATTACACACAACACAAATAATTTCCCAAGGAAATCTTACTGCTAAAAACCCCACTATATTCTATTTTATATTAAGCATGGATCATGAAGAAATTACATACAAAAACTTTTCTCACAAGAGCCCTTCAATACTTAGCTAATTGTCTCACACTATCATATGCAAAACTGACCAACACATAGCCAACTCTCAACCTCTAGATAGCTTGCCTTGCTTGCACAATCCTTGATGGTAAATATCCCTAAGGAGTTATTTCCTCCCTTGATTGTGCAAGTATCATGGACACTCCAATGGCTGTTTGGTTGCATGTGTGCAACCCAATAATCCTACAACTGATATTCAACTTCCCTTTCACCTAGAACTCAACTGGGTCTCCACTAGATCTGACATGCATGCAACTAATAGTAGTAAATCCTTAGTTGCATGTGATATCATTGATTGTGAATTAATTAATATTTAATTCACTGTATCTCTGAGTAGTGTATCTTCAATTACAACTAGCAAAACTGAGTTTAACTCACTTAACTAAGTTAAAATATTTACAACTTGCACCAACTCTTGCACCACTGCACTTCGAACTCTCTTACAACTAGAATTACTCTGCATGCCTCACCAACTATCTCTAACTCAAAATCCACTAGCTTGATGAATTTATCACTTCTAGTTAACTAATTCAAGTCCACATTAAAAATATATTAATTTTTAATGCCCATCTTAATTAAGGGATAACCAAAATAGGCATGAACCCAAAAATAGCACTGTGGGCCCCACCCTTGTCTAGGTGCTTAATGCACTAGGCGTGGCTGCTAAATTTTCTTGTTGACTCTCAACACTCAAGTCTTTGGACTCAAGTATACATAGGTGGGTGACTTCAACTTGATTGGATACTCTTATTCAAATTTTGATGGAGATAAAGAGACTAGGGTATCTACTTTAGGTTATGTTATGAGTCTTCGATCAGGAGTTGTCTCTTAGAGGTCACACAAATAGTCAGTTCCAGCAAATTCCAAAACTCATGAAGAATATGTGGCAATAACTGAAGCAACATAGGAAATTGTGTGGCTCAGGAAATTTCTAGAAGATTTGTAGGAGAAATAAGTAAATTCAACTCCTTTTTTTATTGACAACACTTTTGCGATAAAGTTAGCCAAGAACTCAAAGTTACATGACCGAATGAAGAACATCAATACAAAATACCATCTGATTCGACACAATGTTGAGTCCAAAAAAAATCCACCTATGGCATTTATCCATAAATGGTCATATTGTAGACATATTCATCAAAGTTACTGGAAGGGAAAAGTCTAAAATATTTATCATGATGTTTGGAATCACCAACATCCCTTCACATTAAGGGGGAATGTTGACAGCTAACATTTGAGATAAAAAATCATATGTAAATATTGTAAATAAAAAAATAAAAAAAATTAAAAGACAAAGAGACAAATTTGACACATATGATGCATGATCATAACAATAATGATACAATAATGATACAATAATACATTAATGTGATGGAAAAAAAAAATTATATATTTTCAACATTTCAAACATCATGACTATGTCACAAGTAAAACATTAATAAATGAATAGCGAATATAAAAGCTTGAACATGCCTTAAAAACAAAAGAAAAATTAGAGTCCTATATCGATGCAATTTAAGATATTATAATCCCATATTATAGTAGCGTTAGTTTATAAGTAGAAAAGATTTAATATCATCTACTATAAGTCGATCTACGTATCTTTTCCTATTTTTCTAACTAATAAAATGGTAAGACCAGAAGAATCCAAATGGAAATGAATATGTAGTATATAAAAACTTCCTCCAAACCTAATTTATTTAATTAAAATCATAATTCATCTCTCAAATAAAATGGTAAGACAAGAAGAATCCAAATGGAAATGAATATGTAGTATATAAAAACTTCCTCCAAACCTAATTTATTTAATTAAAATCATAATTCATCTCTGAAATAAAATGGTAAGACCAGAAGAATCCAAATGGAAATGAATATGTAGTATATAAAAACTTCCCCAAACCTAATTTATTTAATTAAAATCATAATTCATCTCTCATCATTATAATAAATTGAGAATTCTAAAACTTGAAAATCTCGAATTAAACAACCCTTCCATAAGAGAATGGTATTCTTTTAATTAAATCCATTTTTTAACTGGTCCCCATATAACGATAACTACTAATGATGTAAGCAATGATGTCTATAATGGTATAATGTGACATACGAAATTATGTATGTAATGATCCAACTCCATTTTTAATGAAAAAGCAAATAATATAAAAACATCAACCATTAAAACATTTTAAATTTAAATACACTTGAAACATAATATAAAACAACTGCGTAATAAGGCCATATATAAAATATTTCTTTAAATATTCCAAAAAAAAATGTCAACTTATATTTTTATAATTATATCTAAATTCAATGGAATAAATAATATATAATTATTATGATCATATATTTGAATATTTTTCTATATCATTATGACATATGAAACCCGTATAGGAAAGGAAGCTGTCTTTTCAATGTTTTGATTAATAGGAAACGCGAGATGGATATCATAAAATATTATATTATAAATATAAACATAAGGAGTTTTCAAAGAAATATATATATATATATATATATATATATATATATATATATATATATATATATATATATATATATATATTTTGATAAACGGAGCCAAATTTAGCGGTCTATCATGTGTTGACTTGTACACCAACCCTTTTGTAAGAAACCTTCCTCACTAAGCCTCGAAATATCAGAAAAGTAGATATAATATTTGACAAAAATAATGGAAAATGGGTTTACCTAATAAATTTGAAGCTGGAACATGTGAGTACTGACAATAAACATAATTTCTAACTTATATTATTGTGATTATGAAAAAAAAAAAAAAAATTGATTAAACAAAATTATTTCTAACATTTTAAAAGTTCCTTTCGTTGACCACCTTGGATTTAGAATTTTCAAAATTCCATCATTCCAGTCTGTATCGTTAAACAAGAACATCAAACTTGTATATAGAATTTGTGATCGCCAGCCAATTTATTTTTTTAAAGGTGGTCAATTCATAATAGGTAAATATTAATTAAAAATAGCCTCATTAATTTCAGAGAATATTGTTGCTGAGAGCAGAGGTGACGATCGATTTACACTGCACTCCGATTTAATTTAACATTGAAATTTATAAATTATATTCATCAAGTTATTAGTAGATCCCTTTCATAAAATTAGGTTATATTTTGTACTTATTTTTATATAAAAGGAGTAGGATTTTCAATCATTAATTTTTGTATGATAGCGATTAATATTTTTTCTTGATGACAATTCTAAAATATTTATATATTAATAATGAAAAAAATATTTTAAATATATATGAGAGATGTGTTATGTAGTATTGTCAATGAAATATTTTTTTATTTCTGCGAGTAAAACTATATATATATATATATATATATATATATATATATATATATATATATATATATATATATATAAAACTGGCAATTGAATTTCTGGCATTTATCCATGAAGGTCGTTATTTCGAATTTGAAGATTGATTTTGCAACTCGATTAAAGTTGACATGCCTTTCATTGATTATTATTATTTAAAAGGTAGTTGTTTTAAATATTTGTTGTATTCACTTTATATTCACCCTTTCATGGGGATGTGGGTTTCTGAACATTGTTTTAGAAAATATCTACTTTTATGGATACATGCTTGTTTTACGACACTAAAATTTATTATTTTATTTGATATAAAACAATATTATATTCCATATATATATAATTTAAGTGTATTCTATATAATTTAAATGTTTTTGTAAATTAATTTGATAACTAGTTATATAGTAGTTTTGTTATTCAATAAAAAAATTATGAAGATTTGGTAAAATGGAAGTTTATATAAATGTAATTGGAAATCAAAAATAGAAGAAAAAAAGTAAAATTGGAAAATAAGAGATTAGAAAAAAATATCATAATATTTTTAAAAGAAATTAAAAAAAACATAAAATCATAAAATTGAGAAAACTCTTAATTATTTCTATAATTACTATTTAAATCAGTCAAACTACAACAACGCCCAAAAAGCTATAATAGAGAGTTGTTTAACCTTTTATGTAATCCAAAGTTAAATTAAGCAAATGAACTAAATTAAGTTTAAATATTATATAATTACCACATATAAAATATGTATTTTAGTTTAATGATAATGTTATGAATGTAAGTTAAATATTAGATATTTTATTTTATTATAATTGCTTGAAATGCAATATTTAGAATTTAAGTTTGAGTTTTATAATATTTAAATGTGGACTGTTCCAAGAAAAACTCAAAGTACTAATTTATTTATTTATTAAAAGACATATTTGCATTTACTTTTACTCATGAAAGTTTTGTGAGTTTTATTTAATTAAAACATTATTATTAGTTAAACATTTATTGCCACCTGTAACCAATTTAAAAAAAATTAGACAATAATACCTTAACATAGCTTAATATTATTTGAGAGTGTAAACTTATGTGATCCATATGTATTTTATCAGAAATATTCCAGAAATCACATTACCATTTTAGAAAGGATTTTTGAACTACTCACCGTAGAGAGAATGATGATTTTGGTAATCTAGACGATTCAATATAAATAATACATATATGCAAAGATGAATGTCAAAACCATAACTAGAAATTAATGAAAATACTCATCGTAATTCATCATCAAGAGAATGATGATTGTGGTAATCTAGATCATTCAATATAAATAATATATATATGCAATGGTGAATTTCAAAACCATAACTAGAAATTAATGAAAATAAACGTTAAGAAAATAAAATATTATTAAACCTAGTCAATGTAGTTAGAAACAAATTTCAAAATAATTAAATTGAATTAAAGATTAATAAAATGATAATAAAAATAGTAAAATTAAAAATTAAAATAATAATAGAATCGTAAAAATAAAACTAACCGTTATGAATTTCAAAGTCAAATTAGCTGTTATTCTGATCTCTCGCCTAGTCTTGATGATGAACCACACTGGTTGGTTCGAAACACGTCGACTTTGTTAATTGTAATGTGATTATTTTTTTTTTTGCTAAGTTAAATTAATCTATTATCAGAAGGAAAATAATGTACAACTGGCCGAGGCCATTACTGTGCCTTCAGAGAGGCAAATTAAACTGACATTGACTGGAATAGGGCAGCCCTGCAAGGGGCGCCAACTTGATGAACCCAGAACATTAAAAATCCCACGCAGGGGATCGAGCTAGAAAAACATGGGTTTGTAACCATACACTTTGCTAATACGCTGGTCCCAAACATGACTGGACCATAGAACAGACTGGAACTGAAGTTTACAAAAAGTGGACCAGTATTGAGATAGACATTGATATAACAAAACAGACCCTCCAAGAGGGTGGAGAAAAAACAAAAGTAACCAGCAAGGAGAGACGAGTTACTCATCCGGCGGGACCTCTTCAATCCTGCAGCTGTAATCTTCTGGATTTCTGTGAACATGGTGGAAATCGTCATTATGGTGAGCGGCCTCAGCATCCGAAGCTTGAACACGAACAGAGTCCGTCTGCAGAGTCGCCCCGGAAGCCTCAGGCTGACCCCCCGCGCTATGCTGCATCTGGTTCATGTGAGTGCCGGCGTCAGGAACGGGATCCTCAGGCGGAGTCTCCGGAATTGGCTCCTCCAAGAAGACCACGGAGATGGCCACCATCACACGAGGCTTGTTCAAAGCACAATCAAACGAGAAAAGAGCAGTATGCGACTGAGCGGGCAGCGCATCACCTGAAGGGGAATCCAATCTACGACCAGAACGGAGCAAACGCCCCCGGAGGAGGCGAGGGAGACTGTCAGAGTGAGTAGAAGAGTTCGTTGGGGAAGAGGAGGGAGAGGGGGACGGCCTTCTGGCAGAGCGCGAAGACCCCCTCCTGCACCTCATACGCTGCCTCACCCTTGGCATTGTTGCAGAATTAGCAGGACTGGAGTTCGAAGGAATCTGAGAGCTCGAAACAGGAGGGATGCCCAGCACAACAGTCGCGAGGAGACAGGGGCCAACTACAGAAATGTGTAAGTTGTCATCAGCCTGCAGACAGCAAGTGAGCCGACTTCGCTTACCAGTTGAGGTGCGATCGGTGGCTCTGTCCAGAGCAGAATTGCAATGCGCATTCAGCGGATGGGGGGCAAACGTCTCCATGGCGCTTAAAGAACAAAAACTGCAACTCTCCATATGCAGCATTGAATTACCAATCTCGCAAATCCTTTGCGTGATATGGGTTCTGCAGTCGAGGCAGCTTCGTATCGCCTCAAAGATAATGAGTTTCGCCATCCAAGCTAACTCCATTAAACACAATCTGGAATGTATTAACTGCGGACAGAGATAACAGGCTCAACGAGCGTGGTCGGACAGGTGTAGTGAATGCTGCCGTGAGGGATGGCAAGTGTCCTCCCGTCCGGTAGCTCCAGTCCTTTCACATTCAGTTGCCACCGAAGCACCCGCATCCGGGGAATTGTAATGTGATTATTACCGAAAGATTTCTTCATGATTTATCGATGGATCACAGAAGCCAAAATTCTATTAAAACAAAACACAATGAAAAATCACAATTAATTTATTGTTTTTAATAAATTACTCATAATCCAACAAACGAAAAATTAACATTAAATCTAGTCAATATAGTTAGAAACAAATATTAAAATAATTAAAATTGAATGAAAAATTAATAAACTAATAATAAAAATAAATAATAAAATAGTAAAAATAACACCACTAACATTAAAAAAAACAACAAAAAAATCACAATTAATTTACCATTTTTAATAAAATATTAATAACTCAAAAATAACAAAAAAAAAATTAACATTAAAACAAGGGACAAATAAAAACCAAAATAACACACGAAAACAAAAAAAACCCTAATAAAAATAATAATAAAAAACAAAAGTAAATAAAACCAAAAAATTGGCCCACCAAATAATAATAAATATTATTAGAACTATATATAAAAACCAACAAATTAGGGTCGTCAAAAGTTAGAATGTTTTCATCAACACCTCAGTGATCAATCTTGATCTATTAAGTTCACTATGGAAATTGAGATTGATGGTAGCCCTCCTTTTCTTGATGTTCTAATTTCTAGGAATGATGATGGATGTTTTTCCTACCAAGTCTTTAGAAGGAAGACCCACAGAGCATATTTTCATGCTAGTTCTCATCATTTTCTAGCTGAAAAGTTTGGTGTTCGCAACACATTGGCCACTAGAGCCCTTAGGGTCTCTAATGATGAGCACTTGAGGATGAAAAATCCCATCTCCTTGGAGTCTTTGAGATGAATGGTTATAGTAAGCCTCAAGGTCTTACGACTTTCTTAAATGCTAGTAGAGGTCCTAAACCAAAAACAAATATCCTCGTGAACTAGTTGGTAGTGTTCAATTTCCATTTATAATGGTACTAGTGACAAAAATTTTTGGATTTTAAGGAATTATTTGATCCCTTGTAGCTTTAGACCTATGAACACCATTAGTAGTTCCCGTTAAGCACCCATTGAACCCGAAAAGCATGAAAGGTGTCTATTTGATCCAGTGTTCCTTTGGGTTTCCCTACATTAATGAAACCCAAAGTTATATAAATAAGGGCATTCAAGAGCACATTATTGATTTTAGGAATTGCAGGACTCGTACTCTACTCTTGATGAGCATGCTAAGGTGTCCAACGTCATTGCTAGGGTTGATCATTTCCATCACCACAAATTTAGGGAAGCCCTTGAAATAGAGAAAACATATAAGACTCTCAATACGGATGACCAGTGGAAAATAATAAGTAGTTGCTTGATTACATCCCAATTCTCTTAGTTTGCTTCCTTTTCTCGAGTCCCTATTTTTTTATCTCTCTTCTTTTTTAAAATTTTTTATGGCATTTTTGTTGACTTTTATATATAGTTGTAATAATATTTATTATTATTTTGTTAGTGAGTTTTTTGGTTTTTATTTTCTTTTAGTTTTTATTATTATCATTATTAATTTATTATTTTTATTAGGGTTTTTTTTTTTGTTTTCATGTGTTGTTTTCGTTTTTAATTATCCTTGTTTTAATGTTAATTTTTTTTTTTATTCTTGGATTATTAATACTTTATTAAAAATGGTAAATTAATTGTGATTTTTTGTTTCTTTTGTTTTGTTTGTTTAGCCTTATTGGTCTTATTTTTCATTATTTTATTATTATTCTATTATTAATTCTATTATTAGTTGAATAATTTTTCATTGAATTTTAATTATTTTATTATTTGTTTCTAACTATGTAACACCCCATTTTATGAAATGAATAAGATAACAGACTTTATGATACATTTACAATTTTTTAAATTAAATATGATATTTGTTTGTAGGATTTTAATTTAATTATAATAAAAGAAAATATGGATGATTTTATGGAGTAAAAGATATTAACTGAATTGGTGCCAAGAACCCAGACTAAAAATAGATATAGTTCTGACAGTTACCTTCCCAGAAAAGGATTTAATGAAAATCCTGAAGAGGGAAAAAGGTTGTGTTTAGAAGGAAACTAAAGGGGTTAAACAATTGCAAGTTTCTAGGAGTTTTCCAAAGCTATCAAGTTGGCCAGTGGAGCTCTAGACACTGCAATGAATAGAATATATTGGAAATCGTGAGGCCTATCTTCTCATATAAAAATTTCTGCTACATAAGGCTCTTGGAAGGAGCACACAGGGATAAGAGGACGTGATTGCTTCTCTCATGGTTGGGAGGACTCCATGGTCTCCCTAGGACCATAGTGAGTGATTGGGACAACCGCTTCATGGGTGGCTTTTGGCAGGAACTTTTCCGATTAGTGGGGACTGATTTGACCCCCAGCACCAGCTATCGCCCCCAAACTGATGGGTAGACTGAGATAGTGAACAAGTGGCTAGAAGGCTACTTGAGGAACTATATGGCAAGGCAGAAGAAAGCTTGGTTGCGTTGGCTCCACTTGGGGAAGTATTGTTACAACACTACTCACCATATCTCTATTGGCATGACTCCATTTCGAGCCTTGTATGGATATGAGGCACTTTCATTTGATGATATTATGTTTGGCGTAAGTAAATATCCAAGGGCAGGGGATTGGATTCAAGAGAACTAGGACATACTCAGGGCACTCAAAGATAACATTGCTACTGCTCAGAACCAGCAGAAGATGTATGTAGACCGTGGTCGGATAGAGAGACAGTTTGAGGTGGGGGATCTTGTCTACCTATGCCTTCAACCTTACAAATAGTCCACACTCAAGGTAAAGGGAGCTGAAAAGCTCAAACCACGTTTCTATGGGCCATACAAGGTCAACAGATGTATCGGTAAGGTATCTTATGAGATGGAGCTTCCTAAGGGGAGCAAGATCCACAATATCTTCCATGTATCTTGCCTCAAGAAGGCCATAATTGGGAGGAATGTAGTTTCCAACATGGAAGTTCCTCCTATTGATGATGAGGGCCATTTGATCTTGTAGCCAGAAAAAATCTTAGACACAAGGGAGAGGCAGTTGACGAACAGAGTCATCAAAGAATATTTGATTCGATGGAGGAATCTACCAGATGAGGATGCCACTTGGGAGGGAAAAAAGATCTTGCAGCATCCTTCTTTACTGTTGCCTGTGGGCAAGCAACTTTTGAGCGGGGAGGACTGTAATGTTCCCAATTATCCATTGCTACTTGGAACATTATAATTACTCCATTTTTGAAATAAGAAGTAGGAGACACAATAAAATCTATCCCATTGTGAAAATGGATTGAGGTAGGAGGATAAATAAAGCCTCTTGAGTGTGAAGAGGAGCAAAAGCAAGGAGCTAGCTATAGTTGACCAAGTCAACAGTGCTATCACAAGGGAGGGAAAGCCAATAGGGCATTGTTTTTTTGAAGGAGGAAAATTTTCAAGGAAGCTACATCACCAATGAGTGGGGCTTGGGATGGAGAAGTTCACTTAGGATAAAAAGGAAGGGATAACAGCAAGAGGATTCATTCATTCATAATTCTTGCTTCAGTCCTATGACTGATTGCAAGCTTCATCTATTTAGCCAGAGTTGTAGCACTGTTTAGTGCAAGAGTTCTCATGCGGGAATTCTAGTTTCATCGTTGTATAGCTGATTGGCAGAGATAAGGAGGATATCTTGAGTTCAATTCTCATCAACTATCTTGATGAAAGCCATCCTCTGACCTTGATAGCATAGTCACTTCCAGTGAATGCGTTATTTCTATAGTAGCTGTAGTAGTTGGGGTTGCACCTATCCATTTGTGCTTATTTCAGAAGAGGAGGAGGTGATTTCCACTCCAGGAGTTCTACTAAGGGAGGCTTTGAGCCAATTCTTGTATTATGTGTCCCTTTTTGAGCATATAAGATATTTCTTAATACAGAGTTGCTGCGTATAGTGTTATTTTCTGTAGTGTTGTATCTTGTGTTGCTATTTTGCTGGAAACCCTTGCTGAAGGGTCCTAATGTGTTTGTAAAAGAGGTCAATCCTCTCATTTCTGATCTTATAATGAAAGAAAGCTTCAGATATATGTTTTTACATCTATTTCTATAGTTTTCATAACAAAAATAATGTTGTTGCTGCCTCCGAAATTTCTATTTTATGATGTACTATGGTTGTGATGCTTTTTATCATATTTGAGTTCGGGAGATCTATTTAATGTAGCTAAAGTTATTTTTTTATGATGTCATTCTATATTTAAGCTAAATACAACATATTTTAAAGGATCCAAGCACTGGAATGTGTTATTCTTGCACTGGTTTTCTTATACAACGTCCACATTGGAGATATTACTGAAATTCCTGAAAATGAATATTAATTTTTCTTTGTTTCTTTGACTATAATACAACCATGTGTGGTTAATATATTAGAATTATTTCATTATTTTTTGCATAAAACCTCTGAAAAATACATTTTGCAAGCTTCAGCAAAGTCTGCATTTTGAGTTTCTAGGTTCGGAATCTCCACAGTGAACATTTTTGTGTCAAAATTTTGTGTCACAACATTTTTCTAGATGATGGGTCTTGTTCTAGACCTAGAATGTTGACAAAAAAATGTTCACTGTGGAGATTCCGAACCCAGAAACTCAAAACTCTCACCACAGAAATCTAAAATCTACAAAAAGTCTGCATTAGCTAAGTCATGGGGTTTGGGCCTTTTTGAGCTGCACCAGGACTGGGAGATTTGTTTAATTTAGTAAAACAGATTTGTTTCAGATTATTTTCTGGGTGGCAGTCCCACATAGCATAAGTGAAAGTTTCCAACCGTTATTATCCCTTAATATTATTTTTTCTATTGGGAATAATGTTTTTGGCGCTGAAATAACTAAATTGAGGAAGAATAAACACTCCTCATGTGAAAGGAGGAAGAATAAAGTAGCTAAATTGAGCACCACATGGTGTAAACAGGGCTGGATCATGCTTGATCTAGACATTTTGATCAAGTCCACATGCACTATCTAGATACAATGTATCTCCTTGATGGACTGCGCAGTTTTAGGGGAGGATCACATGCATGAGTTGGAAGGCACATGTGGATGTGACCCATGGTGGAGAGGAGCACTTGCTATATACAAAGAGGAGGGGAGCCATTTTTCTTCATGCTTGATTATTATTTTTCTTAGCTTGTTGAGACTTCACTCCTCTTGATGTTTAGCAAGAATGTAGTGCTGCATAGCACTACGGTGTTCTCGGTTGGGAATCCCTACCTCATCCTCAGGGAAGGAGAGGTTGTAGAGCCTCATTTCCTCATTTCGGCATTTGGCCAAAGCTAGCTCCTTCAGTCATAGCGTTATTCCTGGATCAGGATAATTTTGTGCTGCAGAGTCCAGCAACAGAGGATCTCTTGAGTTGTTTTGAATTATCTTCAACAGAAATGTTTCTTTGTATTATATTCCTAAAATGTTTCTTTGATAAAGGGCTGTAATGTTCCTAATTTTTCTTCAATAAATTGGAACATTAATTTTTGACTAAATTCATTTAGGAGATGAATAATTTGGTAAGGAGGCCCAATGATAATAAAAACATAGATAAAATCCCTCTAGTATGGAAAGGGATCATCCATGCAACTATATCTCACACCCCTATGTGTGAAAAGAGACATTTGCAAAGAGGTTTAACCAAGTCAACTAGCGCAGGGTATGAGGTGGAAAGCACTATATGGGAGAATGCAGAGATAGAGGAGGGAATATTCCTTTATGGACGAAACCCTAATGGATGGGGCCCATGAAGGGAGAGCCTTCACATGCTATATATGGAGAGGAGGAGAGCCATTTTTATTCATGTATATGTTTATGATTACATGTCTATTCATACATTGTGCATTCTTTGATGTTTAGCAAGAATTGCCGGGAAACTCCTGTTTAGGATTTCCTCACCTTCTTGAGAGGCCTCTTGAAGGTTGGTTCTTCATTTTCCACATATCTTCGCTCAAGGCCAAAGAATCCTCCTCAAGAACAACAATATTGCTACAACAACATAATACTGTGTTGTAGGGTGTTGTAGTGGAGACTTCATAACACCTCTTCCATTGCTTGTTTTTCAGAGAAAGATTCTTTCCTTTCTTTTGGAGATTAGTATGGAAGCATTGGATCTGATTTGCAGATCTTGGCACTTGGCGATACTATTCTATTCCACTCACTTCGCAATCCCTCTTAGTGACTGCGTTATTTTCATGGAGTATCTGTAGTGAAGGTTTGCAGATTGATTGGAGGGTGAGATCTCAAGTGTAAGGATCAGCCTTCCACTTAGGAGATCCATTGGAGAGGGTTTACTTTAGATCTTTCATATTATTCAGCCTTCTCTATGTATTTATAGTTTCTGAGTTGCAACTGCTGCCCAGCAACTCCGACATTTTTGCCAATTTGTATATTTCAGCCAATCTCTTGGAGGATTGATGTATTTTTGCTTCTAAGGGTTAGATATTTTCTCCCTTGTCGTATTTGAGCTATATCATTTCCAAATCCATGTATTGACATTGTATTGCAGCTATATTTCATAATAGACCGCGTTGTCATAGCCAGAGGTTTCATATATGCAGCAGTGTTTCTTCATTTTCATGTACATGACTTGTTGAGGATTGCATTTCCTTTCTTGAGAGATTATTTCCTCAAGAACTTGTACTTTCTTTGATGATATAACATTATTTATTTTCTACCCATATCTTATTGTCTCACAACTCATAAAATAATGTTGTTGATTCTATTGTATGTTCATACACCATTGTAGCCCCATTCTTTGGGCAATTCCTGTAGGAGGAATATTACAAGGTCTATAGATAGAGTCTGTAGAGGACTAGGTAGCCTCTAGATATCATCCTTTCTATAAGGTGACATATCCAGTAAATTCCCCTATAGTCAATCTCTGGAATAGATTGTGATATTTCAGAAAAAGGAACATTACAGAGGACTATCAGTTAACAGGACAGACATTGAGATAAGTATAAAATAATTTCTAATCTCTGTTTTTCTATTCCTTGAAAAAGTAAGACTGTTTTCTTGAATTAAAAATATATTTTATATTATTCACTCTATTATTAGGAATGAATATGAATATCCTGATAATGTATGTTGGGGGAATATATACTTAAAAAAATGTATTATAGAATTATGATTTTCAGTGAAGACAGGGAATAAAATTAAATTCTCAGTACAGGAAAACTTAATTGTTAAATGATAGAAAGGAAGGTTTTAGTAAAATAATTTATACTCTAAAATTCCATAATACTTTCCAGAACTACATGAATAGTTAAACTGTCCAATTATTTTTAAAGAAATTTGTAAAGAAATGCATGTAAAGGCACATAACTATAGAAAGGAAGTTTCCTGTAATGGAAAGGCACTTGTGTTTAGACCTGAGCCCTATGAAGACTAGGCAAGGGTCACAGTCCCCAGACCGAGACAGAGTTGCAAAATTCATTGTTCTACAACTTACTACAAAAAAGAAAAAATATTTAGAAAGATCGCCATGAAAAATACTGTAACAAGGATATTTTTGGACTACTTAGTAGAGAAGCACAAGTTAGCACATGAAGTATGCATGTTGAATTAAGATATAGATGAATTATAAATATGATGAACTTTATGTAATATCACTGAAAATTGTCATAGGAAAGACCTAACAGTACATAAACCAAGATTTAATCTGTTGATACCTTTGCTTATCAAAATATTAAAATCAATGAGAGAAATACCCACGGCATGGGTTCTCACATTGACTAGAACAAATATTCAAGATTTATAAAAATTATATACATTATCCAAACAAAATTCTCAAGTTATCAATGAAAGGACTCAGTATAAGGGCTCGAGAGCCTGTATATATATATATATATATATATATATATATAACCCTTAAAAATATAATTGAAGGACTAATAAAAACATACCAATGCTCAATGAATAAAAAAACATATGTATTAACACTGAGATTCTAAGGATGTCCATTCCGGAATATCGAACAAGTACCAAGCTGGCATTGTCAAAATTCTTGAGGAACCCTGAAGACACAGGGGATTTTTAGGAGGCGCCATAGAAAATTTACAGACTTCAAACATCGATGCGGAATCGGAAACACGGTTTGGAATTACCTGAAAACCTGATGAAGAAATGGAAACAAGAACTGATCTCTCTCACATGAGGAACGAAAGCAAGAACCAAGCTCCCTCTCTAAAAAAAATATGGAAACCCATGCCTGAAACAGGGAAAATAATACCATAAGTCGATTTAATAATAAATGAAACATAAATAACTTGAAAAACAAAATTGGGAATGAAAGAAATGTTGTTGAAGTATGATTACGATGGGTTTAACATGATACAAAGTTCTGCCATGTTCTCATAACTCTGGAAAGCCGTAATACACCTTGACGAGACCGAGCTCAACAAAACCCTCCTCAATTCACAAAATAGTTATGCTCATGGTCAGCGGTGAAGGAAAAACCCAAAATGGATTTAAGACAAGCTAACTTACGGCCACAATAACCAAAAACAACCATAGCATACAAAGACTAGCTCACTGAGCAGTTTCCAGGAGACAAATCACTCTGCAATAATTGAAATTAGAGGTATGAAATTGGAAGGAGGTTATCGGTATAAGGAATGGAATATGTGGCATAGCGGACTGCATATAGCCTCCATCAAGACAATACCTCATACCCACAGGAAAAACTGATTCGAACCAGAATGAAGAATGTTGCAGAGCAGTTTGACAACCAGCGTGGCAAAAGAATGAGGAAAAATGCTCGCGGTGAGGCGAGTATTTTCCCTAACTACTTTGGAGGCCTCAGATCTGACGGATCTAGGTTTACAACATCAGCGAAAAAGATCATGTCACTGAGATTCGTAAACAATTTTTCACCGCAAAATGCCACTGGCCGATGTCATTTGAAGGGTTAAATAAAATCTAAAACTAATCACTTTGTATTGAATGACCGCATACCAATTAGCAAATCACCAACTAATCATATTAAATTTCACATTAACCATTGTACTGCGTGGTACTTCCAAATCATATAAACATATCATTTCCAAAGTCTAGAATGATTTACGAATATATTTCAACATTGATTTATGTGGTTTGTCTATTGTTAAGGAGATATGAATAGCATGTCTCCCTATGATAAAGGTAAGTTCTTACAATATTTTCACAGAGGAAGAAAATTATATATGATGTTATTGCATATAGATTATATTCATGATTCATTTTAATATAAGGTGGGTTAGAATTATGAGACTTGCAAATATGGATTATAGATGATGTAATACGTTGTGCTAAAGATGATGTGTTATCTCGTGCCAAGTTTGACTTGGGTAATTTTTTTTTATTTGGTAATTTTATTATTTTCGTAAGTGTATAGTTGTGACAAGTGGTATCAGAGTGAAGTTTACACACTGGGCTAGATGGGCCAATGTGATAACATGGATGTTTCATTTTTTTTTCTTGTGTTGAAACTCTACATAGTGATAGAAACGTTATTCAGAAGTTTCAATGAGGAGAGGGACTAGTCATAAAACTCCTAGAAATATAGGGGAAACCTATTCCTTTCCCAATCCTAAGGTCAACCTAGAAATGTGGGTACAACTAAGCGTAGACCACCATCAACAAACCAGTAGGATACTGGAGGAAAAAAAATGCCAGGAAAATAGATTGTTGGATACGGCACAACAAATTCAAATAGAGATGACTCAAGTTTGAAGTGATAATGAGAAGTTAATGAGAGAAAAAGAAAATATACTAAAAATCCTCTCGGATAAGAAGAACCATCATACTGCACACCCTAGCTTGGAAAGGGACATCCATGGAGAGGATGAGCAACAACAACAAGTGCATGATCACCTAGAGGGGAGTCGAACTCAATAGAGTAACAAGAGTAGAACCTATAACGAAGCCGAATCTGGTAATTTATTAGACCAGCAAGAGCTAAAGAAACATAAAGTGAACTTACAAGGGGAATTTTGGAAAATCAAACTCCCTACATTCGATGGAGAAGCCGAGGAGATGGTGGAGGCCTGGATAATAAATATGAATAAGTACTTCCAAGTTTATGAATACAAAAACAAACTCAAAGCTTGCTAAGATATTTACCAATTGAGGCAAAAGGCTACATTATGGTGGGAGGAGGTGAAAATTTTACGTGGAATAGAAGACCAGAACATGATGTGGGATGAGTTCCAGCAATATTTTAAAGACAAGTACTTGACTAAATAATTTTATGATGCAAAATCACGAGAGTTTAATGATCTAATGTTGGGGAAAAATTCTATGGATGAATTCATCAAAAAAATTACCTCTGTATTAAGATATGTACCATACTTAAGAGATGAAAAATAAAAGGTACAATGATTCTTGAGTAGCCTGCCTGCTCACATGAAGGAAAGAATCGAGTTTGTGAACCCAAAAACCATAGATGAAGCGATAAGGAAGTCCAAAATGTGTTATCATCAGTCTAAGGTTAAGGGGGAAGTTGGTTAAAGTTAGTGATCAAGGTCGATATTAGTGGTTGCCCACCTAATAAATTTGGACCTGTAACATCAATTCTTGCAGCTTTTCACTTCCAGCAGCTTACTATTTTTAGCAGGTTTTCGGGTCCTGCACACTCGAAGCCATTTTGGGGCATTAATGATCCAGGTGGATATTGGTGGCCACACACCTATTCCATTTGAACCCTACCATCAGTTCTTTCCATTTTTATGTTTCAACAAAACCTACTATTTTTAGAAGTTTTTCGGGTCCTGAACTTCCGGAGATGTTTTGAGGCCCTAAACAACGTTTTTTTGGGAAAACCGAGAGTGACACAACTTATATTTCTTGCAAGAAAAGTTGTATTCCTTGGAAAAATATTTCTAATAAGCTATTGAGCACATCAAAGGGAGATCATATGCCAAAGTTACGTCCTCGAGAAGTTGAAACACCAATTTATCCAAACGGGGCCCATAGTTTTGGCGCTTCATCTCCTAGCGTTAGGTTTTTGGACGTTTAGAATTTTAAATTGTTTCTAAATAATAAATAGGCCCTCAAGCCTCATTTTAACATATTTTAGGGGCTAGTAGCCATCACATCTCTTCTCAGGGATACACTCCCACTACCCTAGCTCATCTATTCCCACTATGTCTGTAATAGGCCTTCAAGCCTCAATGTAACATAATTCAGAGGCCTGTGTATGCCATATATGTTCTCAGAGATATGCTACTAGTGCCCTAGCTTATTTCCATTATGTTTGTAAGCTTATTTCAGTCATTCTTTTATTAATAAAATGAAGCATTATTTCCACTGCATCTCTGTATTTATGGTTACATATGTATTCTGTTTCATTCCTGCATAAATCCATATTAGTTAGCTACCTAAGAAAGGACAGAAAAGTTCCCTGGGTTTTAAAAATAACAGAACATGAAATTATAAAAATTCTGCTTTAAACCAGGAAAATAAACAAATTGGGAGAAATCAGTAGAAACCCAGAAGGGAAACTCAAGAACGCCATACAGAGGCTTCTAGGAGACCTAAAATTGGACAACCACAAAATCCCCCATTGCAATGTCGGGGATGTCATGAAGTGCATTATTTCAAGAATTTTCCTACTCGAGGGAGAAACAAAGTGGCAGCTAACCTACAAGAGGCATATACAGTGGGAGATGTGGCGCACAACATACCCAGGATCAATGTTGTTCTAGAATATAGATAAGTTGACTTTCAACCAACCATTATTGAACTGGAAGGTAAGCTTAAAACTCAATCTCTTTCCATTTTGGTTGACCCTCATGCCAGTTTGAGCTATATAAACCCCCACATAGTAGAAAGTTGTAAATTGCAAAATCGGGAGTTTAAGAATCCATGGCTGGTTCATTTGGCTACGAGGGTCAAAAGGAGATTTAATGCCAAGGTTCCAAATTGTGAACTAGACATAGGAGGTCAGCACATAACTATAGAGTTAAACATATTACCTTTGGGTTCATATGATATTTTATTGGGTATGGACTGGTTAGAAAGACATTGGTTGTTAGTGGATTGTAAAGATAAAATTATCTAATTTAAATCTAAAGACGATACCTGACAAGAATTTCATGGAGTTAAGAAACCACTTCAGTTACGCCCCATTACTGCATCTCAGTTGAGTAAATGCATTAGAAAATTATGTAAGCTTATGCAATTCAGGTGGGTTTCTCAAATTCCAAAGATAAAATCCTCATGATGGAGAATATTCTTGTTATACAGGAATTTATGGATGTGTTCCTCGAGAGTATCCTAGGACTTCCACCAAGACGAGATATTGATTTCACAATAGAAGTGCTACCTGGGGCAACACATGTGTCAAGAACACCTTACAGAATGAGTGTACCTGAATTGACAGAGTTAAAAATGTAGTTGCACGAGCTAATGGATAAGAGATATATTCGGCCAACTGTGTTTCCTTGGGAAGCATCGATGATGTTTGTTAAGAAGAATGATGGAATTATCCGTATGTGTATGGATTACCAATAGCTTAATAAGTTGACTGTCAAAAAATAAGTATCCATTGCCATGCAGAGATGGCTTGTTTGACCAAGTAAAAGGGGAAACATTATTTTTCAAATATTTATTTAAGATCGGGATATCATCAAATATGAATTAAGGATGAGGATATATCAAAAAAATATTTCGTACCCGATATGGGCACTATGAATTCGTGGTGTTGCCATTTGGGTTAACCAATGCACTAGCAACCTTCATGAGTTTGATGGATGGCATATTTCACCCATTCTTGGAAAATTTTCTTTTAATATTTATAGATGATATACTGATCTACTTTAAAAATATGGAGGAACATAAGGAACATTTACATGTACTGCTAAAGATGTTGTGAGAACACTAGCTATACGCTAAATTCAAAAAATGTGATTTTTACAAATAACATATTCAGTATCTCAGACATGTGATATCCACTGAAGGGATTTTAGTGTACCCAGAAAAGATAAAGATGATCATGGAGTGGAAAGTCCTAAAGAATGTGGCGGACATAATTTTTTTTATGGGATTGGCTGGTTATTATCGACGTTTCATCAATAAATTCTCTAAAATAGATTTTCCCATTACCTCCCTACAATGGAAAGGAAAAGTTTTTAAATGGAACCAATAATATCAAAAAAGTTTTGAAAAGATGAAGGAATTGTTAACCACTACACCAATACTGAGTGTGGAAAATCCGAGCAAGGATTTTGAGGTATGCACTAATGCATGAAAAGAAGGAGTCGGGGTAGTTTTGACTCAAGAAGGTAAAGTCATTGCATATGAATCCAAGAAGTTAAAGGAGAACGAGAAGAGGTATTTTGCATATGATTTAGAGCTAACGATAATGGTGCATGCCTTGTTGGCCTAGAGACATTATTTACTTGGGAAAATATTTGTATTAAGAACAAACCATAGTAGTTTGACCAACTATTTTAAGCAAGATTAATTGAATTTTCACCGCGAAATATGGAATTCATTCTTTAGTGAATTTGATTTTATATTCAACATATGAAAGGAAAGGAGAACCGTGTTGTGGATGCTTTGAGAAGGAAATTTCATGGCATCTATGAACTATATTTCAACCAAGTGGAATCCAAGTCCCAGTGACAGATTATGGAGGCAGCAAGAATGGACCTTGAGTATCAATTCTTATGGCAACAAGCAAAAGATAACTGTAAAGAGGGAAAAGAATCAGAATATGAGTTTAATGAAAAACAACTCCTAGTATAATGGAAGAATATATTCATTTCGAATGAAATAAGCCTGAAAAATTTGATTCTCGACGAATATCATAAAAGTTCCTGCGCAAGACACCCTGGATATCACAAATTGTTCACAACAATGAAAAAAGACTATTTATGGCCGAGAATACACAAATGCACTGCTGAGTACTTGAACTAATTCCTAGAATGACAAAAATTCAAGGTAGAACATCAACACCTAGCCAGGTTTCTTTAGCCTATTCTTGTACCTAACTGGAAGTGGGAAGTCATATCCCTTGAATTTATTACTAGGTTTCCAGGAAACAAGAAGCACATGACTCAATCATGGTGGTAGTGGATAGACTCATCAAGGTAGCTCATTTTATATATGTTCATTCCACATAAAGACAATACAAATTGTGGATATTTTCATGAAAGAAATTTCAGACTTCATGGTATCCCAAGGATTGTTATATCAAATTGGGATGTGAAATTTACATCTACTTTCTGGAAGACATTGTTTACTAGATTGAGAACAAAAAATCAGCTTCGTACTACTTATCACCCTCAAACGGATGCGAAAATGAAGAGGGCGAACCAAATTCTAGATGATATGCTAGGCATATACATAATGCAACAGCCTGCAAAGTGGGAAGAGTACTTGCATTTAATGGACTTTTCATATAACAATGGGTATCGAGAGTCCCTCAAAATGAGTCCCTTTGAAGTACTTTGCGGTAGACAGTGTTAGACCCCTATCAATTGGAGAAGTCCAGAAACTAAAATGATGATTGGACCCGATATGCTCGAAGAAACATAGTGTGAGGTAAGGAATATTAGACAAAACTTGAGGGTGACTCAGGACCGAAAAAAAGTATATGTAGATCAAAAAAGAAAATTTAGGGAGTTTTTGGTGGGTGACCACGTGTATGTAATAATTAAACCAAAGAGGAGCACCTTGAGGTGGAGTTCTTGTGCCAAATTCCCCCCTGGGTATTGCAGACCATTCCAAAGTTTGGAATGGATTGGGCCAATAGCTTACTGAGTAGCACTACCTAGCCATATTTTGGTACATAATGTGTTCCATATATCACTATTGAAATGATACATACATGGACCTAAGCATGTGATACGTTGGAAAAATATACATGTAAGTCCTGATTTCGTTATGATTTTCTACTATGAAAATTTTTTGTTGAAACTAATTAAGGTTCATATTTGTTAATGCATGTAGAACCAGATGGTGAGTTCGTGTTAGAGCCTCAACGTATTCTCGATCATAGAAAAATAATGGTATGGAGGCGAGTCATCCCCTAGGTTAAGGTGCAGTGGAAGAACTTTAGCCCAGAGGAGGCTACCTAGGAAGATGCAAGTTTCATGTGAGAAACATATCCGGAACTGTTTCCAAAAAATTAGGTAATATCAGGGACGATGTTTTCCTTAGAGGGGGGACATGTAACACTCCCTTTTATGAATTGAATAAGATAACGGAATTTATGATACATTAATAATTTCATTTAATTAAGCTGACTAACGAATATGATATTTGTTAGTAGTATTTGAATTTAATTATAATAAAATAAAACATGGATGATTTTATGGAGTAAAATAAATTAACTAAATCATGATTGTTTCCAAGAACCCATAGTAAAAGTAGAGACAGTTCTCACAGTTACCTTCCTAGAAAAGGATTTAATGAAAATCCCGAAGAGGGAAAAAGGTTCTGTTCAGAAGGAAACTAAAGGGGTTAAACAAATGCAAGTTGGTAGGAGTTTTCAAGAGCTGGAAAGTTGGCCAGTGGAGCTTTAGACCCTGAGATGAATAGGCTAGATTAGAAATCCTATGACCTATCTTCTCATCTAAAACTATATGATGCATAAGGCTCTCAGAAGGAGCAAGGAGGGATCAGAGGACGTGATTGTCTCTCTCATGGTTAGGAGGACCATCAATTAATAGGACAACCATTGAGATAAGTATAAAATAATTTCTAATCTCTATTTTTCTATTGCTTGAAAGAGTAAGATGATTTTTCGTGAATTGAAAATATAGTTTATATTCTTCATAGTATTATTAGGAATGAATATGAATATCCTAATAATGTATGATGGGGGAATATATAATTAAAAAGTTGTATTATAGAATTATGATTTTCAGTGAAGACAAAGAATAAACTTAAATACTCAGTACATGCAAAATTACTAGTTATATGATAGAAAGGAAGGTTTTAGTAAAATAATATATACTATAAAATTCCATAATACTTCCCAAAAGTAGATGAATACTTAAAATTTCCAATTCGTTTTAAAGAAATTTGTAAATAAATACATGTAGAGGCGGATAACTGTAGAAAGGAATTTTCCTATAGCGTAAAGGCACTGGGGTTTAGAACCGAGCCTTTTGAAGACTAGGCAAGGGTCACGGTCCCCAGGCCAAGACAAAAATGCAAACATCATTATTGTACAACTTACTACAGAAAAAAACATATTTAGAAAGATCCCCATGACAAATACTGTAACAAGGATATTTTTGGGCTACTTAGAAGACAAGCATAAATTACCACATGAAGTATGCATGTTGACTTAAGAGATAACTAAATTATAAATATGGTGAAATTTATGTAATATCATTGAAAGTTGTTATAGAAAATACCTAACAGTACATAAACCATGATTTTCCAGAATCTATCGATACCTTTGTTTATCGAAATATTAACACTGATGAGAGAAATACCCACAATAGGGTTCTTGCATTGACTAGAACAAATCTTCAAGATTTAGAAAAATTATATACATTCTCCAAACAAAAGTCTCAAGTTATCAATGAAAGGACTTGGTATAAGGGCTCGAGAGCCTGTATATATATAACCCTTATAAATATAACTAAAGGAATAATACATATAGACCAATTCTCAATGCTCAACGCATAGAAAAACATAAGTATTAACACTGAGATTCTACAGATGTTCATGCCAGAACATCAAAAGAATAGTAAGCCAGTGCTGTCAAAATTCCTGAGGCACCCTGAAGACACGGGGGATTTTCCCTCAGCCGCCATAGAAAATATACGGACTTCAAACATAGATATGGAACCAAAAACACAGTTTAGACGTACTTGAAAACCCGACAAAGAAATGGAAACGAGAGCTGATCTCTCTCACCAGAGGAATGCAACCGAGAGTCAAACTCCCTCTCTAAAGAAAAATCTAAAAACCCATACCTGAAACAAGGAAAATTATAACTTAAGTCCATTTAATCATAAACGAAACATAAACAACTTTGCACACAAAACTAGGAATCAAAGCAACGTTGTTGAAGTATGATTACCATGGGTTTAACATGATACAGAGTTCTGCCCTATTCTCATAAATCTGGAAAGCCATAATACACCTTGACGATACCGAGCTCAGAAAAACCCTCCTCAATTCACAAAATAGTTACGCTCACTATCATCGGTGAAGGAAAAACCTAGAATGTATTTAAAACAAGCTAACTTACAGCCAGAGGCCAATAATAACCAGAAATAGCCATAGCATAGAGAGACTAGCTCACTGAGCGGTTGCCAGGAGATGAATCACTCTGCAATAATTGAAATTAGCAGTACGAAATGGGAAGGAGGTTACCTGTATAAGGAATGGTAGATGCGGCATGGCAAACTACATACAGCCTTCATAAAAACAATACCTCATACCCACAGGAAAAACTGAGTCGAACTAGAATCAAAGTTGCAGAGCAGTTTGACAACTAGTGCGACGAAAGAATGAGGCGGAATGCTCTCGGTCAATTGAGTAGTTTCCCTAACTACTTCGGAGGCCTAGGATCCGACGTATATATGTTTACAACATCAACTAACAAGATCATGCCACCGAGATTCATAAACAGTTGTTCACCACAGAATGCCAGTGCCATATGTCCTTTGAAGGGTTAAATGAAATCGCAGAACAATCACTTTGTATTGAATGCCCGCATACCAATTAGAAAATCACCAACTAATCATATTAAATTCTGCATGAACCATTATACTGCGTGGTACTTCCAGATCGTATGAACATATCATTTCCAAAGTCTAGAATGATTTACGAATATATTTTAACATTGATTTATATGGTTTGTTTAATGTTAAGGAGAAATAAATAAGAAGTCTCCCTATGATAAAGGTAAGTTCTTAGAATATTTTCATGGAGGAAGAAAATTATATATGACGTTATTGCATATAGATTATAGTCATGATTCATGTTAATATAAGGTGGGTTATAATTATGAGACTTGAAAAAAAAATTATGGTAAGAACTTAAGGTTAGGATTATAGATGATGTAATATGTTGTGTTAAAGATGATGTGTTATGTTGTGCCAATTTTGACTTTGCTAATTTTTTTTTATTTGGTAATTTTATTATTTTCTCAAGTCTATAGTTGTGACAAACTATCTTGACTAGTTTTAATTATAATATATTATAATATTAATATTTGATTCAAAATGGTTAATTAATTGTGATTTTTTGGTTGTGTTTGTTTGTTTAACCTTATTTGTGTTATATTTTTACTATTTTATTATTATTTTAATTTTTAATTTTACTATTTTTATTATTATTTATTAATTTCTCATTCAATTTAATTATTTTAATATTTTTTTCTAACTATATTGACTAGGTTTAATAATAATTTATTTTCTTAAATTTCATTTTCATTAATTTCTTGTTATGGTTTTGACATTGACCATTGCATACCTGCATCATTAATATTGAATGATTTGTATTAGCTTAATCGTCATTCTCCTAATGATGAACTACACTGAGTAGTAATGTGATTTTCATAAAATAACTTAATACTTTTTGGAATTTCAAAAATTTGAAGCATAAATTTTGTTCACTAGGTAGTTGAGTAGTAAATGTTGTAAATGTTAAAAATTATATAAAAATGAAAGATTTGTCTAAAGATGCTACAAATTCGCCAAAAAAGTTATTTTTGATGTTTTCATTGGAAAAAATTATGATCATGAAAGTTTTTGAATCCTGTACCCAAAATCTTGATAGGTGTAACCCATATTTTCCAACTTTTCTTCTTATTTTTGGAAAAAATCATACCAAAATTTTTACTATTTCAAAATTTGTAAGCTCCTTAGAATACTCTAAAGATGAAAAGTTTTGAATGTAATAATATGTATATTTGTGTGATACCAAGTTTTACCTTTCAAAGCACATATAAATTGTAAATATGGCAAGGCATAGTTCAATTCATAAATTCACGCAATGAGATTTAAGGAAAAATGAGACATGGGAAAAATGGCATATGGCGTGACTGTAATGATTGGACCAGGTTGATGACACTTTTCAAGATGTTTTTGGTGTTTTTAGACAAGAAAAAAAAAGTAAATGGACTCTATGATGTTATTGTACATGTCAACTCAATTATCATTAAAATATGGACAGTGAAGTATAGTTAATATAGATTCATCTAAAGCACAGACATAACATGAGTGGAAAGGGATCAAATTTAATTTTCTACAAACTTATTTTAGAATATATAAAACAATGTGTAATTGTTGACTATTTGAATTGCATTTTTGAACGTTATAATTTATTCATAACTTATATTGGATATTTGATTTTATTAGACATTAAAATATTTTTGAAATGCATAAGGCCTAGATATCGCACTCACATATTTTTTTTTACTTCTAATTAATTTACATGATATTAGGCCATATGGAAAACTAATTGAAAATGCATAACATATATTTTATAATCCGAAAGATTGAAAACCAATGATGTGATTAATCCGAAAGATTTTCTATCAACATATATTTTATTTTTCATTTTAATTATTATAGCCCACATTTTTTTTTATTTAGAAAATATTTTATTTTTATTTTAAGAGGGGACATACTTATGCATAGCCTTCACACTCGGAAGTGTAAATTCATTTTAACCATGTATCTACCAAGATCCTAGAGGGATCAAAGCTGAAGCTTGAAACAATATTTACACGTCAATTAAAACATTTTAGTACCGGGTAAATATGTGATTAATATAGATCTATGTGGTAATTTTCCAATGTTTAAATTGTATATTTTGATATTTTATCGTTATTAATATTTTATATTAAAAATTGAGTTAGTTACACATTTTCCTCTTATTAAAAAGTTACTACTCTACTTTATCTTCAATTACTTTTTCCTTTTTGAGTTAAGGTTTAAATTATTACACACCCATATATAAACACACACTTTCTGTAAATAGAGAATATTCATACTTAAATATATTATTTAATATGAATATTCAAACAATTTACTTAACTTTTATATATATATATATATATATATATATATATTATTTAAGATAGAAATCTAAATATTTCATTTATTATTTCAAGGGTGAAAGTGAAATATCAACAACTTCGTTAATTGTTGTGTTAATAAAATTTTAATTGTTTATTCATATTCTTTTGAGTACGTGAGATACTTACACATATCCCTCATACTAGGTTGTAGAATGAGCCTCTAGGCTCAATCATTACATAATAACAGGGTGAGAAAGTGAACCAATGAAATTCAAAGTAAATAAATTAAAAATTATTAAAAAATACTAAAATTTAATTTCTAATGTTAAACTTTGGAGAGCCTCCAAATTGTTATAGTCAAAAGAAACTAAACCACACAATATATTTTTCCTTTTAAATTAATATAGGAGATTCAACTTGTGTGAGGCTGCACAAAAAAGAATTCAAGAGTTGGTAATCCCTATATACAAAAATCTAGTTTGTATTATTTGTATTGGTGTAACTACTATTTATTAGATGTCTAACAATTTTTTTCTTTAAGTCATGAATTAAATAAATTGTAACTTTACTTTAAAATAATAATAAGTTAAACATATATACATTTCAAAATAGACATATACCAAAATTTTTAATGATGGGGAATTACTCTTACTTTATCACAGACATTTGTTACAACATCATGATTCAATACCATTGCTTATCATTACCACATGCTCAAAAAAACTGTAAGTCATTTAATACGACACTTTTTCATATGACCTTATTTTTAGTAAATGAAAATTGAAAAATAAAATGACATAAGTATTTTGAAAATAAGTGTTAGCCTTTAATTTTTGTATACTATTAAGCGAACAAATATAAATTTAAAAATACTAAAATCTAAATCCCATGTTGATCACCAATTTCATGCACCTTTCACTTCACAAAGTAAATATAATCAAATTTGGTGCAACTAATTTTGAAAACATTCTCATAATCACGCTCACAATTTCACATTTTTTTAATGAATAAATTAATAAAAATATAGTAATCTCAACTTCACCTTCATACGGCTCTAGTACCTAAACAATTATTATAGTTTTTCCTAAAGTTTGATGATGATTATAGTTATTGCATAAAGCACGAGCTATACATTTGTACCCGAGAAGAAATAGTTGTGTCAAACTAGAGTTGTGCAAAGTGGAGGACGTGTATAGAATAATGAAGGTGTGCAAGAGGGGGATGTGTGTAGAACAAGGAATAAAAAATTTCTTTCACATATATAAAATTTCAAAAAAAATATATTATTTAACTATTAAATTTGTAACAGAAAAAATGTTTTTAAATATCTTTCTTTTAAAGATTCAGTTCAAATAAATTTGAAAAATAAATTTATATCATTTTTAAATATTTTAAAAATAATATATCACCTTATTTTCTATTTTGTTTGTCTACTATAAAATGTAGAAATTATTGCATTACATATAAACTATTTGTAACTAAAAAACTGTGTAAAAAAATGACACTTCAGATGGGAATGACATTTTACCATATAATAAACTAAGAATAAAAATTAGTTAAACAATAATATAACTTGTAATAAGATAACATGGAGTCTTGTACAACATGATAATGGGAATAATTCTTCAATATAAACTTAGAGTGCATCATTTAAAATTGTTGAGTGCTTCCCACCAGTAAGAGCTACGAGATGAGGATTTCCATGTCATTTAACAAAAAGCTTGATGCTAGGCCATGTGACTACCTATAAGTACATACGCCTTAATCGTAAGAGTATAGGGTGTGGTTAACGAGAAGTGAGTGACGAGAAACTTGGCATCACACCATAAAGTTTTATTAAGTGTTCCTCAAGTTCTTGACCAAAGTTATGATAGCCCTATGTGAAGTTCGATGATGGTTAAAAAAAATAGTTTTGTCGAACGAGAGGTGTAGATTTGATAATTTGTGTGAATAAAAAATATGAGGAAAAAGTGAATGCGTGTGTTGAGGGAATGAAATACAAAATACCTAGTGCTATAGCGTGATTTCTGGGAATTTTCCTTACAAATAATACTCAGTTGCTTTTATTTGTACAGTATATATATAAACCGACATGATTTTATTTTCTTTTAGAGGATTCAACTTGACTCATTTTGGAAAATAAATTCACGGCATCTAAAACATTTTAAGAAGTACTGTATCACCTTGTTTTCTTTTTTCGTTTTCTACCATACACGATGTATATTATTGCAGTATATATAAGTTATCTATGGCTAAATTCAGTGAATAAGAAATGTGCTTCACTTAAAAACAATTGAACATTAAAAAAATGGCATTTATTAAATAATAAAATTAAAGTTAAAATTATTTATATTATATTATAATTTAAAATAAGATAAACGTGGATTTTGAGACCAGTCATTTTTGGGATAAAATCGATGAATTATTTAAAATTGTTGAGAATCATAGACTAACAAGATTCACAAGACAGATTTATATATCATTTAACAAAAATATTCACATCATTGAGCCTAAAGGCTCATTCTACAACCCAGTATGCTCGGAAGCCAAAATATATAAATAAATAAATAAAATTAAAAAAATAAAATTTAATTAATTTCCACTTGAAAAATAATTTAAATAACGATATAAATGAACAACTAAAAATTCATTAAAAAAAAATTTAAACTATATAAATTTAAAATATGAAAATGTTTACTAACACTCAAAAAATAGATATGGTAAATAAATAAAAATATAATAAACCATAAGTATGATAAATAAATAAAACCTCTTTTTATTCTATATTTAAAAGAACACAAAAAGAGGTTTTATTTAGGTGAAACCTATGGGCCAAATACCATGGGACAAACATAGAGAGGGAGAGAGAGAGAGAGAGAGGAAGGAGAGAAGAGAGAGAGAGAGGTGGGAGAGAAAGGAAGAGAGAGAGTGAAGAGAGGCAGGGAAAGAGAGATGGATATGAAGGGGGAGAGAGAGGGAGGTAAGAATAAAGGCATAGAGGGTGAAATGTGGAGAGAGAGAGAGACAGAGGCACTGATAAGGAAGATGGAGAGAGAGGGAGAAAGGATAGCAGGATGGAAGAGAGATAGAAGCGGGAGAGAGAGAGAGAGAGAGAAGGAGGGAGTGATACATAGATAAGTTGGAGAAAGAGAGTGTATTTTTTGGGGTTGATATATAGAGACAAAGGGAGATAGAGATATAGGTGGAAGGTGAAGAGAAAGAAGAGATACATGGAGAGAAGGAGGGAGAGACAAAGAAATTGATAGATATGGATTGAGAGAGCGTGTGTGTTTGGCTCGGTGATATAAAGAAACAAAGAAGGAGATATGGAGGGAGATAGAGATATATATGGAGGGGGGGAGATATGGAAGAATATGTGTTGCAGTAATGCATTGATGTCGATGTATGTATGGTGATTTTAATCTATTTGATTGTTTGCACTAGATGAATTTATTTTACTGTAGATGTTGATTTGTAATTATATTTCATTTCTTGCACTAGATAGATTGATTTCAATGTATATGATTTATAATCCTATTTTATTGATTGCACTAAATGCATTGATTTTAGTGTAGATGGTGATTTCTAATCCTATTTGATTTCTTGCACTAGGTGTATTAATTTCAATGTATATGTTGATTTCTGATTATATTTGATTTCTCTCACTAGATAAATTGATTTCAATATATATGATTTCTAACATTAATTGATTTCTTCAACTAAATGCATTGATTTCAGTGTAGATGGTGATTTTGCTAATCCTATTTGATTGCTTGCACTAAATGGATTATTTGGTCGTAGATCGTGATTTCTAATCTGTTTGATTGCTTGCTCAGATGCATTAATTTCAATGTAGATGTTGATTTAGTGATTATCTTTGATTGTTTTCACTAGATACGTTGATTTAAATGTAGATGATTTAGTCTAATCTATTTGATTTCTTGCACTAAATGCATTGATTTACTGTGTAGATGCGTCATTTCAGCTCTAATCCGTATTTGATTGCTTGCACTAATGCACTAATTTTACAGTGTAGACTCGTTGTTTTTAATCCTACGTTTCCTACATCCACCAATAGCATTCATGTTGTAGATGTTAGATTTCAACCCTATTTGATTACGCATTAAAGCGATTGATTTAAGTGTTGTTTTTTCTAATCTGTTTGATTTCTGCTTAGATGCATTTGATTTCATTGTATATGCTGATTTCACTGATTTGATGCGAAATGGATGTATGATGGTACACTTTCAATTTTTAAAGCTCTCTGGATTTAATAGACATGTACAATGAATTTCTGTATGCTCTACATTATTGACAATGTACATCTCATTTTGTGTATATAGGTAATTAAACCAATTAATATTGAGAAAGAGAGACAAGGTGTGATGTTTACTACAAAGTGACTAGAGCTAAATATTTAATTGGCTTATGATTCAAATATCATCTTTTCATACGGTCGATATCAATGAGAAAGAGATGACAAAACTAACATATAGGTTACAAAATAAGAAGTAGTAGAAGGTGGTTTGAGTTATTAGTAATCGTAGTGACAATGAAGACTACTTTTTAATTGAATTAATTCTTATCATTCATAGTTTCTTTCATTTAATCAATAGTATTATATCACATTTTCAGTGCATGCAAACATTTTATTTCATCATTAAAGTTATTTTACAATGTTGTCTGTACATCAACAAAATGGAGTAACAGTAAATTTAAAATTAAATGACTCAATAAATCTTAGAATATTTAAAATGGTTTTTATTAGTTTGATGCATTTTTCTGTTATTGACAAAATTAATCTGCTATTCTCCAAATTGAACAAGATTTTCTTGGTGTTTTACCTGGAAATGAAGCAGAACTAGATCCAAAACTCCGAATCTATCTGTACCTGAGACGGGGATCAAATCTCTCGGGTGGCTCTTTCTCAAGTTTGCACTTTCAAAAAAGGTGATAGATTTTTCCTGGTTCCCATATTTGAAACGAGCCTAGATAATAACTGCAGACTTTATCTCATTTTGCATTAAGGGGACGAAATCTCTAAATTTTGTGTAGCCCTTTCCACTCAGTTTTCATACTCCAAAAAGGGGTTTTCACCTCAAGAGATTTGATCACTCTCGATAACTGACCAGATCCAAAGCTAAGATGGATCCAGACTATTTCTTCTGAGAGGCGCATTCTCGACCCTAATTACAGCCTTCATATGTGGTATATTATAAAAATAAATAAAAAATTACAATAAAAAAAATTAAATAATTTTGACTTAATATTAACACCTGTCATATCAATGGTAAAAATAATTAAAATTCTGACAAAACTTGAATTCAAGCAATACCAAATTTAAAATATGAAAAATGTTTATAGCATATAAAGATATGAGTAAATAAAATATGGACATATAAATAAACTCTTTTTAAAAAGCACCTAGGAAATTATATTAATGAATAATGAAAAATATAAATAAACTAGAGGTATGGTTAATAAATAAAACCACTTTTTATATTTACTCCATAAGCAACTTTATATTTAAAGAAACTCAAAAAGAGGTTATATTTAGGTGATAAACCTATGGGCCAAATGCCACGGGACAAATTATTATTAATAACATGAGACAAATACCATGGGCCAAATACCATGGACAAAATTATTAATAATACCATGCAAAAAACATTATTAAACCTAACATTAATATTAAAATATTATTATTATTATTATTATTATTAAAAAATTATTCATATTAATATATTATAGTGTTAATATTATTAAATTTAATAGCTTTAGATTAATAAAATATTATATTTTTTATATTATAATATATATTAGTATATCATAACATATTATTGAGGTGAGAAAAGAAAGCTAGAGGGCGTTATTATAAGGAGAGAATGGAGATAGGTGGAAGGAGATAGGAAAAGATGAATGAAAAGTGAAAGTTGAAGAGAGGAATGAAGATATAGATGGAGACATAAATATGGAGGTGGGAGAGAGAGAAGGAGAGAGGATGAGAGAGAGATAGAGAGAGAGAGAGAGAAGAAGACAAGGAAAGTAAGAAAAAAAGGGAGAGACCATTGGGGAAAGGAAGGAAAGAAGAGGGAATCAAAGAATCAATTTATGATGAGGAAGAGGAAGAGGAGCGCCGCAAATAGAGATGACAAGGGAGATGCTGGAGGGAGAGTTTCTATGTTTAGATGAACAAAGAACGTCTATTAGTGATGTTGGAAAGAAAGGGAGAAAAGGAAAGCAAAAGGAGGGATATAATTATTTATCAGTTGGAAAGTGAGATAGAGTGTAGAATTGAGAAAGGATTGGAGGGACAAGAGAGAAGGGCAGAGAGAGAGAGTGGGAGATAGAAGGAGAAAGAGAAAGAAAGAGAGAGGAATAATAAAGGGAGGACTTATTAAAGGAAGAAAAAGTGATAGAGAAGGGTCACCAGGAGAGGGAGAGATAGGGTGATAGGAGGAAAGAAGAGAAGAAGGAAGGAAGAAAAAAAGAGACTGGAAGAAAGGAAGGAGAGAGGGAGGACAGAAGATGAGTTGAAGGAAAGGAGGATGAGATGGTGTTGGATGGGGGGAGAGATGGAAGGAAGATGAAGACTTAGGAGAAGTAGTGGAGGAAAGTGGAAGAGAGGAGGGTGAATGAGAGATAGAGTATGTGTATGTTTGGGGTGACATATAGATGCAATCTTTGAGACATCCTGGAAAAAGTGGGAGAAGAGGAAGGAGAAATTTATATGGTAAACAAAGTTGTAGGTGAATATAGAGAGAGAAAGTGGGAAAAGGAAGGTATGAGAGGTAGGAAGAGGATCTTGGAGGATAGAAAGAGTGATCAATGAAAACCTGGGAATTAGGCATTGAGGAGAGAAAGAAGTAATGATAAGAGATATAGAGAGAGGGAGAAAGGATAGAAGGAGGGAAGAGAGATAGAAGTGGGGGAGAGAGAGAGAGAGAGAGAGAGAGAGAGGGGGGAGTGATACATATATAGATTGGAGTAATAGAGTGTATGTTTTGGGGTTGATAGAAAGAGACAGAGGGAGATAGAGATATATGTATAAGTGTGGAACAGGAAAAGTAGATAGATGGAGAGAGAAGGGAGGGAGGGACAAAGAAATTGATAGATATGGGTGAGGAGATAATGTGCGTGTTGGTTGGGTAAGATAAAGAAAGCAAATAAGGAGAGATGGGAGAGAGATATAATTATGGAGATGGGAGAGAGAGAGAAAGAAGGATTGTTGCAGTAAAATTAAAGCATTTTGCAAATATGATGTATTTACTAATCCATTTGATCTGCTTTGCACTAGATGAATTTATTTTAGTGTAGATGTTGATTTGTAATAAATATTTATTTTTAATGGTACTAGTTGCGTATGATTTCAATGTATATGATTTATAATGCACTATTTGTTTTAACTTTCACTAGAAAATGCAAATGATTTTAGTGTAGATGGTGATTTCTAATCTCTGTTTGATTTCTGCAATAGATGAATTCATTTTCAATAGTTATGTTAATATATTATTTGATATTTGATTTATTTCACTAGTATGAATTTGATTTTCAATGTATATGATTTTAATAGCTGTTTGATTTCTTGCACTATCAAATAATTGATTTCTATGTCAGATGGTGATTTCTAACTCTATTTTATTTCTGTACTAAAGATGCATTAATTTCAGCCTAGATGAGTGATTTCTAATCTTATTTTGAATGTACTGTAACTTTGGATGCATTAATATCAATGTAGATGTTGATTTGTAATTATATTTGATTTCTTTGATGGTAGATGTGTATTCCCACTTTAGTACATATAGCTTCAAAGAGGAATATTAGAAATTTTGTTGTCTACACATAGTGTAGGTAAATATATAGCCATATATAGTATGTATGTACCTTGAATAAAATCCTGGAAGATATGAAAAGAAATGCTCTTCATGAGTACAGGATATCTGATACGAAGTATGAATTTCATGCCTGGATAATCAGTATAGAAAAGGACACTATGATGTCAAGTTGATCTGACACGAGATGCAATAGCGTTGGGATAAGAGGTGGAGACCACTTGGAGAGACAATGTAGTATTAATGGAGGAAGTTTTCTTATGGTGGCAGAAACCCTTAAGGAGTGGGATCACGGTGGAGAGAGTTACGACTTTTTTGTAAAAGAAAGGGCAAGGTAGCCATTGTTTCTCATTTTTTGAATCTATGATTTGCTATGGTCCGTTTAGACTCTTGTGTAGTCTCCTGACGTTTACTGTGATTTGTAGTACTTTTTATCACAAGGATCTCATATTTTGGAATCACTTTATCTTCACTAGAGGCCTCTTGAAGGATCCTGCAGCATGCTTCATTCTCATGACTAAAGTTTGAAGGCTGAAAGCTGACCTCCTTTCAGTACAACATTATTTCTACTCAAACTATATACATTATGTTGAGGTGTTGAGTGAGGTTCCACTGACTACCTCACTTTTAATTGTTTTTCAAAGGAGGGAGCTTCTTAGTCTTTGGAAGGTTGGTAAGTAACTTTTTTAGAGATTATTGCAGGACCTTGGAATTGGGCGTCAATTCATTCCCTTTCACCTACAGCGGTATCAGATAGCAGTATCTGCTATTTCCGAGATGGAGCATTTGCAAAGTGGGGGTTTGCAGTATTGTTTTGGAGGGTGAGATCTTCAGTGAGGTAGGATCAAACCTTTTCACTTGAAGAGATCCATTGGAAGAATTTTTGTCATAAGTGTAGTATCTTCATTCCCAGCTCTACATCCGGTTCCCATTTATTGCAGTTAGTGTTGCTACTGCAACTCATGCATAGCATCTTCAATATTTATGTAGCTACGTGACTCTTCAAGATTGACTTGAAATAATCTTGTAGAGTTGTATTTTCTCTCCCATCATTGTGGTCTCAGTCATATATACGTGCATATCTTCATGGAAGTTTTTGTATTTCCAGAGTGCAGGTGCTTTCTCGTGATTACGTGAGCTTTTAGTCCTTACAGACACTTCACGGGCGGCGCAAAGAAGACTACTATTCAGCTGTGATTCACTGGGACGTTTCATTCGCCAATGAGTCATCGAAGGGATATTGTACTTGTTTTCTACTAGATTAGTAGACATAAAATGGATTTATAGTTTTCATAAATCTTGAGTATGATATTATAGGGATCATGCACTTCCATGTTTATGTTCATATATTGTTGAAGCTCCACGTTGGAATATCTTAAGATATTCCCAATAGAAAAATGTGAAATTCCCCTATTTTGGATATTACAGTGGTATCAGAGAGCATAATATTGATTCAAAGCTGCTGGATTCCTAAACACATGTTTATATCAAGAAAGAAAGAGAATGATGAAGACTCCATTATAAGGGAGAGAAAAGAAGAGCTATAGGCTTACAAAGCTTTCCTTCAGCACCATTTGTACGAGCATTCATGTAATTTCAAGTAGAAGATAAGAAGGGAGATTGATACGAGGATCTCCCAAGAGGGTGCTGAATTTGAATCTAACTCTATATTTTCTTGTGATGTTTGAGCAGCTACGCTACACACCTATATGATACATATCAATCAAGGCATACTTTCAAATGGGCTGTAGAGGGAGAGAGAAGAAGGAGGAATTCCTATCAGGGAACTCCTTAGTGGTTTCTTGACCATGAGTATGAATCTCAGCTAAGTTTTAGAGACTCATATTTACTCTGCAGGGACTTTTACTGAGATCAGAGGTAGAGAGCACGCTTAAACATGACATGATGTAATTATCTTTCTTCATCTAATTTTGATGGTTCACCTACTTGTTAGAGCCCGGGAATTGGGTGGAGGAGCTGATAACTTTGCTTCTGCAAACAACATCATTTGAAGATGAAGACCATCAGGAAAATGTTAGATCTTTATAATTTTGGAAGTGTATTCTATCATAGGTGGAGTATTTAGACTGCATTTATTTAAAATAATGCAAATATCATTCAAGAAAGGTAATTAAAAATTCTGGTGAAATATTTGATAGGAAGGAATTTCTAAAATACATGTGGAGGAGACAAAAAAATTTAAACAAATAAAAACCTTGCATGTGATGGAGGAAACCATAGACTCAAAAACACATTTTACAAATGCTAGAGAGGCTGATATCTTGCATTATACTTTGCTGGAGGCACAGAGCCCTATCTCTGTATGTGGTACATGACGCAAAGAGAGATCCCTTTTCAAAAAAGAGGATCCAATCATTGCTGGAGGTTTCCGACATTGTGACCTTGAGGAGGGTAAGAGAAGCATCACGCTGCGATGCTGGAGTTGATTCCAGCACCACATGTGCAGGAAGGAGGAGCTCTTTGCTCCAACCCAGAGGGACTCTTGCATATTATATAGAATTCTCTAGGATCTCATGTGTGATCATCAAGGCAGTCACTCATGTATATATGTAGTCATTTATGATGCAGGGTGGCAGAACTACTTAGGTCTCAAAGCGATGGATTGAGTGGAGGATGCTAGCATCATGTGATGAGGAGCACACACCCTCTGTCTATTTTCATATAGGTTGATGGCACCTTGAAGAGAGGAGGATGCGACGGATATTGCTATGGGCAGAAACAGTTTGTCAGTTTCATACTATCTGCAGATCTGCTCGTCTGATGATGATGTCATTTCATGGTACATTTGCTACTAGGAGACCACCGAGATCATCGGATGATTTAGGGATTCTTCACATTTTGAGGCACTCACTCATTGATTTCAGAGAGTAGAGACACAGAGGTCATAGCTATAGTCGTTGGCCCAGATCTCTGGGTGGGACTCGAGGAGGAGAGAGGAATTCTCTCAATACATCATGCTTTACCTCAGATCTCACTGTGCAGGTTTGCACCTGGAAGTAGAAAGTAGCAGAGTGAGGATGGACAGTGCTCTTTCCCACATCCTTTGGCAATTTTTGGCAGGTGGTAGATTAGTCAAAGAGAGGATGACCATGTGAAAAAATGTTCTTCATGAGAGACTCTATCAAAACGTCTTTCACTATGGAGGATAGATCCATGCTTGGAACTCAGTTATTATTGAGTGAGCGTGATCTTTACTTTGCAATCTATATTGGATGACAACATAAGATTCTAGAAGGAGGGATATTTAGTGCGGTGATGGGGATGTGCATATATATATCATAGTGGGATCTTCTATCTTGGAGACTTCCATGCATCAGGAGATAGCGCTTACGAGCAGCTCATGAGGATTTCCCTTTTTCGACCACACTTTAGTTCTGGTGCGCGTGCCTACTCACACCATTTCATGAGGGGTATTTTTGGAAGGTTTTTGAGGAGGAGATAGTACGTTAGCAGGGAGATAGGAGTACAAACATATGGAGATGGAGGAGATACATAACTCTTTTGGGAGTATTAGCGCAACTAAGTCTATTACTCTTTGACGGTAGAGAAACTCATCTTATATGAGCCTTCACTCATTTGCATGTAGGAAAAGCATATAGTAGGAAATCATTGATTTGCATAGTGATGCTTTAGCTGGCATGTGTCTCTCTAACCATATACTGCAGAATTTTTCCTCGAAAGGATGGAATACTTCTTCTCTTCTAGATTTTGTAGACACTGCATTAATGCCATAGATGATCACTCCCTAGGATGGATGTGGGGAGGATATTTCCTGTGGATGAGACATACTCACTATAGCATCATTCACTTTCTGCCCAAACACATGAGGGAGGAAATGGGGCGGCAGCAAGGTGGTTTGCAGAAACTTACTCTTTGTCATTTCTGCTGCAGATTGAGGGTCTAGGCCCTAGTCACGTTGCTGTGATGAAGATTTGTCATCTCAGTACTACTGCATGACGTAGAACATGATTCTCATTATTGTTCTCTTTATTGCTATTGTTGATTGATTTCTCTATACAGAGCATGAGTAGAGACACATTGGTGGATGTGTCCACTTTTGAGAAGAAATCCTCACACTTTTGCAATCTACATGTTCGAAGGGGAGCATGGGAGCATGGACACACCATAGAAACAGCTCATTTGTTTCCCTAAGAGGTGAGACATATGATGGATGTGATGCTATGTGCACATGGATGATTCAACTCATCATATATGGGGGATATATGGCGACGATGATTCATAATACCTGAGAGGAAGGAAATATTTTAGGATCCCCATTTTCATGCCACTTGAGTGAAAACATTATACAGCCCAGGATCAACGGACACTTACAACTATCTTAGTGGAGAGGACATAATGAGGGTAGATCATTTCTTTCTTACCAATATTTATATTTTCAGCCCTGCCCTGCATTGGGGAGCTCAAGGTAGGAGGCATTTCGAGGAGTTTCCATGTTGGGAGGTAGCTCACTTTGTATGGATGATTTATTGGGGATGGGAGCTTCATATGGGGATGGTAGATCTCGACACTCATATCATGTCACTGCTCATGCCCTCAGAGGCCCCTTAGTTTTATCTTGCAGGTGCTTTAGGATCACATCAACAGCCCTGGGAGGGAAGAAGACTATAATATTCTCACTTTAGCACACACTGAAGGGAATAGTTAAATTTTGTTGTCTACACATAGGATGTAAATAAATGGGTAAGGAGGCCACTTGCATTGCATAAGAATGAATAAAATCCCTCATGCACATGAAAAGCGGAGTATTTAGAAGAGACTGGATTTCATACCACTGCAAGTAGTGAAAGGAGACACTTGGATGAGGACAAGGTTAAGTTTGACAAAGTGAATAGCTGTCTGGGATAAGAGTGTGGAGACCACTTGGAGAAACATTGACGCTGAATGGGAGAAGTTTCTTCGTGGAGGAAAACTCTCTAAGGAGAGTGGGACTCATTGGGAGGTATCTCACTTGTTTAAAAGGAGGGAGCAAAGTGCGTGTAGCCATTGTTTCTCATGTTGTGAATTATCGATTTTATGGTCTATTTCAGACTCTGTGCTGCGATCTCTGTATTTAGCGAGTTGCGGTTCTATTTAGCACAGGGATATCCTATTTAGAGATCCTTAGTCCTTCAAGAGATGCCTTTTGAAGGATCTATGCTACTCATTCTACGCAGTGTCGAGAGCTCAAGGCCAAGCCACCTCCTTCGACTACAACTTATAATTCCGTTCGCTCATAAACAGTATAATGTTGTCTTTGCAAGGTGTCAGAGGTCTCTGCACATTTCAGGTTTTATTTTTTTAGAGGAGGGAGATTCCATTCCTTTTGGAAAGGTTCAGTGAAAGGAAGTGCTTTCGGAGCTTATTGCAGTATCTTGGCATTGAGGCCAACTCATTCCCTCTACACCTACGTGTACAGTGATCCCTCGAATACTCTGTGTTATTTCCGATGAGCAGTTTGACGATAGCGTTTTGTGGAGTGTTTGGAGGGTGATACTCTTCTCATTAGAGTAGGATCATGTCCTTTCACTATAGATCCATTGGAGCAGTGTTTGTCCATACCCATGTGCTCAAGATTTTCAATCTCTGCATCCAGCAACTCTAGTTCTTGAGTGCAATGCTTCTGTCCTTAACTCCGAGACATTTTACTAATTTGTACCTATTTGAAGCTAATATTTCCGAGTTTACTTTATAATAGTCTTTGGTATCTTATATTTTCTCTCCTTATCATTGTATTACACATATATATGCAGATATCCTCTTATTATGTTTTGTATTTTTCTATAGTAGTGCTCTTCTCTCTTTCAGCTTTGTGCATTATTTGATCCATAGTTACGCTATCACAACTAACATTTTCACTATTCATGCATGTATTCTATGGGAGGCTTGTTTCCTTCGTGATCATCTGATGTGTCACTGTCTATACATTGTTATCTGATATATATACCCAAATATGAGCACTTTATGTGATTTTCATACATATTGGTATGATATTATCACTACTACTCCATGTTTATGTTCATATATTGTTGAAGCTCCACATTTGGAATATCTTAAGATGTTCCCAATAGTGTATAAATTCCCTATTTTGGGATATTACAGTAGATGCATTAATTTGAATGTAGATGATCTATAATCCTTTTTTATTTTTTGCCTAATGTCATTTCTTTCAGGCTAGATGTAGATAGTAATCCAATTTGTGAGCTATGCACCGACTGTATTTATGGACATTTGTGGTGTAAATGTTTATTTTAATCCTATTTTTCCTATTTTCACTAGTAGGTATATACATAGATTTGATAGATGTTGATTTCTAATTGCTTATTTTGATTACTTTCATTAGATCCTATTGATTTTAGTGTCAGCTATTGTTTTCTAATATTATTTTGGATTTCTTTGTATTAGATCGCATTTATTTTCGTTGTATATGTTGATTTACTGATTGATCGTATCGATGTATGATGTACATTAGTTTTAAATGATCATTAGATTAATAGTAGTACAAATGATTTTGTATGAAGTAAAAAATACTTGACAAATGTGTACATTGATTTTTGTGTATAATAATCGAAACCAATTAATATTGGAGAACAGCGTAGAGACAAGTGTATGATGTTTATCTAGCAATGACTCTAGCTGTAAATATTTAAATGATTTATGATTCTAGCTGTTCTTTTCTTATGAAATAATCAATATGATAAGATGATAAACTAACGAAAAATTTAAAATATTAATAGTAGAAAATATACTTTTTAGATTGAATTCACAATGAAAGGCTATTTATAATGACAACATTAACTTATTATCTATTGTTTCTTCGATTCAATATTAGTACAGGTATCTGCTTTCATTCGAAATTTTTTATTTCATCATTAAAGTTATTTTTTACAATATTTATCATACAATATTAGTGAGCGTATGGTATATATGAAGATTTAAAATTAAATGATAGACTCAATAAATCTGATCATATATATTACATATTTAAGGATATGATGTAATATCGATGATATTTATATTATTGATAAAATTAATCATATCTTCCTCACATATTCTCATGCGCACATAGATTTTTCCTTGAGTCATCACCCTATCGATCATCATGCTATATCAGAGGGGATAACTTCTCTTGGAGGTGTACTATTTCTCAGTTTTTTATTTCCTCAAAAAGAGGTTTTCACCTTTCGACGATTTTAACCCTCTTAGCACTCGATAGATCAAGAGTTAAGATGGATTTGCATGAGTTTACGTGATGGTTTTCATGTAAACTTTACTATCATTGACATATAAGACAAAATATTTAATCGCTAATATGTGGGTTTGCATGTGATGAATTATACCTTAGTAGTAAGAGAGTGAGGTATAGTTAACGAGAAGCAAGAGAAGGGAAAGTGTTAACAATGTTACCGGCGAAATAGAATGATCATGTATATGTTACTCTTTTTTTGGTAGCATAAAATAATCAGATTTTTGAAAAAGTGATGATCGCTAAATCTTTACTCTCTTTTTCTTTGTATATATTTAAAGCACTCAATATTTTTTATTTATGAAGTATGAATATTTGTTTTAAATACTGGAGTAAATTTTCTATGCTAATTTTGAAATGTATTGATAAAGACAGACTCAGACTTTTTCTTTAGAGCAATGATTTTTCATGCTAATTTGAAATTTTGATACGCAGCATATATGTATATAGCGATCAACTGGAGAGGTGATTTTCATGTTTCGGAATAAAACTACAAAATCTAGATTAAAAAATATATATAAAAAACTAATAAAAATGTATAACTCGTAAAAATAAAAAATGTAAACAAAAATAAATAAATAAAACAAAAAAGAACAAAATATTCGAAATTATATCAAAAGAAACATGACAAATTTGACATAAATAATTTTGACAAAAATTAATAATTTTTTTTTTTTAAAAAGAACATCAAAAACATTTTTTTCTAAGTTATTAAAAAAATCCATATAATTAAAAAAAAAAATTAAAAAAAATTTAAATTACAAAATTAAAATTTAGATTAAAAAAATAAATTACAAAAAAGAAAAAATTAAATTAAAAAAATAATAATAATAAGAAAACAAAAATACAAATTTTAAAATTAATAAAAAAACAAAATTAAAAAAAAAAACAAAATTTAAAATTGAAAAAGAAAATTAGAATAAAAGAATTATAATAAAAAAAACTATCATTAAAAAACAAAAAAAATGAAAAAAACCACGTGCAAATAATTAAAAAAAAATATCCATAAATTTGCTGTTTTTTTTTTAATTGAAACAATTTATAAATTTTAAAAAGGAAAAACCAAATAAACTAAAAGATTTAAAAAAAATAAAATTAAATTAAAATTTAATGAATAAATTTTAAATTTTAAAAAACAATTAATCTAAAATATTAAATTTAAAAACAAAATTTAAAAAAAAAAACAAAAAAATTAAAACAAATTAAATTTAAAATAAAAAATTTGAATTAAAAAAAAAAATTAAAATTTTTGAATTTAAAAAATAAAAATTAAATTGAAAAAAAAAATATCAAAAATTAAAAAAAAATAAAATAAAAGAATTTTTTGATTGTGGTGGTGCTGCCAGTCGGCCTCCCGCCCAGCTACCGGTGTCTGCCACCATCGCGGTGCGAGGCCGATTCCGGGAATCGCCCTCCCCCGACAGGAGGCCGATTCCGGGAATCTCCCTCCCGCAGTGAGAGGCCGATTCCGGGAATCACCCTCAGGCTGATTCCGGGAATCGCCCTCCCACGGTGAGAGGCCGATTCCAAGAATCGCCCTCAGGCCGATTTCGGGAATCACCCTCCCACGGCGGGAGACTGATTCCGGGAATCGCCTTGAGGCCGATTCCGAGAATCGCCCTCCCGCGTCCTCAGGGCGATTCCCGGAATCGGCATCCTGCCGCGGGAGGGTGATTCCCGGAATCGGCATCCTGCCGCGGGAGGGCGATTCTCGGAATTGGCCTCCCGCCTAGCGTCCGGCCTCCGCCATCACCTGAGCAGGAGGCCGATTTGCGGCGCCACCACAATAAAAAAAAAAAAATTATTTTTTATTTTTTTAACTTTTAATATATATTTTTTTAATTTGATTTTTTTTATTATTTTTTTAATTCAAAAAATTTAAAATTATTTTTTTTTAATTTAATTTTTATATTTGAAATTTTATTCGTTTTAATTTTTTTTTGTTTTTTTTTTTAATTTTTTTTAATTTTATTCATTTTTTTGTTTTTAATTTTTTTTTCTAAATTTTGTTATTCATTTTTATTAAATTTTGTATTTTTTTTATTTAATAGATTTTTTTTTAATTTTTTCATTTTTTTAATTATTAAATTTTATGTTTTGTTTTTTCATTTAATTTTTTAAAATTTTGTAAATTTTGTATTTTTATTTATTTATTTAATATTTTATTTATTTATTTGAATTTAATATTTTTTATTTCAATTAAAATTGTGTATTTAAAATTAGATTTTTTTTTAAGTTAAACTTAATATTTTCAAATTAATTTGTTTTTTATTTTATCTTTTATTTAGTATATTTTTTCAATTTTTCAATTTTAATTGATTTTTAAAGTTTTTTAACTTTTTATTTTAACAATGTTTTTTTTTTCTCTTTATTTTAAAATTTATTTTTTATTTCAAAATTAATTTGTTTATTCATTTATTTATTAAAATTTAATTTGTTATTTTAATATTGACTTTTTTTTTTTAATTTAACAAAATCTAATATATATATTTTTAATTTAAGTTCATATATATATATATATATATATATATATATATATATATATATATATATATATATATATATATATATATATATATATATATATTATTTTTTATAATTTAAATTTAATAAATTTTTTAAAATCTATTTGTTTTCTTAATATCTATTTCTTTAAGTTTGATATTTTTATTGTATTTTTTTTCATTTTTTTTAATTAATTTTTCATTTTTTTACTTTTAATTTCAATAATGTTTTTGTTTGTTTTTTTTTTTTAATTTAATATATTTCTTTAAATTTAATTTTTTATTTAAAAATTTAAATTTTTTATTTTTTAATTTAATAAACATTTTCTTTTTCTTTTTTAAATTTAATTTCTATATTTTATTTTTTATAATTTCTTTCTTTTTTTTAACTTGTTTTTCTTTTTAATTTAATATTTTTATTTTGTTTTTCTTTTTATTTTTTTATTTCTATATATTTTGAAATTTTAATCTTCAATTTTTTTTTAATTTTTAATTTTTAATTTTTTTCTTAAATTTTAGGATTTTTTAATGTTTGAATTAAAATTTTTATTTTGTTTTTATTCTTATTTTTTTATTCATATATATTTTTAAATTTTAAGCTTTAAAATGTTTTTATTTTTGAAATTTATTTTCTTTCTTAAATTTTAGGTTTTTTTTAATGTTTGAATTTTAAAAATTAAAAAATGTTATTTCTATTTTTTAAAATGTCAAAAATATGACAATTTTTTTTTTTGGTTATTCTAGCGTCAACTAGTTTTGTTTTGAGGGTGTTTTTTCAATCCTTTTTTCAAGAAACAATTTTGTTTTTAGCATAATTTTATAAAATGTTGAAATTTGACCTTAAAAAAAAACAAGTGCGTTCTGGAATACACTTTTTTTGTTTTTGGGGTGTTTTTTCATGTTTTTTTTGTCTTTTTGGGCTATAGTTCCCGTTTTGAGGTCAGGTTACCTATTTCATCGGTAACAGTGTTTGTTACAATAATAAAAAAATTGGCATTGTGTCTTGGGATTTTATAAAGTTTGTTCCTTGAGTTATTTTATAAAGTGAGTTCCTTGAGTTCTTAGCGAAAACCTCCCACTTCAAAAAAAAATGCCAAGTAGCATAAAAATAAGATGTAGTTACCAATTTGATTCCTTTGTATTTCTCATTTTTCTAGATGACTTCATAGATTTTAGTCTTTATATTTCTTTCCACACTTTTATATAACTCTATTTCTTGGGTTTTAAAAATATTTGCAACATGTTAGATGACTAATGGAATTTGCAGTTGAGATATGAATATATTGTATTAAAATAAACTGAAATACTACTTCATATTTTACACTATTGTATTACAGTTAATGAAATTGTTGCTTCATATTTCACAAAATCATATTGTTTGTTAATGAAATTTTTGCTTCATATTTCACGAAAGAATATTGTTAAGCATTCGAAATGCATTCAACTTGAAACAAGTAAAAAAACATATGCATATTGTTAAGCCAATTAAATGCATGTAACTTGAAACACAGAAACTAAAACTTAAGCCAACTAAATGCATGTAACTTGAAACACATAAACTAAAAAATGCATGAAAATAGGGGGAAAAAAGTGCAAAAAACTTAGAAAAAATATGATTCAACTTGAACCATGTTGAAAATAAATTCTTTGAAAATAAAAATAAAAAACAACAAAAAGCATAAAAATAGGATTTAAATTACAAATTCGAATTCTATATATTCTTTTTTTTTTTTCTAATGATTTCAGTCACTTTAATCTCTATATTTTTCTTCTTCACACTTTTCAACTCTACTTCAAAACAAGTTTCACAACTCTTTTCGTGATGTTAAATGACTAACCAGTTTTACATATATTTGTAATATGTTAGATCACTAATGAAATTTGTAATTGCACATCTACTTCTCCACATCAATTTTTATGGCATGAACCAAAATTTCGTCCTCTGTGATAAAGGGGATATATTAAATGGTCAATATGTGTTAATAATATTACAAATAAGCAGTGTAATTTGATTATCAATGTTCTTAGATGTCTAGAATACAATTTTTTAAAATCAAATTTCAATGTTCACTCCCAAACAACAAGTCAAATGATGCTTACTCTCTTTAGGTTTTCTGTTAATTAAATTTTGGCTCGAACCTTCCACTTTTTGAAAAATGATTTTATCATCAAATTTCTTATTTTTTAATTGAACTTTCACTTGAAACAAATCAAGTGACAATATTTTTTATTAAGAGGAACATATAATCTCAAAGAAATGTCATTTTTCCACAATTTGTATTTCAATTTTTTTTGAAACACAACACATCTATTATGCTCTTTATTATTACTTTTGAATACCTTTTGTCACATAAATGGTCACACACTTTTCGCAAAGACTATGAAAACAAGGCATGTGCAGAGCTAAAGTCTCTGCAGAAGTAACTCATGTGTAAACGTAAAACATGTTTGGAGGTATAAGGGTAAGTTTCACTGCTTCACACAAGGTAGGACCAAATTAAAAATATTTCATTTAAAATCATGTTGGCAAAGAGACAACTATTTAAACTTGAATTTAGAAGCTAAATAGTGAATTTATGATGAACAAATTAAGAAGAGGTAATAAATGGTATTTTAATCTTTTTTGGAACTTGATCTAGTTATTTAATGCACACACGAAGGAATAAAATAAAGAAATGATTGAAATAAAGTAGATAACGAAAAAAAGTATATCTTACTAGCTATGCATATGTTACAATTTATACAACTAGCTCATATTTGCATGATCCTTCAATGATTATGCATAAAATAACTTTAACTGTAAATAAGAAACTATGAGTCCATGATGTATACATTAATATAAATAGACACAAAAGCCAACAATGACATAACTACAAAAAATAAATCCATATTTAAAATAAATATTATACATGCAGCATATGTATGAGACCCAAAAATACTATCAAATCTTTATATTCATATTGATTAACAAAAAAAAATTAGATATAATGCATAATTTGGTAGTAGGACTTGGAAAACACATGCTATATTAATATGTCTTGCCACTGTCATAGGATTCAGACCGATACAAGATTTCATACAAAGCATTATCTTTGAATTCTTCACAACATTTGTGATAACACTTAGGCTATACAAAATAGAATAATATATACTAGAACAGAGTAATAATACATAAAAATAACAATCCAAGATTCCCACCAAATAAATAGAACTAGCGTTGAGGATAGACTTCAAAACCCCTGATTTATTGTAATCAAAATTTTTATCATGGAGGTTGCTTAGATATGGAACTCATAATATTTTTATAATTAATCCTACCATCTCACCCATTGTTTGATTCTTTCATGCTCCCTCCTCAATTTTTTGTCAATTTGTTCCAATAAATAACTATAAAGTAAAAGTCATAAAACTTAGCTTCAAATATTCAACGATGCGCAAGATCAAAGTAAATGATAAGATTTGATGTAAATGATAAATAATAAATTTGTGGTAAATAAATTAAAAATTCATACTAAATGATTATTGATCGGTGGAGGCAAGGCATGTGTTGAGGTAAGGCATGTGTGGAGGAAATGCATATGTAGATACTTAAAAAAATATGCATAGGTCACACGGGGGACTGGGATTTTGCTCCAAAGAATGGTAATGTAAATAAGATACCTACACAAAAAGAACCTATTTCATAAATTTCTAATGAAATGAAGCAAAAAATATACAAAAGGAGAAGAAAAAAAGTTAGTAATTAGCAACAACCTATGTAAAGAGAAATAATGAAAAAAAAACCACGTTTATTCCATTTTTTTATTATGTGCATAATGTAAGTGAATTTGAATTTAGACATTAAATGATGTCATTTTTTTTATTTCAACAATAGTGTTGTCCATTGAAATTGTAAAATATTATAGTTATTGAGAATCCACGTAATAGAAAAAAAAGTATCTGAGATGTTTTGTTTTATGATGCAAAGGATATATGCAATTTTTTTGGGAAGAAATGTTGTGGAAGATCACTTGGAAGGTGCAAATTAACTTTCCATATGTATCTTTGATTGTACACTACAAAGTTTTTTCATAAGAAAATAATGTTTCAAAACTACACTTTGTGAAATAAAGCATATTACCTATTAGATACTCCATTATTTTAAAAAGTTATTTACACTCGTTGAAAAAAGACTTGGATGGCAAGAAAAAAATATCAGCTCGCTTGAGTATTCTAGTAGTCTACAATAATTTATTTGTTAATATCAGGGGAAGGATAAAATAATTGAAAAATAATGATAAAAGAGAGATTATAGAAAGTGGATATTCAATTGAAAACTTTCTTGGACATTTTCTCTTTCCAGATTTTGTAAATAAGAATTTGTTGATTCTTTATTAAGCGGATCAAGGAAACTCAATAGAAATGTACATATGCTATGTGACCATTTTGGGTCACTTAAAACCATTTTTTTTAATACTATCATGATTACATTTATGCTTTCTATACATTTCTGCAGTTCGATGTATTTTTTTGTATACGGTTGTTGTACCTGCTACAACAGCCTCCAATTTTTTTGACTTCATCTAATTTTGGAGCCCTTGTAATATTTTTTAAACACCATGTTTTCCATTTTCCTAGTTCATCGAGGTCATCCTAATATTCATTGAAATATTCTAACTATTTTGGGTCATCAAGGACCTGCTTGATAATTTTTAAGTCATGGCACACTCTTGTTTCACAATCCTATCACACTTATTAGGCATAATGCAGTTCACTTCACAAATCTATCCTAGAATCTTGGTTCATATTTTGACACTAGTGTGCACTCCTAAAGTGCAATTAACCTTCCCATCTAGGCTAGCTATATATACAAATCCATGCCCGCCACCAAAAAAATTCATTTCACAACTTATTTTTCTCCTTGGAGGTTGGCACACTTTTTGAGCACAGAGTTATCCTCCCACTCCATGATTGTGCTACGCACTCAGTCTTGGTAAGTAATTTTCTAGCATCCTTACTTTAAGATTAATCCCTTTTCAAATTTAGTTCATTTTCTTTGTCTCTTTCACCTCCTCATATATTATTACCTTTCACATTATTTAATGATCAAATTGATATATATGTGTGTGTGCTTCTAATGAGCTTCATTTTGTTAAGTTTCCTTGCACTTCCTTACCATGAATCTTCCCACACATAGTCAATTTAATGATTTCATTGTTACCTTCTAAACTATGTGTGCTCGCCCAAGTTAGATCCTTATCCATGTGCCTCTAAAGTAAAGCATGACCTTGCAGCCCTGTTAGTCCTATCCCTTACCTATCACACTAACATATGATAAGAGCATTCCCACGAATCCCTAATCCTATAAATCACAATAATTCCACCTTGATCCCTTGTGCAGGTCATCACACTGCGCATTTTTAAGACTTAATATTGAATCATATATCCTTGCTCAATGTTCTTTTACCCTATACATATTCATTTGCTTCTTTGATGCATTACACCCTTCTAGTGCTCCATCCAACCAAATATTCTTCCATAACCTATGCACTTATGCCAAAATCACTCATTGACCTTGAGTGAGTGTACTGCACAATCCTAGCTTGGTTCATTAAACCCTGTCGCTAGCCTCTGAATTTCCACCCAACCTTAGCACATTGTTTCTCCACAATCAATATTTTACACAATTTGAACAAGATAGAGTAGAGATTCTATTGAACTAACCTTGTATATATTTCCATGAGTGATTTTTAGTTTCTAGATACCACAGGTCTTCAACATGTTAATGTATCATCCTTTACTTACATCATTACTCCATTTACAAGGAAACTAAGTCACATGGTTCAGGTCTGAGTTCGAGTTCGACAATGATAAGGTTTATTTTGTGTTCGAATTATTTGACGAGGTTTACATGAGCTTCACCACTAGGTTCATATATATCTATATATATATATATATATATATATATATGAGATATAGGATAAAATAATAAGAAATCAACATCAATAAACATAAAAAATCTTATCATGGACATGGAAACTACAAGCATATATTACAACATTGAGTTGTTACCTCAGGTTATGAGTTTTGATCTATGGACTTGGTCAATGGCTGTGAGGTTCGATGGGGTTCACCAAACCTTAAAATTATTCTAAGGTTCACCAAAATTTGAACATCAATGTTAAAGTTTGATGAAACTTGTGATGTAGCAAGGAAAGGACCTATCAAAGACATAGTTAAAAGGACTATTCAAGGTATGGTGAAAAATATGAAACCTAATGTACCAATATTGACACGTGCAACATGTTTTATAAGGAAGTCCATTACCTTGACTTGGAAAAATATATTTAAGGTCTTCTTTAAGAAATATATCTTGGAAGATAGAGAAGATAGGTAGGTATACATTAATGTTAATAGGTCCAAATTTCATAGAATTGGTTGCCATTAGCCAGTTCTAACTTGGGCGGAAACCGTAGGATGGCAACATATTGAATATCAAAGCATGATCATCATAAGTGTAAAAGGAGAATTGTTTGCTACATATCAGCCTCATGACATTCATATGTACTACAACCTCCAAAATACCAAATAATATATCAATTCAATATTCTATGGTGGTTTTAGGAAATCCAAAAAGGATATTCTTAAAACTTGGTGGAAAGAGCCAAGAATGTTTTGTTGAAATCTCAATGGTATTTATAGAACAAAGCATAGAAGAAAGTGTACCAGTATTTAATGGTTATGTGTTGAAGGCAATATGGACTTCAGAACACAATTTTTTTTGAAGAATGATTGGTATATATGATAAACCCATGCACTATCAAGGGAACCATTTAAAATTGGTATGACCTTATATCTCAACAATTGAGAAAGTGTGTTGCAAGAATGAGGAATGTGGCACAAGATTAGAAACTAGAGTTTTATATTTCCTGATACTTTTTAGATGGTATATGTTGTAAAAATTACTTCTTGAGGTTGGGTTGGAAGTGAACTTATGCTAAAGAGACACCTCTAGTTCATGTATATATTGAAGTGTATTGTGGGGTACTAATTTCAAGGGAGTGTATGTGAGAATAATAGAGCTCTTAATCTCAATTTTTTATCATATGATATTTAGAATAAAGGCAAGATACCTCACAGATAACTCTAAGGAATCCATAGAAGATGTCTTAGACTGGTTTGAGTCACCTCAAGGAACATTTATCATAGTATTTAGAGAATACAAAAGTCCACATCTCATGCCATTGTTTGTGACAGATAAGGTGGTTATGCACGAGGTTGGATACTAAATTCTCATAGGGTTGTCGAGATTAATGCAAAAATTGAAGAAGTCTCCATGGCCCATTTTCCCCTTATAAATAGGATCATACAACCTTAAGAGCTAGAAGGAAAGAAACGAAGGATTTGTCGAACTAGAGTTCCTCAAGTTTGGTGGGATGGGATATCACCAGTATGATCTAGGAGGTATACCCATGGAACATTATGAAAATATGAGATACACATTTCCATACACCTAAAAATCTTTAAAGGAAGAGGAGAAAATCAAGAACTATTATAATGCCTCTAGAGTGGTTGGAACAAAAGGAGAAGAAGTTCCTTCAAACCAAGAAACTATTATTGAAGATCCAAAGTGGGGGAACCAATAGGAGATGAACATGTAGGATAAATCTAACCTAAAGAGGAAACTTCAGCAAGAAGCGACGAAAGAGAGAATCAATAAGTTTAAAGGAGACAAAGATATGAAAGGGGCAACTAAAGAGGAGAGGAGAAGGAAAGCACTACAAGGAAAAGAAATTCTAGTAGATGTTTTTGAGGAACCCCTTATAAAAATACCCCAAACATCCTTTTGTAGCAGAGGTTGGCAGGTGGAATTTTTTACGGATGTTTTTCATCCGGTGTGCTTATCATCCTAACCCACACTGGTGCACAAAAAACATTGGCACATCGGACATTGTGCGCTCCGTACAAACTCGCTCCGGTGCATCTTAATACTATAGAGCATCGGTGCTTCACAAACATTACACACCAGTGCATCCTAAAACCCTATGCCAAAACTGAAACTTCGTTGTGCGGTCTTAAGAAACCGCACCAATGGGCCTATAAAACCCCGCGCACCGGAACAGGGTAAAAAAAAAAAAATTACTGCTAAAAAACCGCATTTCTCACTTTTCAGTGCTTCTGAGCTCTCAAGCACCGGTGCAAGTTATCCTTGTTTTATCCGCCTTGAAATCAGTGCTCCATTGAAACCAATGCACGCACTACTACTCTGGATTGTACACCAATATGCATTTTAAATTTTGCAAAATGGTGGGAAAATTTACTTTTGTAAATTTTATAGCCAATATGCCTCCTCGAGGCTCAAATGTACAGGTATTTTTCTTGTTTTTCCATAATTAAGGCTTTTAGTGGATTATAATTGTAAATTAAATTAAAATTAACTGTTTTAAAAAAAAATTACCGCATGGTGTGCTCGAGCCGTTTGGCCCGCACCGGCTCATGGTGCTACCTATAAATTTACAGGCCACACCACAACCAGTGCTTACGATAACTGCACCAGGGAGGTACCGAAAGGTGCACCATGAGATTTTAAAATTTAAAAAAGGTGTGGTGTGGTCGGTTAGCCAACCGCACAGTTGACCCTGTGGAATAACAGCAATGCGGTGCATTGACTTAGATATCCACCCCACATCAGGTATTTTTGTTAGTGCGCTGCATTTTGGAATTTTGACACGGTCAACAGTGCGGCCTGGTAAAATACTGCACCATTGACTAAGTAAAGATGTTAGGAGGGTGATCTGTTGAACAAACCATACCCCTTGAGGTGTATAGTTTGGTCAACGCATCGCCTTCCAACACCGGTCCATAGTAAACAGTGTTTTCTATTATACCACTTTTCCGTTGACTTATGAACAATGTTAGGTGGGTAGTGTGCTAAAAATTTTCATGTGCACTGCCTTCGGTGCGTTGGAAATTTGTTGTTGCACCACCTCCAGTGCACGAAGATAAAAGACACACTGTTACCAGTGCATGGTTGCTTTTTGTGGTGCACCGACATTTATATATATATATATATATATATATATATATATATATATATTCCTAAATACATGTCTCATTAATAAAAAAAAATTATTTAATATGTCAATCATTCAGAGATGTGAAAGGAGAGAACAGAGGGAACAACAACAACAATAGGTGGACCAGTATAACATGGTTCGCGAGTGGGAGGCACAAGAGAGGGAGAGAGATGCATTCCCTCACCCTATTATAGTAGCTACCCAGGGGCTCCTAAGGCAAGTAGGTCTCCTCAAGTTCTATGAGGAGGCTACCTCCATAAAGGGCCATGGTGTGTTTTTGTGACATCTTATCCGCAGGAGGAATTCCGACCTACAAGCTTTCCGAGTTGGTCCTAACCAGTGGTACGTGCCCACTAAGGAGGAAATCTATTTCATTACTGGGCTATCAAGGAGAGGGGTGAATTTTCCCTCGTTCTCAGATGTTCCAGTTGGCTATGCAGTAGGGAGTCAGTTCGTGTACTCCCAAAGATACATTAGCGTGGATATATGGTCTCCTTCAAATTTTCAGGTCTTTGAAGGGTAGCTACGTATTGCTGCATTTGATAGTAGGGAGGTGAGGTGCCTCTCACTTATGATTTCGACCATTTCACACAACACCAGTGATGGGAAATGAATTAGTTTCCAGCTTCTATATTATGTTAATTCTTTAGTACAAGAGGCATGACTTCTCAAGTGGTCTACCATTTTTTTGCAGTAGTTCTATACAGCCTTAGATAGATGTTGTGCTCTGGAACAAGGGAGGGTCAACTTCCCTTTTGCTTCAGAGATATTTTGTTTATTTTTTGAGAGGTTTCTAGAGACGACACCTACTTTTGTTCAACAACCTAGAAGGCCGATGTTGCATGCACAGATGCACATCTGGGGACAACTAATGCCCAAGAGGGGAGAGACTGAGTTTTCTATGAGGATATCACATGATGCACTGGATTTACTAGACAATGTTGATGATCATCCTTTCGTTATGGTCCCCTATCCTTATGTTGTTTTGGATTGGTGAGAGTGAGACAACATCCTCTTCGCAGATGATGAGCCGCCGGATGATAGAGGTAATATCACTATTTTATTTAAATTTATTCTAACATGTTATTTAACTTGTTTTTATTAAATTGTATAATGAAATTGTGTAATTATTTTTGTGTCCTTGTATATATTTTTTGTAGATGTTAGGTCTTTTGATGGCAAGAAAATGCCAGCGCCAACAATTGATCCAAGTGTGGATCTTGCTGACAATTGAGATATTCCAGATGCCAATGATCATGAGGCCGGTGCAGAGAGATCTGCTCCTACTGGTGCACCAGTACCTCCTTTTGCTAGGTGTGGTATGCTTGATAGCAGATTCAGGTTGGAGTTGGGCGACCAACTTTGTGCATTGATTATTGAGGCGAGAGTCAGGCCTGCAGCTATGAGAGACATATAGGCTGATGGTAGGCTGTTACGTATGTGGAGAGGCATTCTGCATGACATGTACAGCCTAATGTGGCATGTCGTAGGAGCTACGACCTTAGTTACATGACTAAGGAGGACCATTGCACATTATAGGCATGGTCAAGATGCATCACGTGATTGACAGTCCGCGAGCAGCGATGCATCATCTGATGATCACTCACCTCACGTCGCGCTAGATGAGCAGCCTCCACTAGCATCGTGTAACATTCATCATGGAAAGCAGGTTGTACCATCGACCATGTCCAGTCATCACAATGAGTAGCCGACAGTTAATCCTAATCATCATGAGGCACCAATACTAGATCAGTGGGCATGTGATGATCAACATGTATCAACTGAGCTTGTCGAGGCTGCACCATTGACTGAGCAGGCCTCAACTACTACTGCTATTGATGATGTACCACTAGCTAATATATGCCATTTATATTACAATTGTACATTTTTGACATTATATATATATATATATATATATATATATATATATATATATATTTTATGTTCATGTTGCAGTTGTACTTAATTTACATGTTGGTGATCATCACGTTGTGTATATTGTTAGGTCATGTTAGATATTTTCATTTAATGTGCAGCTTGCAGATAGATGTCTATATGATAGCAGTTATTTCACATGAGATGTATATTTGATGTTTGTGTTGTGTTGATGTTATATAATGCTAATTGTGTTTTGTTAGATGATCATGATCATGATGATGTTAGAGAATTTGAATGTGTTTTTTAGTCAAATATGATGTCTGTACAATGGTTATCATGATCGTAATGTTTATTAATTAATTAAATATTAAATGATCATGATATTGTAAAATTGTAATATTTGTAATTCTAATTGTATGTAAAGTTCTAAAATTGTAGTTGTATTTTTATTAATTGTAATTGATATATGTAAAATATTTGTAAAATTTTAATTGTAATTTTAATATTTAATTTATTGTGAAATGATTGTAATTGTAATTTTAATTGTAATTGTATATATGTAAAATTGTAAAATTGTAATTGTAATTATAATTTTATGTAAAATTATAAATTTGTAATTGTATGTAAAGTTCTAAAATTGTAATTATAATGGTATATATGTAAATTTGTATAATTGTAATTGTAATTGTAAATTTTAAATTTGTAAAGTTGTAATTGTATATATTTAAAATTCTAAATTGTAATTGTAATTGTAATTGTAATTGTACGCAAATTGTAAAATTGTAATTATAATTATAATTCTAATTCTAATTCTAATTCCAATTCTATGTAAAATATTTGTAAAATTTTAATTTTATTACTGTGAAATGATTGTAATTGTAAAATTGTAATTGTAATTGTAATTGTAATTGTATGTAAAATTCTAAAATTGTAATTGTAATTTTAATTTTAATTATATGTGAAATTGTAAAATTGTAATTGTATTTATAATTCTAATTCTAATTGTAATTGTATGTAAAATATTTGTAAATATTTAGTTTTATTAATGTGAAAATTTTAATTTTATTAATGTGAAATGATTTTATTAAAATTTTTAAATTTTTAAATTTGTTAAATTTTAAATAATTGTAAAATAATAAATCTAGAATAATATGAATTATTGTAAAATAATAAAGTTTATAAAATAATGCAAATAAATTCATGTGATTTAGATCATTATTTTATTATGATTTTACATACAAAAAAAAGAAATTTATATAGTATGCCATTGTTTTTTAAATCAACATAATTAAAAATTATCAAGTGAGATATTGATTTTAACAGTAACACAATGCAAATTACCAATTAATTCAAATTACGTATTATAATATTTCGTAAAACCCATCTTAACAAGTATAAATATTGATGATAAAATAACACATGTACCATATGACTCTCGGTTCTTGTGATCACCCTCATTATCTTCTAGCTCATATGGCATGATAACGCTATTGTTCTCAAAAATATGTTTTTATCTAGGGTCATGTCTCAATACGAACCACCAATCCCTATCCAACACATCTGGGTAAAAAAAACACCTGGTTGTAGTGTTTGAGGAAAACATAGGGCTCCTTAGCTTCATCCCACATCTTTCTAGAGTTGATATATATCAACCTACTATCTCAATATTCCTTTACATTATTCTGATCAAAGGTGTCCCACCAATTCCACCTAAAAATAACACATTTGAAAGAAGAGAAATCCACTTCAATGATCTCTTGTATCTTTCCTACGTAACCTGACATCCCTCATACTAGGTTTTGATCATGGTGGCTAGATCAACTATATTGATTGAACTCGACTTCCACTCCACAGTCTTGTGTGATGTTTCTAGCATCAGCGTTTTCTGTGCGAAAATGGTGTCCATGTGCCCACATAAATGGGAACAAATGCACCTATTATAAAAAAAGTAAAAATATTCATAGTGTCATGTGTCTTATAATAACCCAACAGTTAAAATATGAAATATATATTTCTTATAAATTTCAAATGTACATATAAATTAAATACATTATTACCAAGTTTTTTCACCCAATCCCTACGTTTAGCGCATCCTCTTCAGCAAGTGGGTAACAACCGGTTGCACTTTATTTCTCTCTGACTTGGTTAACAACCCAACTGTTGGGGCATATTTTTGGCATATTTTCTTTTAAATGATCACGATAAGGCACACTTCTACCATTAAACCATTTGAATTCTTTCCTATCACTATCCCATTTCATCCTCTTTTGTTCGTACAATGCGACCCACCGTTGTGTCACTTTAGAATTGTAAATAATGAGTTTATTGATTGCTTCAATTTCTGCATTCGCTGATGAAATAAAAACGAAATTATATATTACATAGAGATCAAAATATACATTATATCGAAGTTCAACATGAATTTTTACTTTGTGTAAATTTGAAAAAATATAAGTCGCTTACTCTTTATCAAGCTCTTTTTTCCACTCGTTTGGAGCAAGTCCCCTTCTCTTTTCTCTTCATCCCTTTCATCGTCCAAAATCACCATGCCTGGTCTATTGTCCATATGCTTGATGTACTCACTAACATAATATAAATACTCATATGATATGTACCCCTCTGCCATAGACCCCTCGGGTTTTTCCCTTTGTCGAAAAAAAACCTTTCAATTTCCTCATGTACCTCTCTAAGAAGAACATCCAATGACAAGAAACCACCCCAGCTAATTCAACCTCATATACTAGGTGGATTAGTAGATGAACCTACAAGTCCATGAAACTCATCAGTAGTTCCTTCTCAAACATACAAACAATCTCAACTATCTCTTTACGACACCGTTGAATGCTAGCCACATGAATCTCCTTTGACGTGATCCAATGTACAACTGTAGATAATTTAGATATGGCACATCCTAGGTCTTGAGGGAATTCATGTTTCACACACCCACACACAAACAAAGGATAATGACACTGCAAAGTTATAAACACGTGCAATAATGTACAAAATTAGTTATGTTTTATGATACCTGCATGGGATAAATTTTATTAATATAAAAAATAATAAAATCATACTTTTGACATTATATGTACTATTAGAATATTCGAATGGTCATCTAATTTCAACCTCGACAAATGAAGTAGTGACGTAGTGAAGACTTGTATGAATATGGCACCCTCACACCCATTATAACTTCCTTTGCCAAAGAAAGATCATATTTTTTTAAAATCCATGGGACATCACCTCCTTTGAAACACAATGAATTATAGGAACCAACACCTGCCTCTGATTCTGTAATTTCTAATCATCTTGGCCAGTGTTTCTTTTTAGTTTTCTAAGTAATAAGATCTTTCCTAATAGCCAATGTGTCACTTTTTTTCAATGATATGTTCCTCCATAAAGAAGATGAAACATTTTTAAATGTAGGCATGGGATCTAATAGGTGGGTAATCTTAATATCCTCCCAATATGGGAGGTTATAAAAGATAGATTTCCTTTTCATCCCAATGGGAAATTTCTACACATAGATGTCGAAGAATTTTGGATCATCAAACATAGGCTCCCCATTTGAATCAAACATTTCGATGAACTCCTTCTCCTTCTCTCTCTCATATATTCTAAGCCATTTAGCTGGTGTCATTATTGGAGGCCTTTGGGTTCTCTCTCATTTACCATTGAAAGCAGATGTTGCTCTTCTGTAAGGGTGCTCTTCTGGGAGGAATACCCTGGAGAAATCATACACTGGCTTTCGTAGGTCCTTGGACCATCTAGCTTTAGGAGAAGGTCCACAACATTGATATCCAGAATACCCTTTCGTTAAAAGACCTGCGAGATTATTATATACAATTAATATGCATGGCACGTTAAGAATATCATGAAGATCAGAAAAATCACAACAAATTAAATAACTAATATGTGAAATAATATTGTTACGCATATAAACAAATCAATAAATTAAACATGTAATGTATGAGAGAAAACTCCTAAGCATGAATAATCATGTGTCGTGTAAGAACATATTCAATGCAATGTAAAACTTCTCTTTCCTGCAATGGGTATTTATACATCGTATAAATTTATCCCGTCCCATAATTCCTTCAATTATCCTACCAGTGGTTGTAAGTAGACATGCATATTCTTCACTTTTCTTCTACTAAGGACTATGAGAGCCAACATAAGATGTTCATTCTTCATGGACAACCATGGGGGGATATTTTTATTGATCACTACTACAGGCCAAATAGAATAGTTGTTGTTTTGGAGGGAATATGGATTAACAACATCCATGAATATGCTAAGTTCTAGACTTTTTACTTCATCTTTGAATTTTTCAGGCCATGTATCCTCTATATTATTCATGGTTATTGAATCAATTGGGATTCACATAACCCCCAAATCACTTATGTGTGAGGCATGTCATCACTGCAACATAGCTAATTCTCTGCAACGAAGGAGCCTTTGAACCTTTGGGGTTATAGACATGTGCCTTAATATCTTAAAAGGAGGACCAATATGTGATTTACCCTTATTTTTTTATTTATCATACTTGTCATGTATGCTAGTGTGCATTCTAATCACAAGGGTATGAAAAAAGGTCACTTTAGTTGTGCATAACAAAAAATGCTAACATCAAAGATGGATGCCAATTTCTTTAGATCTGCAGTTATTTGACCAAGATAAATGCTACAAAATCTAGATCTATGCAGTTAAAGACATTAAACAGCAAATAAAAGAAACATTTTCTCCATGCATCAAATAGACAAGACAAGAAAATTTTTAAAGAATTTTGTATTTATGACACCTAGGAAGGGAACATAGAAAGATGTTATGAGTCCCCCTCAATGGGATGGGTTATTGTATGTCCTCGGCATGTGAGATCTAATATCTCTCTCTCTTGATGGTGTAGAAAACCCAGACTAAAATGGAACTCAAAGGGAGTTCACAAGAAAAAAGATAGAAAAAATATGAAAATGATGGAGGATCAAAGTCAGACCAAAAGTGTAGATCCAGAGTGATCTTTAGGCAACAAAAGGTAGTGAATGAATGGAAAAACCCTTTTATTTATAACAAAATATTGAGTTAGTCTAGATATTGGTGCATAATTAAAATATTATTAACCAAATATAGATCTAACTTTTATGGAATATTTTATTATTTTTATTGGAGGGAAAAAGAATTTGAATTTGGTCAAATTCCTTTATTTATAAATAATAAATAAATAAATGATTTATTTATTATTTTAACAATATGGTTGTGCAATAATTAAATAAATAGTGATTTATTCAATTATTTATAAATTATTTAGTCAAATTTAACAAGGAATATTATTTAAATAATGTTTAAGTAATTATTCCTAGAAAATAATAATATAAATAATGATTTATCTAATCAATTTTCCTGTTTTGGGTTAAATATGACCAGGAATATTAATTAAATTGTTGTTTAATTAATTATCCCTTGAGGAAAATCAAACAAATAGGGATTTATTCAATATTTCCTTATGGGGTTTCCTATTTAGACGATAAAAAAATTAATAAATTATGGATTACTAAGTTATTTTTCATAGTGAAAGCAATTTTACTACGGTAAAATTGGTCTTACATGGTGTAGTTTGGTCCATATAATAGGAACAGGTTAGATGACCAAAAATTGGTGTAACAGAATGCCCCCGAGTGTACGAGTGTTAGGAGGTAATCATATGACCGGAGTACATTGTAAGAACTCAATCACTAGACGCCGAAGGGGGAGTTAGAGAGAGATAAATATAAGGTAGACTAAAGCATGAGAGGACAAGACCTTGAGTAGGTGAGACTTACAAGTGCGACAAGTTTCTTTTATGAGTGAGTACTTGTTCTACGTGAGGCAGGGGAGGCATACCTATGCCTCCCAAGATAACAAATTACAAAGAATAATGTGTCCAGTAAACAAGGGACTGAAATATATAGTACATGCTAGCATAAACATGGGCCAGATAAAAACATGATAATGAATCCCAAATACATATTGTGCCTAGGACAATAGCCAAGACTTATACAATAATATCTGAGTATATGAGATATAAGTACAAACAAAGAGGCCCTATAAAACAAGAAAGGGTTTTGAAAATATGAATGATAGATGCAAACTAAAAGGCGTTGCAAGTAGCTGAGGCCAGAGCCATAAAATTTATGGAGTTGCATCTAAGGTTGTAATAGAGAGGTCATTCGGGCATGTGGGGGGCTACCTGAAGGGCCACCCACTGATGAGTTCTTAAGCATCTCCAACACACCTGGGAATCACTGGTACAATCCGCTGCATCACTGAACCATCAAGTATATGGATCTTGATGATGTCGGAAGGAGCTAGAGATGAGAAAAAATCAAGTCAAAGGGAAATAAAGAGTCCCTTTTCCCAATCTGGAGCACCAAACAGGAGTGGAAGTTGGCACCAAGGTACACCACCCTCTAGACCCGTCCTTTGGAATGAATAAGTTGATTTCAAGAGAAGGGGGTCCACCATAGGTGAGGCAATAAGGGATCTTCAACTAAGGCACGAGATATAATAGTAGAGCGACTCATAGACTAAAACCAAGGATAATGATGGAATGGGGGTACTAAGTAGCGAGTTGACAACTTTCCTTGTTAGAGCATGAAGGGCATGGATGGTCTGGCAGCAACTGACACAATATCAAAGGGGATAGGGGACAGTATGAGTGAAGGCCAAAATGTGTGACACAAAAGAGGAAAAAATCAATGAAGGATGGAGGACTATAGCAAGATACAAAGGGACTTGGGATAGACTCCATGGATGTGATGACGAGTCAACTCAAATGCTCTAAAAAAGGGTGACTCGATGATGCTGCCACACAAAACAGACCTGGTGGGGACCATAATACATGAGTAGAAGATGGTTACTCATGACTAAAATCGAAAAAAGTGTGGACAAGTATGGAGGAAAAGTGGTGCCCTAAGTATAAGTGTTGCAAGTGAAGAAATTTGATTTTGAGGAGCGGTGAAGTGACCCTTCTTGGAAAAAATGTGTCAGAGTGAAGTATCAAATCAAAAAAATCTAAACAATACTCATTTGAGAGTTCAGTGAGAGTTCTCCAACTGTGTTGATAGTTTGTCAAACCGAGCACGATTTGGTCACAGATGGCGAAAGAAAAATATGCTATTTCTCTTTTAATATGGCAGTTTCCCTCCAATTTGATTCATTTGCAAATGTAGTTGTGGTGAATTTAGAGAGGAGAAAAGGCCCTAAATCTTGCAGTGATCATAGCATACAAACCAACTGTTGGAATCGAGATCTGTCAGATGCAGCTAAGAGACCTAACCCTACTCTTTCATTTCAGTGGATTGAAAGTTCATTTCAGGCACCTAGAGATTAGGAACAGACCCCTTCTCTTTTTGATGGCCAAGTCACACTTTTTGGGGCAATATCTATGACCTTGGTACAATTTTTTGGGAAGAAAAATGCGACCTATTAGAGAGGGGGATTTTTTTGTTGTTTCTTGGTTGAGAGCAAGGTTTTTATGGTTGAATGCAGTCTTTCCTTTTTGTACACTGACAAATATGACAATTTTGTGTAGATATGGGAGAATTGAGGATCAACTAGAGAGAGAGAAACTTGGACACATTACAGTCGGAGATCTGAAAGGATCATGGTGTTTTTAGTGCATTGGCTAGGTTTGGAGCCTTGAAGTTTGTGTATAACCCGTTGATGAGAGATGGGGAGCCCTTGTTGGCCTGGATTGTCAGCTATTGGGATTCGGATTGTTAGGTCCCTATAATTTGGCAGATTGGCAATGAACAAATAGAAAAGGGTAATGTCAAACCAATTTTCGGAGTCCTAGGACCTAGGCTTCCTGGACTCAGAGAGGGCTCTCTCTATATTTTTATATTAGATATGAATTTTTTGTTCTTAGGATGATGGTTTTAGGCTAGTTATAAGGATAGAGTTTTTTTGTTTTGTTTTGTTTGGTTACGTAGGTTGTCAATAATAATAGATAGAGTGAGAGAGGTTCAAACCATTGGGATATGGGGTCAGTGAAAGACTTGAAAAGGAAAACAATGAATCAAGTGTGTTTCATAGGGAAAGTTAACAATTCCAAATGGATCTTAGTAGCTTATGTGAGTGAAATGAACATTAAATTTGTGAAAATAGTAGGTTTAAAGGGAAATTAAGAATCATTTAACAAATACTACAACAAGAAGGGCTTTCACATTTACTATGCATAGAGAAATAACCAAAGGAAAGGGCACACAATAAAATTCTCTATTCAAACTTCACCAAGTAAACTCTAAAACAAAAATCCAATAAACTCTAGAGAGCAGGGAAACCCTAAATTCTCTAGTTATTTATCTTCAGTGAAAGAAAACATGTAATATAACAAGAAAGTTATAATCAAAGAGCAGGGAACTCATAAATTCTTTAATCAGAATTCAGATACCCTTGAAATTAATTTTCAAGATAGACCAAAAGATAGGGCAAACCATAAACTTCTTTAGCCTAAACCATAAACTTCTTTAGCCTAAACCATAATTAGCAACACTTCAAAGAAAAACCTCAAAAACAATCTTTTAAGCTACACCAAATGACAGGGTATACCATAAACCTCTTTGGCTTGAATCCATTGAACCATTATTGAGATAACAATATAAGTGGAACTAGAGAGAAATTAAGAATTATCTGATCTGACCTAGCAGAGGAAAACATTAGAGAAATAGAAGCAGACAGACTTAAGGTGCCTCTAACAACATATCTTGAGCTAAATTTTCCATTCTATTGCAAGAGAAAGATGCACAATATGGGAAACATAAGAAGACAAGTACTAGATTAGAAAAACATCACCATTAACCATATTCATGAATCCTGCAAATGTGCTTGCTCCACTTCCATTCAAATCAAAACATTCACGCAAACTCCGAAGCCAATTTCTTCACAACTCCAAGTCTATGATATTGAGCTCAACAATCAACCACCAACAAACATCAAGCCTATATGTAGTATTTAACTTGCAAAGGAGAATAAAAACCTTATATAGGCTTCCAAAATGTCATTATTTACACATTTAAGTCATTTTTTTCCTATGAGACCATGCAAGGCCCAAGGCACAAATATCTCAAACTCATAAATGCAAAAATAACTTCTAAGCTATCTTCTGAGATAATTTGGGAATAATTTGACCTTTAAGGCCTCTCAATAACTTTAAAAATACAACCAAGTGTCTTTTGTTGAATTTCTGGCAAGGGCACAACACGAAGGTGTAAGGGTGGAGTGCCAGGCCAAGGGCGCAATGCCAAATATGGAAACATTTCCTCTTTTGCAGCTGAGATTTGGAGGTCTTTCTAGTGTCCAAATGAGCTTCATGATAGCTCATTAGAAAGCTTGTCCTGTATAGTTTCCAAATATTCCTTTTTTTTAGAATGGTGTTCATTTTCTTTCTTTAAAATCCATTCTCCCAAGACCACTCAGGGCACAACGCCAATGCTGAAAAGACAACAGAAAGGTGAGTTTTTTCTTGTTTTTTGGCCCTTTTGAGGGACCATTTCTACTCCAAGTGACTTGAAACTTTTTTACGGTGATTTCCTTGGCCTAAGTATCATGAAAATGTAATTTTTTCATCAATTGGGTGCCCCCAAAAAAAGTGCAACGCCAGTGGCACTATGCGCTTGGCCCTTTTTCTGCTAGCCAACTATCAAAAAATAAAAACTTGAAAAAATGTGCCAACATTGGGATTTATCTTGCTGATCATGTTTGGGATGCTTGGAGGATGAATCACCAAGAATTTCAAGTTTTTCTCTCTCCTTTTCCTCTTTTAGCGCTTGAATCTTTGCAAGGGCTCTTTTGAGCGTGGCCCTTGCAATTCTATTCCTCAAGGCATAATGCCTTGCCATCTTATTCTGCAAGCCAATGTTTCTCTTTGCCTTCTAAAGCTGATCTTCTAGGTGCACATTGGCTCTCTCTAGCCAAGATTCCCTATCATAGCTGATCTCCATGGAAAGAAACTCACTTGGAGTGAGTTGCTCTGCCAATGTTGTCTCTTGCTCTCTTTCCTTGGCTAAAACATTTTTCAAACCAATTGTCCTTGGCCTCCTCCTAGGAAAATGTTCTTCCTCATCCTTAATGTCATCAGGAGTTCCCAAGGTTTCATCTAGACTAGACTTGGGTTTTCCAGCCTCTTTCTGAGCTTTCATAGCTCTAACCTCACAAATGGCCTTCTCTGTTTCTAACTGCTGGTTTTCTACCTAAAGGAAGTTTATTACATTCTTAGTGCTACCAATATTGGCTTATAGATCCTTAATCTGGGCATCCTTGCTCTTAAGCAGCATGTTTGTGATCCTCTCCTCATTTTCATCATCATTGTCAAGGTGAATTAGCTGAAATTATTTTTCAGTCTCATGTTCATCCTCTTTTTCATCAATGACCTTTTCCTTACCTTTCTAAAAAAAATTTGTTGATGTAGAAGGCATGGCCCCTTGCCTCTTAAGGGCAGCAAAAACATGCCTATTTCCCCTCAGGTGGGTCAAGGGAAAAGGTTCTATGTCAACCATCTCAGTGTCATCTACCTCACTTCCCTCATCGCTGCCATCTGCCTCACTACCATCTTTCTCACTACCATTTTTCTCACTGCCATCTATCTCATTGCCATTTGTCTCACTGCCATATTCCTCATTGGTTGATGCTCTCGTGTCATGAGATGCAGGTGAAGGATTTTGGGAAGGTTTTTAAGGAGGATAATCATGGGGTGAAGGAATGTGAGTGAATGGAGATGTAGGAACTGCTAGAAGTGATGGAGAAGTAGGGATGGGAGGGTTAGAAGATGAAGGAATGTCTTGCTGATGATGGCCTTATGGAGGAGTAAAAACCTCATTGGCAATGAAGGTCTCCCATGGAATGTCTTTTTGTTGTAGTTGGTGCATAACAACCATCTTGATAAGTGAGTGATGGAAGAGACTTTGCATATATTGAGGATAGTCTCTCTTTTGCACTATGTAGGACATTTTATCAATTCTTATGTAGGGGTAATAAGGTATGTGTAGCATCCTCACTCTAGTAAATTGCATAAGTAGCTTGATGTGGTATGAGTAAATATGGGAGAACCTTCCCCCACATGTAAAATTATTCATTATAATCTTCATCATAGGTGCATATCTATCAAGCAGGTGAGAGAAAGGAAAGATGGATTTGATGTGGTATTTATATATGGGCTTAAGGTATGGCTCAAAGTAACTCATGTAAAGGTTAGCTTGCTTGAACCATTTCTCCCCTACACTAGGTATGCCTATGGCATTGGAAATAACATATGTCTATAACTCAAAGGTGACCCCTGCAAAGTTAACTTGTTTTTCATGCAAGTTAATGATAAAGAGTCTAGTTAGCTTAGGGTGGTTTTGCACTTGCTACACCTTTTCACAAAAATCAAAGCATCCTACATGCTTGAAACAAGAAACAGTAAGGGGAGATGAAATGAGATCTCTTGTACTGAAGGGTTCAAATCTATTGATCTTTACTCCTCTGTGATGATGCCTCCTTGGAATTTGGGCCTCTCCACCACTGCCACTTTCTCCCTCTTCTCACATTTTGAAAACTCTGTTTTTCCAACCCTAGGATTGATGTAAAAATTGATATGGAAAAGAGGGTAATGGAATGGAAATTTTTTCAAGTGAATGGACAGAGTCTTATGAAGGAAATGGATGTAATGACAAGCTTAGATGAATGAAAAACCTCTAAACAATGTAATTCCTCTGTCTATCACTGATTTTCTTTATAGGCAGATGAAGTAATGGTAAATAGTGATTTCAAGTTTAAGCATTAGGGTTTCCTCTTAGGGTTTCACTTCTTTCAATTAAATGATGAAAATAATGCTTGGAGATGGGTTGATGAACTATACTAACCCTTAAATATTCTTGGAGGACATTCAAAAAGAGTTTGGAAGCCCTTTGGGGAGATTTGAGTGCTTGAATTGCTTAGACAGTTCTCTTGGCCAAGGGTGCAATGCCAATGCTAAGGGCGTAGCTCCAATCCCAGGTGTGCAGTGCCAAACTTGAGCACGCATCACCCACTTCTAGCTGCAGAGCACCAGCGTAAAATTTATGGGGAAAAATTGCCAAGGGTGCAATGCCCAATCCCAGGGATGCAGCGCCAGGAAAATTTGCCCAAGTTTGGCTTGGGAACTCACAAATTTTCCTCTCCTTGAATGTTCTTGATCTCTTGAAAGAAAAAATGACTCACTTGAAGTGTTTAATGGGCTTTTACAGCCAAGTGATGTTTTGATTTAATATTTTTAAAACCCACTTTCAAAAGTTAAAAATCCTTTTTACTTTTCTTACTGATGTCACTTAACACTTTTTCTTCGTAGGTGACTGAAGTGATGAATTTAACCTTTCTTTTTCTCTTTGAGGCATGAAAAGCTTAATTTGGAAACTTTGGGTGATTACACACACTAGCATCTTCAAATTCTTGTGTAGCCTCAAACATTAAGTTCAACTTGACCTTTTCACCTTTTTGCTTGTATTTTGCTCGAGTTAGGAATTTTTCTTTTCTTTTGATCCTGGAGATTTGACATGTTTATTTTGACACAATAGCAACATCAAAATCCTCTTTTGCTTCAACCATGGAGTTCAAATTATATTTCTACCTTCTTTGGCCACTTTCCCAAAACTGTAGGTGTCTAGAGTGCTTTACAACAATCATCAGTGTTTTTTTCTAAGTTCTCCATATCCCTTTCAAGTTCATTCATTTCTGTCCAGTTTAAATCACCTTTTTCCATATTTCTATCAATATTTTTGACAAAATTTCTTCATGTTTAGCTTTGTGTGTCTCCTCTAGGTAATTTCTACAAGTGGTCACTGTTTAGCACTCAACTGGACCATCAAGTGTATAAACCCTAATTTTTCACAGGACCAAGTTGTTTCCCCTCATTTTCCTGTAAGTTGTTTTCAGTCAGGAATAGATAGTCCACTTCATCAGTACCTTCTGCTTGAAAAAACCTTCAACACTCCTACAGAAGTGCCCAACTTTGTTCATTTTTCTCATTTTCAGACTTTGGACTGATGAGGTAATCTTATTTACAAATATTTTAAGTCCTTCTTGAATAACCATGTCTTGAAATTCCATTACATCTAAGCTAGATTATAACAAAGGAAAAACAGTGCTTGAAACACCAATAATGACCTTAAAACATGTGAAACCATAATTGACCTAGTGGGAAGGTTCTTTGACCTTATCTTGACCGAAAATTGGCTTGGAGGCTTCAAGTGAAAAACAGAGTATCGTCAAAAGTGTTGTATTGAAGATCCAAAATCCAATGTACTTGATTTTTCTAAGAGCTTACAGAGATAGTTTTGAGAACATCAATGGTTGAGGAACCTGGGGAACATGGGAAATGAGTCTGCAACAGGAAAACCCTAGAGGTGAAGTGGAGTTTATGGAAAGGGGAAATTAGGGAAATGGGGTTATAGGTAGGAAAAGAGGATAAAAATGAGAGGTATAAGCTTATGAGGAGTTTGTAGGGGAAACAGGGTGACTTTGAGATGACAAACTTGATAAATAGTTAAAAAATTTCTTTAAGGATAATGAAGGCAGCGGGGTTTCTAAAACTCATAATATTCAAGGAATGTTGTTTTCAAAAATCTAGAACCAATCTATAGTCATCCAAAGATAGTGAAAAATAATGATGACTAACACGGATCACAAGATCTTTATAGTGCAGGGGCACCAGATCTAGTTGACTGTCTATGATATATATATTTCCTGACTGGTCTCCCACCACTTGGGATGGTGGGGAATATGCAACCAGTGTTACCACGAGGGAAGATTATCATGGAGTTTGTAGACTTCCATTGCTGACTGGGTCTCCATGTGAAGGGGACACAGAGATACCGATCGGGGATCTAGAGAGGCTAGAGACTCATGTCGTGGCTGCAACGATGTTGTGGATCCTAGGCAACCAGTCACCCCACCACATCACTAGGGGTCAGATGATGATTTTTGAGAGTGTGTTGAGTGGGACCTACTATGGGTGGGCCCAAATGATGTTGTCGTTGTTGAAACAACAATTGTCGCTATGTTATTGGGAAGTGAACCATGATTGTGCATATGGCATAGTGTTGTGCTCGCTCTTCTTTGAGATGATCTTGACACTTCGACCTTGCATACAGATCTAGGATGGGGGCCCAAGAGAGCCCAGGATGCACTGCTAGGGGCATCTACTATGCAAAGGGGGAGGTGGAGTAGTTGGATGGGTGTTCCTACCCGATTTTTTCACTCATTCGCATCATATGCCACTATACATAGATGATTATCCCTATAGTGGGATGAGTTATCATGGGGACCCAGACTTGCCACTGCCGCCTGGTGAGGTATGGGGGCCCGATGGTAAGTGAAAAGTTGCTAATATTTTATGTGCATTTTTAAAGGTTAATAAAATTGTATATGGTACTGATTTATTCAGTTTTGGTATGTAGATACAACACCGGTGAAACCGGCTGGGTACATGGGACGGCCAATAGTAGTAGGAGCTGGAGGACCTCGTGGGTCGAGAGCATCGCAAGATGAGGATGCAGTGGTCATCCTAGAGGACATCCATCATAGATGTGAGAGGCTTCTGACTGATGTTTCAGAGTGCGACTAGAAAGACTTGGATGACCAGTACATAGAGCCATGTATTAGTCTACCCTCAGAGTGGTGAGGGATCATGTGGTGCATGGTGATGAACAGACAGGGGATGCGCAATCTACGAGCTGCAGGAGTATATCCATTGGCATGGGATCCTCCAAATAGTGATTATGTATAGGGGTATTTAGTGCCCCCAACTTTAATTTTTTGTAACATGCTATGGGCATGTCAAATGTATGAGATTTGATGGACTCTAAAACATGCTGAATGACACACATAATCAATATGCATCATTTTTATGGTTTATGTTATTGTCCCATGTTAAATGTGTGTGATAAGTGCTAATCTAGAATATTGTTTGCAATGCTATCTACATAGTGATTTTGTGCTCTACGTACATGAATGAATGTAGCGATTTCAAATTCACACATCAAAAGCTTCACTTGTAAATATCTTCTAAAAATGATAGGATTATGCACATGATAGACACCATTCAATTTCATGAAAAGAAGCAAGGAATCTAAACAAACATGAAGGTCAAGGATGCGATGGGAAAGCGAATCAACTAATAAACCTTGCACTGCATCATATTCGGCTTGGTTATTAGTGGCAGTACCAATGCATACGTCGTTCCAGAGAACAAGCGAATGTAAGGGGTTAAAAATGGCCCAACCTACCTAGGCTAGATTCTGGGAGTAGCGAATTGCACCATAAGCATAACCAATATATGGTGTGGACGGGGGCTCCATATGAAAGGTGCCACAAGACAAAAAATGAGAGGATGATGAATAATGTTGGCAACCTGAATGCAAGGTAGAAATCAAACAAACGCTGCTAGAGGGAGTGCTCTGGGTAGGATGTCTACCACCCACACACCGATAGGTAGGTGGTGTGTGGGAGATGCCTTTGGGGTAGCTTTTGCTCAGGTCATGAAAGTCACCATAGACATGGATGGTTCCATTCCTCTTATGGGTAGGAAAGATGAAATCAGGTGTGGAAAAGGCTTCCATAATGTCGTCATCATAGTATAATATGGGGTGACTGGTGGAAGGGTAACCACATGACGTGACAAAGCTACCTGACTCATCATCATGAGAAGAAAGGTTTACATGCACATCATCATAGGGGGTGATGGAAGAACAAGCAGATAATGGATCCATTGATATTGAGTCTAGGGTGATGGTTTAAGGGAGGTCAAGAAAAACATAAGGGGAAGTACTAGGGGGGTCTTCCACCATGGATCTCATGGATGATGACAGGTATAGGATAATGGCCGAAGACTCCGTCATCTTGACATTGGGAGGGGGAATGTAAATGGGAGCAGGAAAGTCCTCTAGTTTTTCCAAAGAAGAACTCGCAAACAAAGAAGAGGTGAACTCATTGCGCTTGGCCTCGAATTGGAAGATTTCTTCTAAAGAGGCATGGTAAACATCGAGGCGGGGACAGAGGTGGGTGTAGTGGCCATGGAAATCACATAAAGCACAAGGATGATTTCTGCATAGAGACTTGAGTTTTTGGACTGAATTGGGTATAGTGACATAGACCTCAGGGATATCAGACTCTGGAAATGCTTCGTTGACCATGGACTTGAGGTGAGGAAATTCAGCACAGGTATGGGTGGCATGGTTGACAAAATCACATAAAGCACACTGAGTGGTACACTTTGGAGGATGAGGAGGAGTAGCGGTTGTTTGGGAAGCCTTGTCCTTGGGTGCCTTTCGGCAAGCTTTTCCCCATTAACCCGAAAATTTCACAACACTATTAGGTTCCTGTTGAGGTGGCTGAGGCACAAAAGCAAAGGGAGGGGTCATGGTGACTGGTTGGACCAGGTTCAAAGCAAGATAAGGTCTGGGATGACCAGGAAGAATAGTGTTTGGGGGATCAATGTGCCAGACTGGGATCCCCAAGGTCATGTTAGGAAGAGATAAGGTATCCATAACAGGGACTGAAAATACTCTAGGAGGGGGAGCTAGAAATGATATCTGACTGGAGGGGTAATGGCCAAGTGAGACAACTCCAAGATGGTTAAGGCTTGGAGGAACCATTCTAGGAGGGTAGATAGGCTCATGGTTAGGCTCATGGATACCATCTACGAATGAGGGACCTTGAGGAAGGGGTCCTAAAGGGTGAGTCGAAGTGTTAGTAGCAGGTTGCAGAGGGAGGGGTTGCTAACTAGTCAAACCAGTCCGTTTGAGGTCGGACCGAGCAGATTGCATCATGAAAATGTTTGACGAGATGGGATCAGATATAGGAGGAGAAAGACCAGGGAATGAACCAAGAAAAGAGGGGTCTTTGTAGACTTCAGGTGAAACACTGGTCAAAGGTTTGACTATTTGTTTATTTGCCATCGAAGAGATGATGGACTCGGGGGAGGTCTGGGACTTCAGTTCGTAATATGTCAACTAGTCGATGGTGACAATATTTCCATTGTGAGGAAAGAACATCTTATGGTGAACTGCATATGGGACAACAGACATCGATTAAATGTAGCTATGACAAAATAAAATGTTGTAAACAAAGGGGGCATCAATAACTTCAACATCAACGCAAACAACCTTTCCCGCAAGGGTAATGAGGCAATTGCGAAACATGCAAAGGGGCTAGGAAGAGTGGCCATCCCATGATCGTAGGGTGATAGTGGAATGGGCCAACTCAGGAGATCCGAGTTGCTTCAAAAATGAAGTGGAAATCACATAGGTGTATGCCCCCTCATGAATGATACAATGGGAGATGTTGGCATTCTGGATCTTGACAGGGATTTGGAAGGCGACAGAAGCATGAAGGGGAGGATGTTCTAACTGGTCAAAATTAAAGATGATCAAATGATCATCTGAAGGATCCACAATTCCCATGGTTGTTAGTATATATTTTCATTGTGAAGGGTATGATTGGAGGATTTCCAGTGTTGATATGGCAGCAGGGGATTGTGCCAAATCATCTACTATACTATACTAATGGGCAGCTTTACTAGAAGCAGCATTTCGGCGTAATGGTCACTTGGGGATCTTGGTATGAACCTCTGTCTTAGGCTGATGGATCTGTAAAGGACCATTGGGTGTGGAAAGAGGCTCTGTGGGACCTAAAGAAGGAGGCTCAGGGGTAGACGTAGCAGGGGGCTTGTTGTATTGATGGGACTGAGTCTGAAGGTTGAGGTCAATGGTAATGGGTTGTTCAGTGTTCATCATGATAATTTGGTAGTCATAGGTACCATATGGACGAGGTTGAATGGCCGCTTGACCTTCAGGGGGTTGGGAAGCCACAAATCCTTGTTGGGGGAAATGATTGGTAAACACAGTCGTTTGGGTAGGTGTAGCATTGGGAGGAACCGAAGGGGAGCCTTGTTGTCCTTAGGATGCTGCTTAATCTTCCCACATCTGATGCATATGAGGTAAAAGAGGACAATCATGGGTATAGTGACCATAGACTCTGCAGCAAGAACAATGTTTTTTCATGCGAATAGGTCTGTCCTGCTTGGGTTGAGTTCCCTGTTCCTGATTAGCAGTGTTAGGTGTATTCCCTTGGGGATTGGGTCCTAGATTACCTAGCGTAGATTGGTTTTGGCTTCCTTTCCTCTTCTTTTTGGAAGTATGATGATTTATTACACCCTGTTGTGCATATACGTGCCCCTAGGTGGGTGGTGGCTGTTGTTGTGGAGGTTGAGAAGACAAGGGAGGTTGAGGTGCTAATGCTGGAGGAGCTGGAGCACTAGGCTGTAGATACAAATAATAAGGAGGTTAGGAAACATTGTGGTAAATAGGTTGGGAAAAAGGAGGAAGCATTTCGTATCCTAGATACATGCTACTAGGAGGGGTAAAAGTGCTGGAGGAGATGGCCCCTCCCTGAGGGAAACAATAACCCATGGGAGGATGAGTGTATGGATGAGAAAGGGCTCCAACGATAATGCCAGTGGCATGGGATTCCGCCAGTGCATTGGCACCATTGGGTCTAGGGAGGTCAGGTAAGACGGTATAAACATAATGATACTGTGCATAGATCAGGTCATATTTCAACGCAATCTAGAGGGCAGCTTCTTCGGTCTGAGGGAAATGAGATGCGACATATTTTCCAATAGCATGCAAAAGGGATATGAGGAACCAGTCCATGTATATATGGTTTTTGAAGGTAGGGGCTTGACATAGGCTCTTTCTTCTCCGAAATTCCTGGACATGATCGGATCGGTGGATCATAGGCAATTAATGAAAAGAGGTCAAAAGTTCAGTACCACTGTCATAACGAAGGGGAAGCTGGAAGTAAGATAGAAAATCTCCGGCAAGAGTTTCCAAAGAAGTATGAGAAGAGGAGGCCTGGTCAACATACCACTTGGAAGCTTCTCTAGTAAGCGTATGCTGGAAAAATTGAATACATACAAATTCATCGGTGATGGAGTTAGACGAACACCACATGTGGAAAGATCGAACATGGTTTGTAGGATTTTCTCCAGCAAGACCTTCAAACTTGGGCATGTCAGAAGGTAACTTGGTTGGCATAGCAGGCCAACCAAGATCATGGTGTATGGGGTCATTGATCAACTGGTTAATATCTGGAAGACTGAGGCCTGCCATATAAAGGAGCAAGGGAGCAGTTGGGATAGTTGTTGTTGTGGTCCCACTAGTAGTATTCCAAACATTAGCGTTGGGGCTACCACCCGCGTTAGGTCCTGAACCAGACATGGTGAAGGTGAAAGGAGGAGAACTGAGGATAGAACCAAAAGCAGATCCCGATGAACCAGAAGTAGAGTCAGAAAGGGGACTCGATGGAGGACTAACTCAAACCCTATGCGAAGGAGTAAGTCTTCCTAACGGAAACTAAGGATGAAGGCCAAGAAGTCTTCGGGATAAACGCCTTGGGGGTGCAATGATGGAAAAATGGAAAATGGATCATAGAATGAAGAGAGACCAATGAGGGTAATGAGGTGCAAGATCAAATTATTACAATGTCGAAACAAGGGCATACAAGTCTAAGATGAATTGATTACAATGTTATAGTCTTGGCCTGGCGGTGTAAACTAGGTGCTCTTCACTTAGGGTACGTGTTTATGTGATAACTGTTTTAATTTTAATTAAACCTAGATGTGTGTGGATAAAAAATAAAAAGAGTGATGTATAACTATAAATATATCTGAAAATAACAGCGAACTAAACTGACGTATGATAGAAAATAAATAGCTAAATATGCATCAATTTAAACCTAAGGAGGTGGGCTTCCCAAAAACTAGTATATGGGTGGGAAAAATCAAGTCAAAACACATAAAAATGGCCAATGGATATAAACTCAGGAGGGACAGGGATATAAAGGTTAGATCTATTGGAAATAGGTGCAGAAAACAACAAAATACCGAAGGGAAAGTGCTGCAAATGAGGTGGCGAAAGGATACAACTTGAAGGGAAACAGAGGGGACCTTAGAGGAGGACCAAAAAATACTGAAAATAGGTGTTTTGGATGGATTAATAACAAATATTAAATGGATCTGAAAGTATATAATCAGATCTAAAAAATGGTTGAACACACTAAAATCTTAGATGACCTGCTTTAGCTAAACTCCTCTTAGAAAGGTGGAAGCGTACTAAAGCGCTAGGGGGCTAGGTTCCTACTTCGACAAGTAAAAAAGAGAAATTACAGGTCCAAAATGGGTGGATATGGAGGTCAAGAAACCTTGAAAAGTATCCCAGATAAACCCAGAAAAATCACAGAAAATTTCTTGCAAAAAGTACAGGTCGCATTTTATGACCTGTTTTCAATAGAGGTCCCAGTTTTCTGGTTGTTTTTTGTATCCTGAAGGTTGAGGTCGTAGGTTTTGGCCCAAAAAGTGCAACCTACGCATCTAGCACTCTCGCTATCAGGTTTCAGAAAAAAAAATTGTCTCAGCTGCAGCTGATACCTGTCACCTTCACAATAGGCCTAGAAACACACAAAAGTTAGAATTTTTATTGTTTTAGGGTTTTAAAGGTTAAAACATCAAGAAAAGAAAAACAAGAAGCAGAAGAAAATCCATAGGGGTTGAAGTAGTTGGTCATACAGGGATCTAAAAAACAACAACGATCCTAATTATAAACCCTTATGGAGTCGTGAGTTGTTAGTGTGAATTGTAATCGCAAGTGTATGAAAAAAGATCACTTTAGCTATGCGTAACAAACAACCCTAATATCAAAGATGGTTACCAATTTCTTTAGATCTGTAGTTAGTTGACCAAGATAAATTATAAAAAATCCATATATGTGCAGTTAAAGACATTAGACAACAAATAAAAGAAAGAGTTGTTCCATGCATCCAATAGACAAGACAAGAATATTTTTTAAAGAATTTTGTATTTATGACATCTAGGAAGGGAACATACAAAGATGTTACCAATCCCCCTTAATGGGATAGGTTCTTTTATGTCCTCAGCATTTCAGATCTAAGATCTCTCTCTCTTGATGGTGTAGAGAACCCAGACTAAAATGGAACTCAAAGCGAGTTCACAAGAAAAAAGATAGAAAAAATATGACAATGATGGAGGATCAAAGTCAAACCCAAAAGTATAGATCCAGAGTAGTGAATGAATGGAAAAACCCTTCTATTTGTAACAAAATATTGAGTTTGTCTGGATATTGGTGCATAATTAAAATATTATTAATCAAATCTAGATCCAACTTTTATGGAATATTTTATTATTTTTATTGGAGGGAAAAAGAATTTGAATTTGTTCAAATCTCTTTATTTGTAAATAATAAATAAATAATTTTTTATTTTTTTTTTAAGAATATAGTTGAGTAATAATTAAATAAATATTGATTTGTTCAATTATTTATAAATGATTTAGACAAATTTAAGAAGAAATATTATTTAAATAATGTTTAAATAATTATTCCTAGAAAATAATAAGATAAATAATGATTTATCTAATTGATTTTCCTGTTTTGGGTCTAATATGGTCAGGAATATTAATTAAACTATTGTTTAATTAATTATCCCTTCAAGAAAATCAAACAAATAGGGATTTATTCAATATTTTCTCATGGGGTTTCATGTTTAGATCATACATAACTTAATAAATTATGGATTACTAAGTTATTTTTCATAGTGAAAGAAATTTTACTAGGGTAAAATTGGTCTTACATGGTGTACTTTGGTCCTTCTAATAGTAACAAGTTAGATGACCAAGAATTGGTGTAACAATGCCCATATTTCAAACATCTCTCTTTGTCTCCATATTCTCCTCTATATATAATGCAATCATTTGGACTTGCATGATATGATATTTACTCAACACCCAAAATTTTCAACAATTTATTTGCCTCTTCGTAGTTATTGGGCAAGACATTCACTCGGAAGAACCTTATCTTTGAATAACCTGTAGTTGGTGATCATGGAAAAATATATTTAAAAAAGTACATTAATGTCGATATAGTTATTAATGTTGATAAAATTTTCCATTTATAATGTTCATTGTGTGCTGATTATATTTCTCAAATTTATATAAGGGAGGACTTTATGGTAACTTACCTCAAAATTTCCTAGAAACATGCATTCGACAAGCCAAAATTTTCTTTCAAGTTGTACAGTAACATCATTGTCCCCAACTAGGTAGACTTTGACTTACCGCCAGGTCGAAAGAGAGGGGTGGTGGAAGCAAATTTAAGGCTTTCGAGAAAGGTGTCAGCGATATGAGCATCATCCCCTGGATTATCATCATTTTGGAATCCATTTAACAACATTGTCTCTATGGTAGTTGTATCCCTTAAGTAATCATCCATACCAACCTCTATTTGATTGCCTCCATTGCCATCTTTTGAAGAACTATTATTGTTGTATTAATTCCTAATTGGTGAATCTAGACGTAGCAGGAATTGAATCGGTGGTTGATTCAACCATTCTTGGTATCGTTCCTCTCCATTTTTTTCTCTTAATTCAGTATTATCTCGATTTGAAATTGTTGTGGGGTGTAATTGAAGATGGTAGGTAGGTCACTCATCATCACTAGAATCCTAATAATTTTAAAAAAAAATTGTAAATGATTAGTACAAAATATATGATATCAATTAGTAACCACGTTGACAATATTGCATGATTAATTGGTTTGATGTTGAAATAATTACATTAATCAATATACCAAAAAATTATAATTATTTCCATCATTGTCCCAGGATTGTGGTTAGAAGATGCAATATTGTTACAATTGGCAGGGTGAAGCAACTGTCCATTTTCATCTACCAAATGCGCCTTGCGGTATGCTTCTCCTGATAAGAGCTTCCAACGTTTTGGAGTTGTTTGAATATTTTGTGCATCCGAACTCAATTCTGAATTTGCATGAACCTACAAATTTGTATAAATTATAGATTTAATTAAACTTTCCATGATTGACATGGATAAAAAACATAAATTCAATTAGATAATGAAAATATAAATAAAATCTGAAGTAAATATTACATCTCGATATGGATAGGGAGAACTCTGCAATGGACTTTGAGCAATATTATGGAACGAGCTGTATTTTGAATAATTGTCCATTTGATATAATTATGATATTTTCCCCCTGAATTTGAGCAAAATTAACAATAAATTTTGGTGCACACACTTAAAATTAATTTCGGTGCCTTAAAAATGGACATCTTTTTGTCGTTGCTAATGTAGAGATCACCGCACCGGTGTGTTTTCATTACTGTGCACCGGTGTCATGTTATAAACGGATGCGCGAGTGTAGTACTACTAAGTGATGCACTGGCGGCGAATAAATGCAAATAAGTAAAGTGCAGCTCTATTTTCTTTAAGTGAAAAATGAGGTAAATTGAGAAATAGGTAGCAAAATATTTTCAAAAATCGAATTTCATAAAACAACTCTTTAAATACTAAACACTTTTCATTATTTCACTATTTTTCCAAAAAAAATCAGCTAGAGATTTGCAGGAGACATACCTAGAGCAACAGAGTACGAGAGCACTATGGAGAAGCGAAATACGTTTGAACAGAAGTATTCAGAAAATCCGAATTTCAAACCTCCGGTGATTTAAATCATGTAGCATAGAATTTCAAACAATCTCCTGATTAAATTTTTTTTATTTTTTTTTTACTTTTTCTGTAATTTTTTTACGCAGTAAGGAAAAAATTTCAATTTCTTTTTCATTTTCAGAAAAAATAAATAAATAAATAAAATTAAAATTAAAAAAAATCCATTTTTACCCTAAACCCTACATTCTATTTGTTTCTACCCTTTCTTCCAACTGTTTCTATGATTTCAGAATTAGGGACTCTCATTTTAGATTTATAGCGTTTGTATTGCTATATTTAGTCCTAAGACATCCAATCCATGAGACAAATTGCATAGTCAGACCCCAATCCATGTCAGCCCTTGCGTGAACTTTAAAAAAAAAAAAAATATTATCAATGCGGCAAACAAAGCCGAGCGCACCAGTGCGCTGGATTATCCCTTCACACCGATGTTACATAGTAATTTGTCACCGTCCCTACCATTCCCCGTCCCGCACAATGGAGGACCCATTTTGTGACCTGTGAACATTGTCATGCCTTGAAACCATCATCAAAGCATTTCTCTAAGCATGAGCTTTAATTGCCCTTAAGACATCTCCTTGCAAAAATCATGAAAAACATCTCCTTTTGCATTGGCGCGGGCAGACAGTTCATCACTCGCGCCAATGGGGGAAATCCTGCAAAGAGGTCGCGCCAACTGGCGCTCTGTCACAGAGCAATAGTCGCGCCACCCAATTTAAGGACTGTTTTTAAAATAAATATGGCGGAAGTTGAGTTCCAACAAACTCAGAAACCATTGCCTATCTTGAGTTGGGAGGTTTGGCTGCGGGAGTTCTATGGAAGGGAAGTGGTTTTGCCACCTCCCATGGAAACTTCCTTGTTGATAGGGCCAATCCCATAATAATAGGGATCCCAACTCCCTCCTTCCCCATCTATAAAAGCCTGCTCAATCCCATGGCAAGCTAGTCTTGAAGTTCCTAAGCTTTGAATCTCCATATTCCCAAGAGCCTTTGTGCTGTAAAGAGCCCTCTTTTCCCTTAAGGCCGACTCAAGTAAGGAGACCATCATCGAGAGACTCTGGAGAAGTTTGCCCTTTCCCTGGCGAGCTTTGCGAGACGTGAACGACTGGAGACCCATCCGAAGGAGACCACGACATCAGAACTTGGTTGTAATCTCTCTTCGTTTGTTATTTAATAGATGATTACGATTATGGTTCCACTCTGTTTTCCATCATGTCAATATGAGTAATTTCCTTTCTGACTGATATTTAGTTACGTATGCCAGATTCTATGCTCGTATTTGTTTGTTTCTTCCATGTGCAGGTGTTCATCTGCGGAGATCGTGGAGGGATTGTGATCTGCCGAGGCTGAGGAACGGGGACGCTTCTTCTTCAGATCATAGCGTTGGAATCCAGGCAGGCTTCTATCTCTAGTCTTTTCATTCGTAACTAGGAACTTGCATCGTAACATTGTTTGATTGTTGCTAGACCCCTACTGGGCTATTAGGGATCGCCTCTGTCCGCAGAGGGGATTTACCTCCTCAACAACCGCAAAAGTACTGTGTGATAAAAAATTTAAAAACACTTTTTTTTAAGCAGTGTGCAATATGTAAAATAGGGCACCGGTGCACTATTTCATTATGTCGCACCATGCTCATGCTGTTTCACAAAAAAAAAAGTTATTGTGTTAATAGGTGCACCATGTAACATATAACACACCGCATTGGGCCTCCTAGTTCACAAAGAGCACCATATGGTGGTCCCTTGTTGCGCTGGGAATTTATGCTATAAAAACTAGCACTAGATGATTTTTATTATTTTGTCTGTGTAAATTGGTACGATGGTTAACATGTAACACACCGGTGCTCCTTGTTGACACGGATCACCGTAGGGTGTGTTATATTATTTTTCCAGTGCGTTTATAAGACCACTACGCATCGAAGTTGATGCATACACCATAAAGGGTGCATTGGTTTCTTGAGATTTTTTTTTACCTGACAAGTTGACAATTTATTTATAAAATATATTAATGAATGATATGGTACAAGTTTCATATTGATAAATAAATGATTAACAAGAGATCAAGTAACAAAAATACTAATAACGCATCAAGAAAAGAAAAAAAAGGAAATTTCTTTGTAAATTCTTTACAAAAAATATTATTTTTGAACTATATGTAAGTTTAACTAATAAGTATTTTTTACTCTATATCATGTAGAGCCACAAAATGACGAATCTCGATAATATTATTTATAATCTAAGACTAGAAGAGTGTAAAAGATTGATGGAAAAATTGCAAAAGGATGAATCAGGTAAATGAAAAAAATACTATCGATCTAATGAGTTTCTTTTTTTAATTTTCATTAATAATATACTTAAAATTATTAGATAACATGTGTCAAACAACATATTAATTCACATCAATATAATGTTCTACAGGGACCAATAACTTAGAAAAGGAATTTTGTTCTAAGAAAAGGAAAAAAATAGAACACGCAAATGAAAATGAATTGCTCCTTAGCTCATCTGGAGTGGTGCTCGAGGTTAACTAAAGGGGGAAAAAAAAATTTACAAAAGTTTGAGGGATCTAGTGTAAAAAATGTATAGATGTTATTTCCACTTACAATACAAAAATCAATCTAATTATTCCAAGAACCAAATTTTATCTAAACTACAGGAAGATTTTCCAGAGAATTGATCAATGAGACATGTCAGACTTTTAATAGAAAAAATGTACAACAACAAAAAAGAAGGAATGAAAAAATAATATTCCTTTAAATGTTAATCTGCGATCATTTATAAATATCACTTTTGTTATGTTTACTTTTCATATATCAATATAAAAATTAAATAGTTTATTGCCATGTTACATTTTCAGTAATATTATGAAAATATCAAAATATGAATGAGCTAATATCATAAATATGCCATTAGGGATGTCCAAAAAGGTGTACAAGGAGATGGTCAAAGGAACAGACAAAATTGCATCGCAAGAGGATCCATCTCAACAACAACATGCCTCAAATGTAATATGTAATAATTGAATTTTTTGATCATTAGGTACAGTATGTAAACAATTTAGCATTAAATATTAATTTTCAAGTATTTTCTTATAGAAAAGAAAAGAAAATTTAACCCATTCAGCACATAAAACAAGACAACAAGGAAGAAAAGGGTTGATATCTAAGTTTGTGAGTAATTTTTACTTCCTTATAACAACTTAACTAGATTTCATTTTTGTATTTTTTAAGTTGTTTTACAAAAATCATCATTGAATGTCTTCAAATAGGTGTGTAATATCACAAATTAGGGAATTTCTACAACAATGAGAATATCTTAAGATATTCGAAAGTTGGAGACCCAGCAATAGATAAACATGCCAATGGAGTAGCAGTGATACATTAATACCAATAATTCCATAACATTCTCATAACCATTACATTATATCATAGTAGCAACAATGTATACAAGATCTTGAGGAAATGATCTCTCAAGCGAGGCAATTCACCCTCAATAGAACTTATACATGATAAATGGAGAAATGCTGCTACATGAAACAAATCATGGCTATGACTGCATAGTCTATGGAGTATAACTACTGAAAATTGATGTCAATACATGAATATGGCAATGTAGAGCTCAAACAAAGATGGGGGAGAAAAATCTCAACCCTTGGATACAACAATACACAATCCTTAGAAGGATTCACTGAAATATACACAAAATGGAAAATCTACAGAAATGCTGGAGTTGCTAAGCAGCAGCTGCAACTTAGAAACTAGAAATGGATGAAGATATCTGATGATGCTGCAAATTATGGCTGAATCTCATCCAAAGGATCTCTCTGGTGAAAGGCTGATCCAATCCCTGGAGATCTCACCCTCCAAAATAGTGGAGCAAGTCTCCACTGCAATTGCACTCAGAAATAACGCAGTATATAGAAGGGATTGCACTGTTGGTGAAGGGAAGTGTTTGGCCTGATGCCAATGATCTGAAATAAGCTCAATAATCTCCCTCACTAACCTCCCCCAGGAATAGAAGCTCCCTCCTCTAAAAGATGAGCTAAGGAAATGGTGTTGTGGAGTCCTCCACTGCAACACCCTGCAACACAAAGTTATCCTACTTCAGGAATAACGTTGTGACTGAAGGAGGTGGCTTTGGCATTGAGCCAAGAAATGTGGAGAATGAAGAAAAATCCCTCAAGATGCCTCTCAATAAGGATAAAGGATCCTAAACAGGAATTCCCCGACAAATCTGCTAAACAGTAAGAGAATGCACAATGTATGAATAGACAATGAAATGAATAATCCAATTCATGAGTAACAATGGCTACCTCGCCCTCCTTTTAAACAAGTGAAATATTCCTCCCCATGGGTCCCACTCATTAGGGTTTCCTCCACCAAATATCCTCTTCCTCATTCATACTACATTGTCTTCCAAAGTGGTCCACCCCTCCTATGGCAGTGTTGTTGACTTTGTCAAACCTGACCTTGTCTTCATGCAATTGTCCCCTTTCACACATAAGGGTGTGAAATCCAGTTCTTATGTCTATCCCTTTTTCACATGTGATGGATTTTTTTCAGGGTTTCAATAAGCATGGGCCTCCTTACTCATTTATTTAGCTGCTAGCTGAAAAGAAAAAAATTTTAATATTCCATTTAGCTATGTGCTAAAATGGGAATATTACTGTCCTCCCCTCCCAAATGTTGCTTGTCCTCAAGAAAATACAAGGATATAACTTAAAAATCCCCACCCAGGGCATGGATTATGAAATATGTTGAGGAATATCTTCCCCATTTGGATCCTCCATCCCCCAAGAAATCATCCATACAAAATGAGTTACCTCCCAACATGGCAACTCCTGAAAATAATCTTCCACCTTTGGCTCCTACAATATAGGTGGGCTGGAAATCTGATCTTGGTAGACAAAATACCCTACCCCACACTGTCCTCCTCTCCACTTAGGATAATTTTAGAGTATATGTTGACCTTGGGCTGCAATAATGTTGCCCTCAAGTGGCAAGATGAAGTTTAGACCTCCAAGGATCTCTCCTCCAACGTTATGAAACATGTTATCCAAAACCATCTCATATGTGATGAGTTGGAAGTCATCATCATATGGCATCCAATAAATCATATGGCTCACCTCAAATGGAAACAAATGTTTTGTTGTAGTGGCCAAAAACTCTCTCATGCTCTGATTAGAAAAGACAATGCAAATAATGTGGGAGATCTCTCCCCTAAGGGACACATCCAACCAATGTGCCATTCCCCCAATCATGCTCCCAACAAGTATAAAAACAATAGTAGCATAAGGAACCATAATGAGAACCATGCTTTTTGTCATGTATAGCAAGGGAGAAGGACAATGGTACCTCAATTGTAACCAACGCAGTTTGACCCTCAACTACAAAAGAGTGTGATAAAAAGTGTGGCTTCTCAACCACTTGTTTGTTGTCCCACTCTCCTCATATGTATGGAGGAAGTGAATGATGTATGGTGCAAGATGAGCATGTCCTCCAAAATATATTTCCTCCCCAAGTCCTCCTAGGGAGTAGTCACCAATATTTCTCATGGCCTCAAGTAGACCATGGGATCTAGAAAAAGGAATGCTCCTCCTTGGAGAAACATCTTTTACATGTATGGTTAAGGGATGCATATATACATTATACAAATCACTATGAAAATAAACCATACCCTTACCATAAGTATTGCTCATGCAAATGGATTGGCCCAAAGGTGAGTCTCCTCTCATCCTCAAAGAGAAAATAGGTGGTTGTGCTAACTCCTCCAAAGAGTTATGTATCTCCTCCATATGCACATAATCCATGAATCTACTCATACGCTGATCGTACCATATCATGCAAGTAAAATGATCCCGAAATACTCCATCAACAACCGGGAGTCCCAACATGGATTCATCCTCCATAGTGACAGTATTGATGATTCCTCATGAAGGAAATTTTTCATATGGTTATCTCCTTCTTTGACATCTCCCATGCCAAAGATGCAAGTTGGAAGGCTGCTATCCTTCATGTGCTGCTTCTGCCACAGCGCGGAAACTGAAATGAAAGTGGGTACAAATTGTGTTGAGAGAATGTCTCTCTCCTCCCTGAATCTATCCAAGACTCTCAACGCTGTAAAAGTTCCTCACAAGGTCTCCACTCCTCTAAAAACAATGAATGATGCCTCAAAATGTGAAGCATCTCTCATCATCTACTGATCTGGTGGTCTCCTTAGTGAAATGTCTCCATGCAATGAGACATCATCATTAAGAGTAGACTGCATGCATAAATGGAAAAGCTTTCCCTGCTCTCACTGCGCAATCTAGTCTCCCTCTTAGGTGCATCAACCTCATGACATAGATAGGGATGTGTGCTCCTCATGACATGATGTTGGTCATCCTCCCTATCACCTCTTGGTATCTCCATGGTTCCGCACATTATCATCAATGGCACATGTAGAACATGAGTTGTGCCCTAATCCCTACACATGAGATCCTTAGGACTTCCTTGCAAAGATGCAAACATCCCTCTACTTGGGGCAAGAGCTCCTCCTCCCTCTGCATGAGGCACTAGATAATATCTATATGAAACAACATTTTTGCCCTCATCTTCCTCAACATGAATAGGAAACCCTCCAATAATGTTGCTGTAAATATGGAATTTCTCCCAAGGTGGAAGTAATTCCTGATCTTAAAAGGCCAAGGAGCATCCTCTTTTCACCATGATAGTGCCATATCCTACTCCTACAACATCACACAAGAAATGAGAGCAAATCTTCCCTTGCTCTCCGAGGAACAACCCAAGAAACAAAAGTTTTTGTTGCTTCCTCATGATCGCATCATACAAGACATGTGATGAAGACATAGTGAATAATATGAATGTTGAATCATCATTATGCATCCATACTCTTTGTTTCTCCATGATGCCAACATCCTACCACATCTTCTCCATCCTCATTCCCTTAGAAAGAGTGTATGCCAAGTGATGGCCAAACTCCTTCAAGAGTAACCAGCGCAGCCAAGCTTCCTGCTGCTCGGTATCATAAATTTTCAAGTAGCTTACCAGCTCCTTGCTCACCATCCACATCCACTCAATAAACTGAGGATGTCTCCTTCCACCCTTCATCTTGGTACTCCTCCCATGAGGACTACCATCATCCCAAATCATATATCTGCATTTCACAGGATCTTGAAATGCAAACTTATCGATGATCAATTTGACCCTATAAGGACCCAAATAGGTGGTAGGAAAAAACCTCCCATAATGATGTGTATGGCTCAAGAAATGTCCAACACAATCATGAGAGATGTTACCCATCGGAAGATGTCTTCCATCTTCTATTTGCTCCTGTGTGAAGGGAATAACCTCCTCAAATTGTTGAAGAATCTTGCACTCCATGATGTGTGGGAGTGCACCTCCACTGAAATCTCTCCTTGAGATCTCCTCCTCATGCATGGACCTCCAAAACCAAAGAGGCCTTGGATCTACTTCCAGTAGAAGTCCCTCTTTGAGTTGTGGCATGCTCATTGAGAAAGTGTCTTATAGGGAGGAGAAAGATTTTCTTATATCTAGATGTCTACTCATTCTCACTACTTCCTTCATGGCTTCCTTAATGAAGCTATCCTTTGAGTGCTCACATGAGGAATGGCTCCTCTTTTCTCCATCACTGCTCTTTTGAAGTGCAGTGCTATTCTGCTGCTTTATGTCAACTACATGCAATGATGTAGACTTATCCAACACATTTGCTGAAATGACAAGAGATGGATTTTTAATCATACCTTGGTGAAATGTGGAATCTCCTTGCAGGGCTGCAAGTGTTTCTTCCTCATAAGTGTTGGCCTCCCAAACTATTGAAGATGAAGGCAACTATTCCATGGTCTCAATAGTGCTATTACATGCCTCATCAACTAGTGTTGAGGGCTCCTCCCTTCTTTTTCCAAATATTTTGATCATTCTATGAGAAAAATCAGCAAGATTTGAAACCTTTGCATGGCTTAGATGGCTGATCCACCAATTATTTGCTTCACCTCCAAGATGCAGCGCTGCAACTTCTATAGCCTCTTTGTCTACTTCAGGATGTAGCAGAAAGAAAGCCTCTAGATTTTTCACCCAAAACTCTGCTGCACATGTGAGTGATCCATTGAATGTGGACAATATAAATCTATTGCCTCTCATCATCCCATGGCTGTGGGGTCTTCTTTCTTCTTTCTGCTGAATAAATTGTGGTAAAGCCAGAGTCTCTTTGAAGGCTCTAGGTTTAGCTCGGTATTAAGCAAGGTACTCACTTATAATTTATAATTCCAAGTGTTCTCCATGCTTCTGGTCTTCTCCTTTGTGAGAGTAGGAAGTGCATGGTCCTTCCTCTTCTCCTTTTTCAATCTTCTTGACCTCCTTGAAGAGGCTCTCTATGGATCTAAAAATTGATGAGAGAAAGCTCATCTTCTTCATCATATTAATCTTCTTTGGCTAAGACTCATAGGATGAGCCAAATATCATGCTTTGATACCACTGTAATATCCCAAATTAGGGAATTTCTATAAGAATGACAACATCTTAAGATATTCTAAAGTTGGAGACCCAACAATACATAAACATGCCAATGAAGTAGCAGTGATAAATTAATACCAAGAATGCTAGAAGATTCAAATAACCATTACATTAGATCATATCAGAAACAATGCATATAATATCTTGAAGAAATGATCTCTCAAGCGAGGCAATGCACCGTCAATAAAACATATACATGATAAATGGAGAAATGCTTCTACATGAAAGAAACCATGGCTATGACTACGTAGTATATGGAGTATAACTACTGAAAAATGATTTCAATACATGAATATATCAATGTAAAGCTCAAAAAAATATGGGGGAGAAATATCTCAACCCCTGGATACAACAATACACAATCGTTAGAAGGATTGGCTGAAATATACACAAAATAGAAAATCTGCAGAAATGCCAGAGTTGCTGGGTAGCAGCTGCAACTCAGAAACTGGAAATGGATGAAGATAGCTGATGATGCTGCAAATTATGGCTGAATCTCATCCAAAGTATTTCTCAGGTGAAATACTGATCCCATCCCTGAATATCGCACGCTCCAAAATAGTGGAGCAAGTCCTCACTGCAATTGCACTAAAAAATAACACAGTCTAGAGAAGGGATTGTGTTGTCGATGAAGGGAAGTGCTTAGCCTGATTCCAATGATCTATAATAAGCTCAAGAATCTCCCTCAATAACCCCCCAGAGGAATAGAAGCTCCCTCCTCTGAAATATGAGCCAAGGAAATGGTGTTGTGGAGTCCTCCACTGCAACACCCTGCAACACAAAGTTATCCTTATTTAGGAATAACACTGTGACTGAAGGAGGTGGATTTGGCCTTGAGCAAAGAAATGTGGAGAATGAAGAACAATCCGTCAAGAGGCCTCTCGAAAAGAATAAAGGATCCTAAACAGGAATTCCCTGGAAACTTTTCTAAATAGCAGGAGATTGCACAATGTCTGAATAGAGAATGAAATCAACAATCCAATTCATGGGTAACAATGGCTGCCTCAACCTCCTTTTAAACAAGTGAAAACTTCCTCCCCATGGGTCCCACTCATTAGGGTTTCCTCCACCAAATATCCTCTTCCTCATTCACACTGCGTTGTTTTCCAAAGTGATCCACCCCTCATATGGCAGCATTGTTGACTTGGTCAAACTTGACCTTGTCTTCATGGAATTGTCCCCTTTCACACATAAGGGTGTGAAATACAGTTCTTATGTCTATCCGTTTTTCACATGCGAGGGATTGTATTTAGGGTTTCAATAAGCATGGGCCTCTTTACCCATTTATTTAGCTATTGGGTGATAAGAACAAAATTTTGATATTCCCTCTAGTTATGTGCTAAAATGGGAGTATTAGAAGGTGCTAACATAAAAAGAATAACCATCAAAAAAATTGATTGTGATTGGGTTAAATGTGGGTTGTGAGTATATGTTGGCATTTCAGAAATTGATTATGGAATTTGTAAGCATTTATCAATCTTATTTTACTTAGCTCCATCTATAATTAATAGAACAAAAAAATCTTTTATAATAAATATATGATTTGTTATGGAGTATAACACTTGCAGGAAATAAAGTATGGAACTATGCAAATAGATGCAATCTTGAAAGATGGCATACTACATGGTTTTGAAAGAATGTATATAGTTCATGATTCAATTGTTTCTATGGTACGCCATTTATTTTCGACTTACATTGATGTATATTATTTAATATTTAAACTTTCATTATTCTCAACAATGTATATACAATCATTACAGTTTATTTTTATGTTTTTAGATGGAAGGTGAATAAGAAGGAAGCAATCAATGCCTTGAACAAAACATTCCTGAAAATAACCCAAGTCATGGAAGTAGCTCTAGTAGTGACAGTAGTTCAAGTGAAGAATGATGATCACTATGTTTCCATATCAAAGCAAGGTGTTGTATTTTTTGAAATATTTGTCTGTGAAATTAGACATTTTTTTTAATGTCATGGACATAGTGGCCCAATTGAAAGACAAAGGGATACCAATAACTATCCCATTTTGTATGAAAAATACTTTCTTATTCATATATATGTGTGTGTGTGTGTGTGTGTGTGTGTGTGTAATCAAATATGTTTTAATTTGGTCTATTGTGTTCTCCATTGTCATTGTGAAATTTAACACCATTGATTAAATTTATGGATGATTAAATATTTTAATGAAGAGATGTGAAATTTGATGATATGATATAACAAATTAATCCAAACATCACATTCAAATTCACTAATAAAAATTTAGTTCATATGAATATTGTTATAAGATATATAAGTGTCGTTTTTTGATGAATAATGAATTTTAAAAAATCACAATAATTGCACTGTCACAGGTCGATGTTTCTAAAAAATAAAAAATGAACATTGGTGTGTTTTGGTTACTGTACACCGGTGCATTTGTATGATACAATACACTGATGCATTTATATGACCTATAGGCACCAAAAAAATACCAATATCAATTATAAATCTCGGTGTGTTTTTGTGATATTGCGCACCACTGCGTTTATGTGAGTCTACGCATCAGGGAATTTTTACAACCTATGGGCACCGCACAAATACCAATACGAATTAGAACAAACGATGTGTTTATCTTATACTGTGCACCAGTGTGTTTCTATAACTTGACGTGTCAGTGCATTGAGACGAACTATGGACACCTCACAAATCCCAAGACCAATTAGAACAGCCTTGTGCATTGTATCACCAACAATGTGACCCAGTGTGGTTTTATACCTTGACAGCCCGGTGCAAGCCCCTTCGACCGCCGTGGGCCACCTTCTATATGATACACACCGGTGTGTTGACACCTTAGTAATGCACCAATGAAAAAAAACATCCGTAATAAGCTCCAGCCACCCAATTTTTTTAGTTGTGTTGAAATTCCATTAAAAGCTCACCTAAAACCTTGGTAACCGTAAATGGATGTTGTAGAAAATGTGTTTTTGATAATTTTTTCCAATTTTGCAACACTAAAAATCTCCTTTACAACCTCCGCTAGAGGGTATTTTCCTTGTAGTGAAGAGAATGAATAAGCAAGAAGAAGAGAAAAGGAATAAGGGAGAACAATAAAAGTTGAAAAGAGAAGACATGCAAAGAAGAAAAGAAGAAAAAAGGAAACATGAGGAGAGAACTCTCTTAGGAAATAACACCAGGAAGCCTTCAAGAAACAAAATGAGGAATAAGAACAAAGAAGATATATATATATATATATATATATATATATATATAATTTTAAATGAGTTATAGGATAAAATAGTAAGAAATCAACATCAATAAACATAAAAAATGTTATCATGGACATGGAAACTACAAGGATATAATAGAACCTTGAGTTGTTACATGAGGTTATGAGTTTCGATCTAGGGACTTGGTCAATGGCTATGAGGTTCAACGGGGTTCACTAAACCTCAAAATTTTTCTAAGGTTCACCAAAATTTGAACATTGAGGTTAATTTTTTATGAACGTTGTGACATAGAAAGGAAATGACCAGTCAAAGACATAGTTAAAAGTATTATTCAAGGTACGATGAACAATCTGAAACCCAATGTACCAATATTGACAAGTGAAACAAGTTTTATAGACAAGTCCATTACATTGACTTGGAAAAATATATTTTATGACTTCACTAAGAAACATATTTAAGGAGATCTAGAAGATACATAAGTATACATTAATGTTAAGAGGAACAAATTTCATATATTTGGTTACCATTACCCAATTCTAACTTGTGCGGAAACCATAGGATGGATATTGCAATATACTGACTATCAAAGCATGATCATCATAAGTGTAAAGGGATAATTGTTTTCCACATATTATCCTCATGAAATTCATATGTACTAAAACCTCCAAAATACAAAATAATATATCAATTTAATATTCCATGGTGGTTTCGGTAAATAAAAAAAGGATATTCTTAAAACTTGGTGGCAAGAGCCAAGAAAGTTTTTTTGAAATCTCGATGGCATTTATAGAACCAAGCATAGAATAAAGTGTAGTAATATTTATTGTTATGTGTTGAAGGCGATATGGACTTCAGAACACAATTTGTTTTGAAGAATGATCGGTCTATATGATAAACCCATGCACTATCAAGGGAACCATTTTCAATTGGTGTGACCTTATATCTCAACAATTGCAAAAGTGTGTTGCAAGAGTGAGAAATGTGGCACAATATTAGAAACTAGAGTTTTATATATCCTCATACTTGTTACATGGTATATGTTGTAAAAATTAGTTCTTCAGGCTGGGTTGGAAGTGAACTTATGCTAAAGAAACACTTCTAGTCCATGTATATTGAAGTATATTATGGGATACCAGTTTCAGGGGAGTGTATGTGAGAATAATAGAGCTCTTAATCTAAATTTTGTATCATATGATATTTAGAATAAATGCACCCTAACTCATAGATAACTCTAGGGAATCCATAGAAGATGTCTCAGACTGGTTTGAATCACCTCAAGAAACATTTATCATATTATTTAGAGATACAAAAGTGCACATCTCATGCCATTGTTTGTGACAGATAAGGTGGTTATGGACAAGGTTGGATAAAAAAATTTCACAGGGTTGTCAAGATTAATTCATAAATTGAAAAAGTCTCCATGGCCCATTTCCCCCCTATAAATAGGATAGTACAGCCCTAAGAGCTTGAAGGAAACAGAGGTAGTAATTGTAGAACTAGAGTTCCTCAAGTTTGGTGGTATGGGATATCACTGGTATGATCCAAGACGTATACTCATGGAACATGATGTAAATATGAGATACACATTTTCATACACCTCAAACTCTTTAAAGGAAGAGGATAAAATCAAGGACTCTTATAATGCCTCTAGAGTGGTTGGAACAGAAGGAGAAGAAGGTCCTCCAAACCAAGAAACTATTCTTGAGGAGCCAAAGTGGGGGACACAATAGGAGATGAATATGTAGGATAAATATAATATAAGGAGGAAACATGAGCAAGAAGCGACAAAAGAGAGAATCAATAAGTTTCAAGCGGACAAAGTTATGAAAGGGGCAACTGAAGAGGAGAGGAGAAGGAAAGAGAATGAAGACGATAGAAAAAAAGAAAATGAAGAAGGGACAATAAGAAAATATGAAAAGAGAGGACATGGAAAGAAGAAAAATAAGAACAAAGAAAAAATATGGAGAGAAAGCTCTTAAGTAATAACACGAGGAAGCCATCAAGCAAAAAAAAAAATGGAAGAAGAAGAAAGAAATTTATAGCTTGAGGAAGATAAGATGAAGAAGTATGAAAAGGAAGAACCAATGAATAAATTATAAGAAATTTTCATTGAAGAGATGAATTATGATCAATAAGATGATAATTAAATAATAGTGACTGAGCCAATTATAGTTTCTCTAAATATTTAGCTTCCATCTCATTTGATAGGTAGCCATCTATTGAAATGTGTAACTAGGTTCAGTCTTCATAATTTTTATTGTAGTCATGATTTTATGTATTTCATGAAAAGAGAAAAAAAATATATTATTTTCATTCTTGATGCATGGGTTTCATGCTCAAGGTAAATTTATTTGTAGGTAAAGCACCCATTGAGTGCTTCTAGGTTTTTCATAGAATTATGAAGTCAAAAGAGTCATTGAAATACATTTAATACACATTTGTGAATCTTGTATTATGTAAATGAAATTTCTTTGAGTCATAAAAAACATTACAAGACCTTGTCAACGAGCTACAACAAGTTGACCTACATGAAATATTAAGTTGGCCTCATGGAGGTAATTCATACTCGTGGAAATTCTATATATAGTGTTAGTATGAATCTTTTGTCGAAGTGTATGAAAAAATACCACTTTAGCTGTGCATAACTTATAGCCCTAACATCAAATATGGCTACCAATATCTTCAGATCTACAGTTAGTTGATCAAGACAAATGCTGCAAAAACCCAGATCTATGCATAAAGAGACATTAAGCAGTAAAAGTAAGGTTTTGCTCCATACATCCAATAGACAAGACAAGAACAATATTTTTGAAAGAATTTTTGTATTAAGGGCACCTGGGAGGAAAACAAGAAGGTGTTTCCAACTCTCCTCAATGGCACAGGTTCTTGGAAGTCCTCAGCACTTCAGATCTAGTATTTCTCTCTCTTGTTGGTGTAGAAAACCTAGACAAAGATAGAACTCAAAGGGAGCTCACACAACAAACAATGGAAAATTTGATATTGATAATGGATCAAAGTCAGACCAAGAGTACAGATCCAGAGTGATCTAATAGGCAACAAAAGGTGAAGAATGGTAGGAGAAACCCTCCTATTTATAACAAAATATTGGGTCATTCTAGATCTTGGTGCATGATTAAAATAACATTAACCAAATCTAGATCCACCTTTTATGGAATATTTTATTATATTTGTTGGAGGGAAAATGTATTTGACTTGGGTCAAATCCCTTTATTTGTGAATAATAAATAAATAAATGATTTATTTATCATTTTAAGGAAGTGGTTGAAGGATAATCAAATAAATAATGATTTATTTAATTATTTATGGGTGATTTAGTCATATTTAACAAGGAATATTATTTAAATAAGATTTAAATAGTTATTCCTAGAAAATAATAAGATAAATAAGGATTTATCAAATTAATTTCTTTGTTTTGGGTTAAACATGACCTGGAATAATAATTAAATTATTGTTTAATTAATTATTCCATGAGGGAAATCAAACAAATATAGATTTGTTTAATATTTCCCTTTGGGGTTTCCTGTTTAGACCATAAACAACCTAATAAATGTGTTTTATTAAGTTATTTTACATAGTGAAAGCAATTTTACTTAGGGTAAAATTGGTCTTACATGGTGTACTTGGGTCCATCTAATGGTAGTAGGTTAGATGACCAAAAAATGGTGTAACAGATTGCCCCCCAGCGTGTGAGCGTTAGGAGAAAATCGTATGACCGAAGTACGTTGTAAGAACTCAATCACAAGACATCAAAAGGGAAGTCAGAGAGAGAAATGTAAGGTAGACTAATGTGCTGAAGAACTAGACCCTGAGGAGACGAGACTTACAGGTGCAACAAGTCTCTTTTTATGAGAGGGTACCTATGCTAAAGGCGGCGGGGGAGGCATACCTATGCCTGCCGAGACGAAGTACAAAAGAATAGTGTGTCCAGTAAACAAGGGACCAAACCATAAAGTACAACCGGAATAAACATGAGCCAGATAAAAATACAATGAGAGATCCCACATACATGCTGTGCCTGGGATAACAGCCAGGACTTATACAATAATATCTGAGTACATGAGATACAAATACAACCCAAATTCCCCCTATAAGCGGGAAAGGGCTCATAAAATCTGATTGATACATGCAAATCAAAGAGGCGCTGCAAGCGGCTAAGGCCGACATCATCAAATATATGGAGCTGCATCGACGGCTGCAATGAAGAGGTCATCCGGGCGTGTGGGGGGCTACCTGCAGGGCCACCCCCTCATGAGGGTTGAGACATCTCACACACACCTGGGAATCACCAAAAGCTGTTGCTGCATCACTGAACCATCAAGCATATGGATCTTGATCATGCTGAAAGGAGCTGGAGTGGAGAAACAATCAATTCAAAGGGTAATGAGAGATCCCTTTGCCTGATCCGAGGCACCGAACAAGAGTGGAAGTTGGAACCAAGGTACACTGCCCTCTAGACCTGTTTCCTGGAATGAATGAGTTGATGTCGACAGAAGGAGGTCCTCCATAGGTGAGGCAATAAGGGATCCTCAACTAAGGCATGAGAGAAAATAGGAGAGCGACTGAAATACTAATACCAATGATGATGATGAAATGGAGGGGACTTAATAGCGAATGGACGACTTCCCTTGTTAGAGCATAAAGGGCAGGAATGGCGTGGCAGTGACTGACACAATATTATGAGGGATAGGGGACAGTGGGACTGAAGGCCATAATGTACGACACAAGAGAGGGACCAAGCAATGAAGGATGGAGGGCTATAGCGGGGTACAAAGGGACTCGGGATAGACTCCATGAATGCGATGATGACTCAACTTGGATGCTCTAAACAAAGGCGACTTGATGGTGCTGCCACACAGTAAAGGTCCAATGGGGGACCATAAAAACATGAGTACAAGATGGTAACTCACGACGAACATCAACACGAGCATGGATAAGTATGGAGGCCAAATGGTGCCCCTAGTATGAGTGTTTCAAGTGAAGAAATTTGATTTTGAGGATGGTTATGGTTGAGGGGCATAGGTGCCCCCAAGCATGGTGTGGTCATGCCAAAAAGTATTTAGAAAAAGGGGAATCTAAACACATTTTAATGATGTGGTGCGCCATTTGTTTTCGTTATGGTTATGCAGTTTGAGAAAGGGAATGGAGGATTACCAATCTCTTTTGGTACTGCATATAGGAATCAAATGGACTTTAAGTTGCCGGGTTGGCATACCTGGTGTCACTATCCCAAAGAGAGGATTTGGAGATAATGAACTGATGCTCTCATAGAAAAGCTATAGGGTGGTCAACAACAATTTCTAAGCGACGGAGTTGCTGATGTAAGATGAAGGAACGATAAGGGGTATCATCCCTAGAGTGATCTGAAGTGATATGGGACTCTAGAGTTTCTTCTAAATGTGGAAGAATAATGGTACTAAATTCAGCACGACCAGATACACTAGGAGAGTTGTGGAGAATTGCTTCTCTTGGTCTCTCAAATGTGGGTGCCCCCTTACCCAAACATTGGTTCTCAATGTAATGGCCACAAGGTGTATGTGGTGTGAACACATGGGTTCGATATAAGGGGGAATAGATAAATTCAGGGGTGGGGAGTTTTTCCATAATGTCGTCACCGTGATAGAAGATGGGGTGACTGGTGGAAGAAAGACCATCTGACGCGGCGAAGCTACTTGACTCATCATCATGAGAAGAGAGGTTCACATGCGCATCGTCACAAGGGATGACAGAAGAGTAAGTAGATAAAGAATCTACCGATGTTGAGCCCAAGGTGATCGCTGAAGGAAGGTCAAGCGAAACAACAGGGGAGGATTCAGAGGGAATGTTCTCCGAGGATCTCATTGATGATGATAGGTAGAAAATGTTGGACGAAGGCTCCGTCATCTCGACATCAGGAGGGGGAATGTCAATGGGATCAGTCATGTCTGGTAGTTTTTCCAAAGAAAAATGCGCAGATAGGGGAGAGGTGGACTCATTGCGCTTGGCCTCGAATTGGCGGACCGCGGCTAGAGAAGTGCGGAAGTCCTCAAGGTGGGGACAAAGGTGGGTGTAATGGCCATGTAGATCACACAAAGCATAGGGGTGGTCGGTGTGAATACTCTTGGGGTTCTTGGCCGCAGTCACGGAAGGAAAAGAGGCTTCCGGGACCGTGGACTCAAGGAACACGAAATTAACCATGGGCTTGAGATGAAGCAATTCAGGACAGGTGTGGGTGGTGTGACCGAAAACATCACACAAAGCACAGTGGATGGTATGCTATGGAGGCCGAGGAGGGGTAGGGTTTGTCGGGGAAGCCGTGTCCTTTGATGCCCCCTTGCTAGCTTTGTCCTTCTTACCCGAAGCGGTCGCAACAGAAGGTGGTTCCTGTTGAGATGACTGAGGCACTATTACAGCGGGAGAAGTCATGGGGACCGGTTGAACCGGGGTCAAAGCAATATAAGGTTTGGGTTGACTAGGTAAGGTTGCGGTTGGAGGATCAAGGTACCAGAAGGGAATCCAAAGGGTCAAGTTCGGAAGAGAGAGGGTGGCCATGACAGGTACTGTGTACACTCCTGGTGGCGGAGCTAAAAACGGTATCTGACCAGAGGGGTAATGGCCAGGTGGGACGACTCCTAAATTGCGAAGGCTTGGAGGAACCGTTCCAGGAGGGTAAAGAGGTTCATGAAAACCAGTTGTAGGTGAAGGGCTAGGAGCAGGTTGCGGAGAGCGCGTTGCTGACTAGCCGAAGCAGGTTGTTTGAGAGCAGCCCGAGACGATTGCATCATGCAAACATTTGATGAGCTGCGGTCAGATACAGGAGGAGGAAGAAGACCAGGGAAGGTTCCAAGTAAAGAGGAGTCTCTGTAGATGCCGGGAGAGACACTGGTCAAAGAATCGACAGTTTGTTGATTGGCTACAGAAGAGATGGTCGACTCAAGGGAGGCCTGAGATTTTGGCTCATGATACATCAACTGGTCAATGGTGACTATCTTTCCATTATGAGGGAAAAACATCTTGCGGTGGACCGCGGATGGGATAGAAGACATAGCATAAGTGTAGCTGCGCCCCAAAAGAATGTTATAATCAAGAGGGGCATCGATGACTTCAACGTCAACGCAAACAGTCTTGTCTGCAAGAGTGATAGGAAAATTACGGAATAAGCCAATGGGCTGGGAGGCATGGCCATCCCACACACGAAGGGTGATTGTGGAAGGGGTCAATTCAGGAGATCCGATTTGTTTCCAAACTGAAGCGGTCATCACACAGGTGGATGCCCCCTCATCAATGATGCACCAAGAAACATTAGCGTTCCGGATTTTGACTGGGATTTGGAAGGCTACGGAAGCAGGAAGAGAAGGATGTTCTGATTGATGGGTGTCGAAAACAATCAATTGGTCATCAGCAGGATCTACATCACCCATGGCAGATAGTAGAGCCTTCTTTTGAGAAGGGCATGACTGGAGGAGTTCCAGTGTTGAAATGGCAATAGGAGATTGTGCCAAATCATCTACGATGCTATATGAATGAGAAGCTCGACCAGAAGCAGCGTTTCGACATAATGGTCCCTTAGGAATCTTGGTATCAACCTCAACTTTGGGCTGAGGGATATGCAAGGGACCATTGGATGTCGAAAGAGGCTCTGTAGACCCTGAAGAAGGTGACTCGGGGACAGACGGAGTGGGAGGCTTAGGGTATTGATGGGACCAAGTTTGAAGGTTAAGGTCGACGGTTAGAGGTGGATCAGAGTTCATCATGAGGATCTGGTAATTGGAAGAACCAGAAGGGGAAGGTTGAGTGGCCACCTGTCCGTTAGGTGGTTGGGTAGCCATGAATCCCTGCTGTTCATCCACCTGCTCTTGAGGGGGCGATGACTGTTGTTGCAGGGGTTGAGAAGGCCAAGCAGGTGGAGGTGCTGATGCTGGAGGAGCTGGAGCACTAAACTGCGGATATGAATAATAAGGGGGTTGGGTAACAGTATGGTGACCAGGAGGTTGGGCCAAAAGAGGAGGAATGTTGTATCATGGATACGTGCTACCAGGAGGGAAACAAGTGTGGGAGGTGTTGCCCCCTCCCCCAGGAAAATCATAACCCATGGGAGGTTGGGCATATGGATGAGAGAGAGCTCCAACGATACCGTCGGTGGCATGAGGTGCCCCCGGTGCATTGACACCATCGGGTCTGGAGAGATCAGGTAGAATGGTATAAACATAACCTGTCTGAGCGTAGATCAAGTCATATTTTAACGCTAGTTGGAGGGCAGCTTCTTCGGTTTGGGGAAAATGTGATGCGACATCTTTCCCGATAGGAGGCAAGAGAGATCTAAGGAACCAGTCCATGTAGACACGGTCTTCGAAGGTAGGGGATTGACATAGGCTCTTTCTTCTCCGCCATTCCTAGACATGATCAGATAGGCAGGTCGCAGATGATTGACAGAAAGAAGTCAAAAGTTCGATACCAGTGTCATAACGAATGGGAAGCTGGAAGTAAGATAAAAAATCCCGGGAAAGAGTTGCAAAGGTGGTATGAGAGGAAGGGGCCTGATCAACATACCACTTAGAAGCCGTGCCTGTAAGCGTTCATTGGAACAACCGAAGACGGACAGAGTCATCGATAATGGAGGTAGATGAACACCACATGTGGAAATATCGAACATGATTTGAAGGATATTCTCCAGCAAGGCCTTCAAACTTTGGGATGTTAGAAGGGAGCTTTTTCGGCATAGCAGGCCAACTAGCGTCATGGTGTATAGGGTCATTTATCAATCGGTCCAAATCGGGGAGGCTGAGGCCTGCCATGAAGGGGAGCAAGGGCGCAGCCGAGGTAGTTCCTGTGGCGGTTCCTCTAGTAACAATCCCGGCATTAGGGCCGGGATTACCGCTAGTGTTAGGCCCTGGACCAGACATAGTGAAGGTGACAGGGGAGAACCAGAAGTAAAAGGAGAACCCAATGAATCAGAAGAGGAGTCAGAGTGCGGACTCGGAGGTGGACTAACTCGATGACTGTGGGAAGGAGTAGGTCATCCGACCGGAAACTGAGGGTGAAGGCCAAGAAGTCTCCGGGATGTATGCCTTGGGGGCGCAATGATGAAAACAAAAACACAGCACAAGGGGAAAAATAACGACCAACAAGGGCAGGGAGGTGCAGAATCAAGAGATTACAATGTCGAAACAAGGGCAGATAGGTGCAGTGTCAATTGATTTTACAATGTTTTAAAGTCTTTGCCTGGCAGTGTTAACCAGGCTCTTCTTCGCTTAGGGTGAGTGTGTGGCGTGCGTTAATTTTAATTTTTAAACCCAGACGTTTTGAGAGAAAAATAAAAAGTGTGTTGCGTAACTGAAAATAAATCTGCAGAGAACAGTATATAATGCTGAAATAACAGAAAATTAACAGCTAACAATGCATCGATCTAACCCAAGAAGGCGGGTCCCTCAAAACTAGTCTAAAAGAGGGAAAAAAAATCTAGTCAAAACACACTAAAAGGAGGCCAATAGATCTAAGGTCGGGAGGAACAGGGATCTAAAGGAGAAAACTACTGAAAAGAGGTGCAGAACACAGCCAAGAGGCAGAGGCAAGGTGGTTGTAAAAAAGGAGGAAATCAGCAAAAAAGCAGAAGGGACAAGGAGGAGGCCCTAAAGGTAGACCCAAAAAAAATGATAGGAGGTGATTTGAAAGGGAGAAGAGCTTATTTAAAAGGGATCTGAAAATGAGGTATCAGATCTGAAAAAGAAATGGCTGAAAACTCTGAAAATTTAGACACTTACAGCAGCTAAAACTCTTCCACAAAAATTGGAGGGTACTGAAGCCCTAGGGGGCTAGATTCCCACTTAGTTGAGTAAAACAGAGAAAGAATAGGTCTAAACAGGCGGAAAAAGAGGTCAGACAACCCTGTCAGAGGTTCAGACAAAACCCAGAAAAATTTCAGAAAAATTCCAGGAAAAAGTCCAGGTCGCAGTTTTTGACCTGTTTTTCGCTCAGGTCACAGTTTTTGGGCTATTTTCCGCTACCCAGGACGCAGTTTTTCAGCCAAAAAGTGCGACCTGCACTTCCGACATGCTCAGCGGCAGATTTTAGAAAAAAAATGTCATCTCAGCTGCGGCTGATGTTTGTCACCTGCGCAATAGGTCCAGAAACACGCATAAGTTAGAAATTTTAATGTTTTGAGGCTTTTAGAGGGTTTTAGAGGTGAAAGGCACCAGAAAAATAGGAAAAACAAAAATTTGAAGAGAAACCCTAGGGTTTGAACCAGCTGGATATGCAAGAATATGAAAAACGACAGCGGTCGTAATTGGAAACCCGTGTGGAGTCGCCAGTTGTTAGTATGAATCTTTTGTCGAAGTGTACGAAAAAAGACCACTTTAGCTACGCATAACTTATAGCCCTAACATCAAATATGGCTGCCAATATCTTCAGATCTGGAGTTAGTTGATCAAGACAAATGCTGCAAAAATCCAGATCTATGCATAAAGAGACATTAAGCAGTAAAAGTAAGGTTTTGCTCCATACATCCAATAGACAAGACAAGAACAATATTTTTGAAATAATTTTTGTATTAAGGGCACCTGGGAGGAAAACAAGAAGGTGTTTCCAATTCTCCTCAATGGGATGGGTTCTTGGAAGTCCTCAGCACTTCAGATCTAGCATTTCTCTCTCCTGTTGGTGTAGAAAACCAAGACAAAGATAGAACTCAAAGGGAGCTCACACAGCAAATAATGGAAAATATGACAATGATAATGGCTCAAAGTCAGACCAAGAGTATAGATCCAGAGTGATCTAATAGGCAACAAAAGGTGAAGAATGGTAGGAGAAACCCTCCTATTTCTAACAAAATATTGGGTCATTCTAGATCTTGGTGCATGATTAAAATAACATTAACCAAATCTAGATCCACCTTTTATGGAATATTTTATTATATTTGTTGGAGGGAAAAAGTATTTGACTTGGGTCAAATCCCTTTATTTGTAAATAATAAATAGATAAATGATTTATTTATCATTTTAAGGAAATGGTTGAAAGATAGTCAAATAAATAATGATTTATTTAATTATTTATGGGTGATTTAGTCATATTTAACAAGGAATATTATTTAAATAAGATTTAAATAGTTATTCCTAGAAAATAATAAGATAAATAAGGATTTATCTAATTAATTTCTTTGTTTTGGGTTAAACATGACCAGGAATAATAATTAAATTATTGTTTAATTATTTATTCCATGAGGGAAATCAAAAAAATATAGATTTGTTTAATATTTCCCTTTGGGGTTTCCTGTTTAGACCATAAACAACCTAATAAATGTGTTTTATTAAGTTATTTTACATAGTGAAAGCAATTTTACTTAGGGTAAAATTGGTCTTACATGGTGTACTTGGGTCCATCTAATGGTAGTAGGTTAGATGACCAAAAAATGGTGTAACATATAGGAGGCATTCAACCTCATTTGAAGTGCACACTAAACACATATGAAGAAGCAGGAAAAATATTTCGATATTAAACTGAAGAAGTCCTAAGTTAGGCAAAGTTCAAGAAGGAAGCTAGAGTCAAAGTTTTTGGGTCACTCTCTTTTAAGTGCAATGAAATTTTGAAGCTGCTAAGTAAAATTTGTTGGAAAGTTACTAGAAGTCCAAGTTGTTGGAAATTTTTTAGAGGACGATGTCACTTGAAAGTTGTTGGAAGTTGAAGTTGTTGGAAAATTGTTGGAAGAAGAAGCTTCTTGAAAGTTGCTGGAAATTTGATGTGGTTTGAAGTTGTTGGAAAAGTTTCTTCTCCTAGGGTTGAAGTTGTTGGAAATGGTGTTGGGGTCAAAGTTTCCAGAGAAGTTGTTGGGGTCAAAGTTGTCTTTAGAAGGTCCAATTTTTTTGTTATAAGTTGTGTAAGGAAATATCATCAAGAAGGAAGGTTGAATTGTTCTTGGAGGGGTCTTTTCTAAGGGTCTTAGGTCTTATAATTTGTCATTTTGAAGATTATATAAGAAGAGAATAGTTCTTGTGGGTTTTACTCTCAATATGAGATGTTTTGGCCCTAGATAGCATACTACATTTTGTGTCCTCTTGTCTCTCTGATCTTGATTGTTTGATAGTTTTTTGGTGATAGAGGACACAATAATAATCAACTGAAAGTATAATTTAATAACAAGTACCTCATGTTAAGTTAAAATAACATCACAAGTGGTTATCAAAGTAATAAAAATCATCTAATTAATTTTCCCCTATATTTATCAACATGGTATCAGCGCTAAGGTAACTACAAAAAGAAGAAGAGGCATCTTGAAGATCAAATCACTGAAGAAGGATACACAAGGACTGAGCACAAGGAAATTATTATGGAGGACTAAGAAGAACCAAGGAGGAGTACTCATGTCAAGGATTACATCATCACTAGGAGAAGAATACCTCAAGGACCCTACTAATCAAAGAAATTAGGACTACATATTTAAAGAATATTAAAGATTCAATAGTCTAAATTTCTACATCCAAAGGAACCTAGAAGAATAATTTCAATCATAATCAAATAAATCAAGGTGATCTCCCTCACATTTAAGCAAATTGCACATCTCGAATATCTTTGAAGAAGATCATCATCAAGAAAGCATCAAGTTGAAGATATCATCATCTAGGAGCATCTTCACTTGAAAAGTAATTATATTTATATTTATCATTGAATCTACTATCAACATGACTTCATTCCGCAAGGAGAGAAACAAAATAGTTTGGTCATCAAATTTCCTTGCATGGAAAGAGAGGAGAGATATGATCCTCATAGAGAATGAATTTATTGACTATGTTGAGTGTTCAATTACCAAATCATATCAAGAGAAAGCTCAAGCATTATCAAAGTGTATGAAATGGGAAATAAGGTCTCAAAGAATCCTCATAAAATAAATCAAGGATCCTCTCATCCCTCATGTAGCAAAGTCAGACAAATCGAAAGTTATCTATGAAAATTTGGTAGAATTTTTTTCCGTAAGCACTGTAGGAGAAGTCATATCATTGAGAATTAAACTATAGAAATTGAAAGTATCAAAGTAAGAAGGGGTAGTCTCATATCTTATGAGCGTATCTCAAATAAGAGATAAATTACAAGAGTTAGGGGAAATAATATCTCATAAATAAATGACCACCATTGTGCTCAATGCACTACCCACTAATAAAACATTATGAAATTAATGACTACGTGACTAAAAACGTTAGTCACTGCAATTATTTCAAGTAAATTACTACTAAATTTGAGCAATTTTAAGGGAACAAACTAAAAATGACTAACTTAAATGACTAATTTAGTCCAGGAATAAAATATAAGAATAGATAAGAAGTGACTAAACTAAAAGCGACTAACTTAAATGACTAATTTATTCTAGGGATAAAATATATGACTAGACAAGAAGTGACTAAACTAAAAGCGACTAACATAAACGACTAATTTAGTGTAGGATTAAAATATATGACTAGATAATAAGTGACAAAATTAATAGTGATTAATGTAAATTACTATTATAGTCCAAGAATAAAAATATTATCAAATAACAAGTACAACAAGTATATGAATTAGTCATTTATCTCAACAATTTTTAATTGTGCCATTCCATAAATGGAAAATTGTAATTTTGGTACCGAAGTGTTACATTTCACTATAGGTGTCTTTAAATCCATCTGCAGTGTTAAAATTTAGAGACAAAGGGATCTTTGAAATTACAATGTTAAAACTATGAATACCCTTTTGTCTCTAAAGTTTCACATTGCAGATGGATTTGTCTACAATTAACATAATTTCATGTATCATCTATCGACTTTACACTAATGCCTTCATTATAATTTTAGTAAAGATAATATGTAGATATTCAAATTAATATTTATATTTATATTTAATCTTTGGCCATAAAGTTTAATTTTGAAACTTCATTGATTTATTTTAAGTGTGAGTTGTTTTAAATTTAAGGTTAAATCTTCATATTTACATTCAACAAATAGATAAATATAACATTGCTTATGTTAAATGTGTGAGTTAATTTAAATCTAGTATTAAATTGTCATATTTATATTTGATAAATACTAAATAGATAAACCTAAAATATACATTTATAGAGCTATTTAGTAAATAGGTTTGAAACTTTATTAATTTAAGTATGAACCTTAATTAATTTTTAATGATGTATGAACCTTTGGTTTTTGTAAGTCAATGTTATATTCTTGTTGGAACAAAGGAGTTCATATAGCCACTTACAAAATAGGTGTTCTCACCTCGACCGAGTTTTTTGACAAAAATTTGCACTAGGTGACAAAGCTACAAAGGAGAGACTAGAGACATTGTCCATAAATGGTTGGGCCAGAGGCACCAAAACACAAAAAAACATAAAGAACACTGAATAACATACTAGTCATCTGAGGTGATGGATGTAGGTTTGTCCGGCGTTGTTCCTAAAGGTAGTACAGGACATAAGTCACACTTAATGTGCCCTTCAAAGTGCACCAACCAAGTCTCGAAATTTTCTACTTTATCAGTGAGTTGATTTTGGCCTCACCAAAAAACTACCAGTCTCTCCCAGACTTATCACTGTAAATAGTGCATTCGTTCCAATGTTGCAATTTGCTCTACATTCTCCTCACGAGAGACTGTCTCAGCTTTTTCCACTTTGTTATGTATGAAAATCCCCTCTGTGGACAAAGGCAATCCCTATAGCCCTAGGGTTGGTCTAGCAACAAGGGAACATGTTGGTTTCTAAATTCCTAGTTCATAAACAAAATGCAGATTGGGATAGATGTCCTACCTCAACCCAACACTCTTGACGTAGTACGTAGAAGTGATACCTTGATCTTTGTACTTCATGCCTCGCACCCCGTTGGTAGAGATATCCACACACCTACACAAAGATAAGGGAAACACTAAAATCATATGAGCATACATATTCATTTACGACTATCTAACTATTCAAGGAGAGCTAGTTAATTTGAATATTAACATAGACACAGATGGAACTAGAACTCAATCATGTCATATTAATGTATAAAAGGGGGTTTACAACCTGCCCATTGACATTGTAGACCTCCTTTAATGGGTTCAGTCAGGCACGTCTCCAAAGCATCCATTCATCAATTTGGCTCAAAGAGATGAAAGGCCCCAACTCTCCCTTAGAACTATGAACTATTCTCTGCTATCTTCTGCACACCATCTCTTGGTATATTCTTGCTAGCAAAATCAATAGGATGAAGAGGAATTTATATGAGTGGAGGAAGAGCTTTGGGATCCAGTTATGGTGGAGGAAAGGTCTATCCCTTTGGGAAGTTTCACTTTTGTAGGGAATAGAAGGCCAAAGGGACAAACTTGACCACATCTAGTCGAACAAACATCCATGATTCTGCCCACGAAGTTGTTTGATATTAGAACTTCATTTCCATATTAAAAAACCTTCCAAAAGTAGCTCAACGGGGGAAGGGGTTTCTTCAGAGACATAGCGACCATGGCATGAGGCCTAGTGAAAATCTGGCCATGGGCACAAGGACATAACCACACCATAGTGTTGACCCAAAATTACATGCTTTTAAGGTTCTACTTTAGGAACGGTCCACAAAGATTTTTTTCCTTGCATTTTAACGAATCAAATGAAATTCATTATGATGTGTGAATATACACAGGGGTCACTATTATGGTCCTCTAGTATTCAAAATAGGGAATGCAGGGACGGTGACAAAATGATGTGTAATAGATGCCCCCTAAAGCATGATGTCCGAGAGAGAGGGAGGGGTCAAATTCTTTACAAGAAAATGCCCAAACGAAAACATCATCATCGGAGGACCTCCAGATCAAGTACGAGTGATATCTCTGATACATGAGTATGAGCTATGGGCACAACCATCCATAATAGAGAACATGTAATAGGATCCATGGTATGGAAAAAACCATCCAGTGAGAAGGATCATAAAAGAGATGCAAGTATGGTCACAACCATCCAATCAGAAGAGTCATATATACAACCATGAAAAACCAAATTTTATCAGGAAAAGCCCAGGGTATTGTGCTCCATCCTGACCCGAACAAGTACAAATTCAGGCATTTGAACGAATGAGCTAAATTCGAACATGCAAGAAAGTCATCTAATTACCAGCCAATGATGGAAGTTGTTAACAGGCGCGAGAGAAACCACCAATAACGACAATGGATCTCAAGGTACTGCTAGTACAATCCACAGAATGTGAGAAATGAACTTGAGTCAAACATCCGCGAAATCACATGATCGAAGGCCAATGATGAGAAACTATCATCGAATGCGAAGAAATTATCATTGAGGAATGCAAGCTCTAAGGTACCAGAAGGGAGTCTCTGTATCAGCTTCCTGGATAATGAGCTGAAGTCAACAATAAGTGATTAGCTGAAGGAGGGCCATAATGTTTCCCACATCATCGACATGAGATAGAGGAATAATATTATAGTGAATCTCGACTCAATAGAGGATCAGGGATTGAAAACTATAGAAGGGACTTCTCTTAAATGTATTGGCGACACGACTCCTGAATTTGGGAAATATTATACATTGAGGGATTTGACGTCATCGTGATGAAGCAAAGAGAAGATGAGAGGTCAAAACGTATAACCCAAACCCATGAAAGCAAAAATTATGAATGTGGGATGTCCGTAACCTAACATGAACTGCAGATAAGTGTCATGTTCAAGAGTTACACACTGCCCATGCAACTGATAACTAGTTCCATTTCCCCCCACCATTTTTAGCGAGTACCCTAATTATTTTTGGAAACAAGATTGAAGGGGATAGGATATTCTTTTCATGTAATTTTGTCCTTCGAACAAATCCATCCTAGTACATTTTATGAGCCTAGGAAGGAGGAACTCGGTAACATCATGGCGACAACTCTAATGTCATTTAGGTTTAACGAGTCTGACAAAGGGAAAAATCAACATCTTTTCCTGTTTAGAGAGTTTTAAAAGAGGCAGAAAATAAAACTCCATAACATCCCTTTTCATAGGTTGTCTCTCAGATCCGAAAAGGTAGAAAACAATATTTGAGAGAACCTCTTAGCCATGTTCAACTATGGTATTCCTTTTTCGTAAATAATCTATCCCAACCCAAAAAAGGGGTAAATGTATACTGGCCAGAAGATGTTTTGCAACCTTTAGCGAGTTCAAAATGACAAGAGCTCAAAAATATTTTCATATTTTGAGTCAGAAAATATATGAAAGATAACTCCAGGGGGGTGAATTTTTCGTGTTTTTACCGAGCCTGAAAAAGTAATAAAATACAACTTGTTTCCTCATCATTGCTAGTTTTAGGACCTGTTGCTGCACAAGAAACTAATGTAAAAGCCATTTTGGAGAAAAAATAATAAAAGATAACCAAAAATGTGTCAAAAAACCTAATTAGGGTTAGAAAAAGGTGATAAAATAACTCAATAGTAAAAAACAATTCACTTTTACCTTTTCACTTTCTTGCGAGCACTTTCACCCATTTTCACTGTGATTTTGGGGAGGTAGCTGCAGGTGATCCAAGAGGCCATTCAAAAATGCACTTCTTCTAGGTAAGAGCCATGAACTTCCCCTACAATTCATAAATTTTTCATATTTTTTCATGTTTTGATACATTTTATTGAAAAAATTTAAAAAATCATATCCGGAGTGGTCGATGTTGGTTCTCGTCACGAAGCTGCGTCAAACTTCATGATTTTATACATGGAAAGCATCGCTTGGCACTTCTGTTTGAAAAATAGTTGCGGCGAGCACCACGCATTAGTTTTTTGAAATACTTTCCCAAAAATTCTTGTCAAAATCGCTTTAGATTTTAACAATATGGCTTATGGAATCTTGTATTTTGTTTTGCAGGAAGAATCAGTAGTTGTAATGGAAATAGAATGGAGAGAGCGGGAGCATGGGGTAGAAGATGCACAGGCCATGGAGGACCATGCATGGTTAGATTCTCTAAGGAACTATGGGATCCATAATTTTTTCATGGCCCCATGTCTCTGAGCTCAATTAGAGTTGTTGCAATACTTGATTAGTGTATGGTACACTCACCAAGAGAAATTCATCATCCATCAACAAGAATTGGAGATAAAATTCTTTGATATCTACTTCACAATAGGATTTTCGCAGAGGGGAGAGCAAGCACGAATGATAGGTACTCAGATCCTTGGAGAGAGCATGTCCATGTTGATATTGTCCTGAAGCAAGAAAAACACGTAACAATGGTAACTAGACATCTGGACAATGCACAACTTACCTTTTAGGGTAGTGTTGCATACCATTGCTCAGGTTGCTAAATCTCAGGCTCCACATGAAGCCACAAAGACTCAACTCCAATTACCCATAGATTGCATGTATCCGAAAATCTTCAATTAGGCAGAAGCGATGATGATAAATATGAAACCTCAGTTGACCAAGTGTAAAAAAGGTAAGCTAAAGAAGTTTGGGTATGGGTCCATTTTGAAACCGCTCGTCATGGAAGGGTTACCAATATTCCAACATCAATAGGTATTTTTACCTAGGCTACCACCACGAGAGCCACGGATGGTCCATTGGGTTGAGTTAATGCCTTGATCAAGGGGTGGGTAGCATATGTCATGGAGATCAGATTTCTTTGACTGGTTAATTCGACAACTCATCATGGTGGAGGACTGGCCATATACCGGTACTGATTTTAGGGGTGATCTGGATCTTCCACTTCCGGAAGGGGACCACTGGGATGAGGACAAAGGTGAAAACTCATTTTTTGTATTTTTATGAGTATTACGGTTTGTTGCACTAAAAACTATCACCTTGACATTCTACTGACTGTAGGAGCTCATTTTCACTCATACGTACCTCCTCTGCAAGTCTTACAACCTCTACTCCTCATGTTAAGCCCTAAAAATAAGAGAAAAGCTCTCAAAATTCTCTAAAACTCTGGTATCGCACTTTCTGTTTGTCTTACATGCGGTCCCGCACCTAATGTTCATGAATCCTATGTTCCAGAACACAGTTTCTCTATGTAATGCCTACGTACCGCTGTCAAAGTAAAAAGGGCAAGAAAGTAAACTCAAAAACCTCACTTTTAGTAATTTCTAGAAGCCTGTGGAAGGAATCTTGCGGTTGCAGAACCACTCTTTTGAGGTTCATGTATCCCTTGCCTTAAGGAGCTAACCCGTTGATGTGAGGAGCTTATCCCTTTGAAGGAGGATTCTATCCCTTCATAGTTGGAACTGAAACCTCCTCTTTTTCACTATAAAAAGAGCCCTTGGGTAGCCTCAAGGGAGGTTCAAGCTTTAGAATTATCTGAGGTAAAGTGCTATTGGGATTCAAACTCATTTAACTGAGATTTTGTGAGGAAAGATCAGATACCTCTATCTGTCGTGGTTGGAAGAGTGCAAGGCTTGTCAGAGTAGAGGAGATTCCTGCTTCGGACCTCGGGAAGGCCTGTTCAACATTAAGGCTAAGGTTGTAAGGTTTTCTTTCATTCAAAATTAATACAAATGAATTCATTTTTCTCAATAAGATATTAATTAACTATTTATTTCATGGATTCCTTGATCACCATGATAGGCATGATTTATAATATTTACTATGCAGGTGCTATTTAATGTTTGCTTGTTTGTGACTGCAGGTCTTTAAAGATAACTCCTTCAAATGACCGAAGGACAACTACTTCGAACAAGCATTGGATCTACGGTAAGGCCTTAACACCTTTATAGTATTCTTTCGTAAATCGCATATGTCTAGAGAAAGATAGGTTTATTTGGCTGTTTGTTGCTAGATTACCTTTTGGTACTAGGGAGATCAATCTTGTCACAAGATTGATTTATCCGGTCAACACGGTTATATATATGTGTGTGTGTGTGTGTGTTTCTTGATATTTTCTCATGTGTTGCATATGTTGGATCAGAGAGACCCGCGTGAATGTCTCTAATATATAGGAGGGTTGAAAGAGATTTGAAAGTGGCCCCTGATGGTGAGGGAGGAGATAACGAGGAAGAAATTTCACATAACCTAGAGGGACTCACAAGTGGGATCCCAGAGTATGTGATATTTGAGGGAATTCCTCTTCCTTACTAGCGGCACACTGCAGGGGTTTCTAGCCGCATTCATTGACTGTTGAGACGTGTCGTATGGGAAGTGACATGCTATCATGAGCACCATGCTGATTAAACTCCTAGGTTTTATTTCTGCATTTTTTGAGAGACATGGTGTCTCAGGATGTAGCTGAAACACATATATATTTTTTTTAACTATGATGTAGAAGCCAATGAAAACAATCAATATATATATATATATATATATATATATATATATATATATATATATATATATATATATATATATATATATATATATATGCTTATTTTCCTATCTAAATATTACTATGTAATGATGGTTTCTTTTACAAATTCTGCAAATTTCTATCTAATAAAAGATTAGCTACTGCATCAGTTAATGTATTCATTCTTCTGGGAATATGATGATATGTAATATAATCAAAATTCCTTTCTAAAAAATCAACATGTAAATACATCCTTAAAATTTGAGGGTTTCTGAAAAAATAATGCCCATTGAGCTGGAGAACAACAAGCTGAGAGTCTAGGTTTACAATTAATTCACGAATGTTGAGGGCAATAGCTTGAGTTAGAAGTTCGATAACTGCATTGTATTCATCGACATTGATAGTTGTATTTCCTATACAAATTCCTTGAAGGTCTAAAAACTCACCGTTAGGATCATAAATTACCCAAGCCACGGGGGATAGGTTCTAGATACTCTAGGAGGCACTGTCAGTGAAACCGAGATAAGGAGTAAGAGACATCTACACAGTAAGAAACGACATAATAAGTAGGAAAAATTTCTCACAAAGCACACTAAGCCAAAAATGTACAAAAATGAGAAAACACACTTATGTATAGAAGAAATGCATGAGAAAACTCATGCATAATATTTTTTGAGATACATCTCATTTTGGGGCTGATCCAGCGGATTGCCTTCATAATCAATAAGTTCATAGGCCCATTTTTTCAAAACACGTTTAACGATGTAGGGCCCATACCACTTGGGTTCAAATTTAATTGCCCCCATCTTATCATGGGCTTGGTCACACAATAGGACCAAGTCTCCTTCTACAAAGGTACGAGAGGAAACTGTCTGGTCAACGTGGACTTTGACCCACTTTTTCTGTGTTTCTATGAGTAGACAACGAAGCGACGAGTTTCATCAAGAATTTCCAAATATAGAAGGCATTCTTCCTCTTGCGAAGTATTTGGCAGTAATTAGACGTCTATCTTGAGTGAATTAATTTCACATTCAATGAGAAGGGTAGCTTCCAGACCATAAACAAGTTGAAATGGTGTGAATCTAGTTGCATCCTTCACTGAAGTTTGTTAAGCCCAAAGAGATGAGAATAACATGAGATTCCAATTATACTTGTGCATCCCAATAGTATGCTAAAGCATAGTGACTATAACTTTGTTCGTAGCTTCGAGCTGACCATTGGCTTGGGGTAGTACGACGTTGAGCTATCATGATGCAGACCCAACTGAGTAGTCAACTCAACCATCATATAATGGTGAAAATGGTAGCCATGGTCAGTGACAATGGCTTGATAGACTCCAAACCTGGCAATCACATTATTGAAGAGAAATTGACGAGTCATCTTACCGTCAGCTATGAATGTAGGCATTGCTTCGGCCCATTTGGTGAAGTAGTCTATGGCTACAATAATATAAGCATGCCCTCGGGTCGAGCGAGGGTGACATTTCTATTATTGCTCCTAGAGACATCCTTGAGTTTCAAAATACTAGTGCCTAGGACATCTTGAAATCAGAGGATAGATGTAGACAATTTTAAGGGTTTCTCTGAGAGAATATGGATTAAGAGGATAATCATTGTGGTGGTTTAGGAATGATGAAGAATTTGGAGTTTGATTCATGTGAATTACCCTATACTGCGAGAGGGCTTAGGAGGCTGTATAGCTCAGTGGATTTCCAAATGGGCCAAGTATGAAACAATGAGTAGAGGCTTTCAAAATATGTATAAGTGCTTAGAAGGAATGAAGGAGGAACCTGCGAGAGACAGGCCTAAAAGTCTTATGAATATGTCTCCGGTGAACTTAGAGGAAGCAGATGTAAGTCGAACGTGACCAATAATAGAGATTCATGGAGAGCGAATTAAGAGGCACAATAAGTTTAACACATGAGTATTATTCATACACAAATTCATGAATTAAAATGCATACCAACAATAGCTACATTACATGAATCATCAAAGCAGCAGAAAATTGAAAGATGATTATACATAAACAGGAGATTATTGATAAACAAGAGAATACAGATACATACTACTCATTGCTCCATCTAGAATCCAAATAAACAGTGTTTTATATCATATTATGTTCAAAACAGCTCTCCCCAATATCTTTATGAGAGCTCAAAGAGCACAGTCATGCATAAAAACAATAAAAATTTTCCAAAATTCAGAACCTTTCTTTCATCTCTGAACTCTCTACTTATAGATTTCTCCTTGAGGGTTTACGATCGAATAAACTTTCATGATCAACCCACACATGTGAAAATAAAAATATCATAACCAAATCGCAGAGTGTGCATCCAGAAATCACTCCCATAATCAGAAAATAAAAACAGAATCAGGTGAAATCGAGATTTCAATAGCAAAACAACATATTCAAACAGTAAAAGAAACAACATAGTTGGCCACAGAGGCCAAATCCTGGAATCTTCAAAATCGGGCGGCGAGGAGTAACTGTCAACAGGTAGGTAGTCTGGCTTCATCACATGATTCCACCTGTTTCCAAAAGCCTCCACTCCCTTATTCTCATGATTTCCACTAACCGTTATGAAATGACTAGTCGTTCTACATGTGCCTAGATCTTTAGTGAGCAGTTCTTAGACAAACTGAATATACCCTAGTTGCATTTTTCCCGCCAAAAACGCATGTTGTGTTTGACTTGAAAAAACCAGAGACCGGGTTCCAAAGGGGGGGAGGGTAGGGCGAACTAGATCATGAGCCATTAGATGTGTGACAGAGAATGGAGATGAGGGGAAGATGGTAGAGCTAAAACTGAGGCCCATGACATTAAAACACAGCAAGGTGGTTAACACTGAAAAGAGTGGGACAAAGGTCATGGGAGGGCTTTCATGATGTGGCAAGGAGGCGGGGCCCCTCGTAAATCGCAACCATGGAATCAGGAGTTTGTTATTATGAGAATTGGGGGTAAAATTTATGACTTGCAAGGTGTGATTTGCAATGAGTGGAATGTAATGTGGCATCACAGAGGTGGGGCCAAACACAAATCGCAATTGGGGAATTGGGAGTTTGTTATTATGAAAAACAGAGGTAAAATTTGCGAGTTGCAATTTGAAATTTGTGATGAGTGGAGGATGACATGACATGACAGAGGTGGGGCCGCTCGAAAATCACAATCGGGGAATCGAGAGTTTGTTATTATGAGGAATGGGGGGTAAATGTTATGATTTACGAAGTATGATGTGCAATGAGCAGAAAGGTGACGTAGCATGACGGAGGTGGGCTCACCCACAAATTGCAATCCTGGAATCGAGAGTTTGCTATTGTGAGGAACAGGGGTAAATGTTATGATTTGCGAAGTGAAATGTGCGATGAGAGGGAAGGTGACGTGGCATGATAGAGGTGGGGTCACCTGCAAATCAAAATCGAGGAATCGAGAGTTTTTTATTATGAGGAACGAGGGGAAAATGTTATGATTTGCAAAGTCTGATGTGCGATGAGCAGAAGGGTGACATGGCATGGCGAAGGTGGGGCCACCCGCAAATCACGATTGAGGATTTTTTTTATGAGAAACGGGGGGTTAAGGTTATTATTTTCAAAGTGTGATGTGCGATGATTGGAAGGTGACATGGCATGACAGAGGTGGGGGCACCTGCAAATCGCAATCGGGGATTTGTTTTATGAGAAACAGGGGGTAGAGGTTATGATTTGCAAAGTGTAATGTCCGATGAGAGGAAGGTGACGTGATGGAGAGGGTGTGTCCCATTTACATCACAGTCGGGGAAATGGTGCAGGGGAAGTTAACAAAAGTGTAAGTGTAATGCATTTAGTGATGCAAAAAGGTAAGCAGTAAGTGCTCTTTCCTCTTTTGACTGTGGGGCGTCTGCCAGACCTGTGCTTGAATTTCTTGGCCTTCAGTTTAGCCATTCCTTCTCTTCATTTACTTAACTCTCCATGTTTCCTTATATATTCATAAAAACCACAAGCCAAAATTGGCTCCATTGGGGATGACGCACTCATTCAAGTGTGTCAAGAACTCGTAGACCACTTTCTTGTGTTCTTCTTGATATGCCTAGGATCATCATTAAAAAAAATTTCAATCAATTTTAATAAAAAAACAAAATAGGAATTTGTGCAAAAATAAAAAACGACATATATAAAATTTGAGGATATGTATAATGGGTTGTCATAGCCCGATATCAGTGTTGGAAGTAAGGCTTCAAAAACTTTAGATTGACAGACATTTGGAGTATGTCTCCTTCCAAGTTCTCCAACACAAGGTATTGTTCCCTTTGACCTATGTCACGCTGAATTGAGCAAATCCAATGGGGTCTAAATTCCCATGTTTCCCTTTGTCTGACCACCTGACATCCCATCGCAACACCAAATCCCCTTGCATTTCCTTGTCTCTAGCTCTTTGGTAAAATAAGCCTTTCATCTTTTCCTAGTACTCTGCTAGTCTAAGGCTTACTTGTTCTCATGTTTCATTTAGTTCGAAAAATTGTTTCATTCTTATAATAAGGTCGTTTGGCTCTTCCTCCTTCTCTTGTAAGAATTAGACCATGGGTAATGCGAGTTGAATAGGGAATACTTCTACTCTGCCGCACACCAGCTCATAAGGGGACTTCCCTGTGGATCTTTTATTGGTGATGTGATTCGCCCAGAGAGAAAACTTGAGCTGGGAATCCCATTTATTTTCGTTTTCATTGATAGTATTTTTCAAGGTCTTCACTAGTGTCTTTTTAGATGACTTCACCAGCCCATTCCCCTGTGGGTCATATGAAATGGAGTGCCCTAGACTGATATTATAATGCTGACATAAATTCACAAACCTAGCCAACTTAAAATCCTGGACATTATCTATTATGATTTTAGTAGGGCATCCAAACCTGGATATTATGTTTTCCTCCAAAAACTTGATCACCACCAAATCTGTGGCATTCCTTGCTGACATGGCCTCAACAGATTTAGTGAATTAATCTTTGGCGGTGAGGATCCATAAATGTTTGTTTCTAGAAGTCAGGTGAATATCACCTATGAAGTCGACTCCCCATTGTTTGAACATCTCTTCAACATGAACTGGGATCACTGGGAAATGTGCGAACCTTTTATTTTCGGCGAATGTCTAACACTTTTTGTAGGCCCAAACACGAGCATGTACATCACCAAATAGCTTGGGATAAAAGAAGCCTTCTCTCAGGATCTTGTGAGCAGTGGATCACTAGCTGTAATGCCCATCACATATTCCTTCATGGAACGATGTCATAACTTTTTCAACCTCTTGCTCTATTAAACATAGTAGTAAAATCCCAGTCGGGTCCTTCCAATACATTCGCCCATTTTCCATAGTATAATTTTGAGATCTTAACCTTAAAGTGTGATACTTGGTGTTTTTATTGTTAAGGGGACACCTCAGGGTTAAAAGGTACTCCACTATATCGTTATACCATAAGGATAGAAGCTAATTTACAAGTGTCTTTTGTGTGGAAGATTCTATTCCCTGATGTAGACCTGTATCCTCCTGCGTTTCTCCTCCTGTCATAGACAGGTTTATCCTTAGAGCTTGATGGTTGGATTCAGAAAAAAAAATTTCCAGCCCTTGGCCTTTGATAGGTTTGGTGGGATTTATCTCCATATCAAAATCTTGAATCTGAGCTATCAATTTGCCCCTTTTTCCTTCATTATCGCCTTGCAACAGAATATGCTTCATTGCTGCAGTAGGTATGTAAGTTGTTATGACAGACTGTAACACATACACTAGAAATTCCTTAAGTGACTTGATCAGAGCATCTGATTGCTTTTACAGGATGTTATATTTTAGTTCAGAATCTCTAAGTACTTGGCTAAAGGATGAAATAGGTTGTTCATACCCTTCATAATTTGTTTGTAGTAGGACGGTAGCTATTGTGTGTGGGGAGGTGAAAGAAAAAATCATGAATGGCTTTCCATAATCTGGATCGGCCAGCACTGAAGCTTTCGCAAAGGCCTGCTTCATCCTATTGAAATAATCTCTAGATTGAGGATTCAACTTCACTTCAATATTCCCCTTCAGCATTTCGGTGATTTTTCAGACAATCTCTGCATAATTTGGTATGAACCTTCTGAGAAAATTTATTCTTCCAAGGAATACCTGTACTTTCTTTTTATTTCCTGGTAGGGAAATTCCATTTATCACCACCACCCACTTTGGGTCAATTTTAGCACTTCTTTGGTTACTATATGCCCTAATATCTTCGCTTCTTCCAGGGAAAACATGGATTTTTGGGTGCTAAGGGATAGACCATACCTTCGACATTTTTCAAAGGTTTGTTGAAGATGCTCTATATGCTCAGCGTCGCTCTTCGAGAATATGGTGATTTCATCCAGATAAATCATCACAAAATTATCTTGGTATCCTATGAAAGCGATGTCCATCACACGTTGGAACATAGCGCCAACTTTGATCAGGCCGAAAGGCATTCAGGCATGCATCAAGGTTCCCCAAGGTGAAGTGAACATTGTATTGGTTTGGTCTTCAGGGAGCACTGCCACCTGTTTATATCCTGAGAAATCGTCCATCATGGACATGTGAGAGGATCCCACTACCTTTTGCATGATTTTTTCCGTCTTCGGGAGGGGATAATTGTCTTTGAGTGAGGCTCTATTCATATTTCAGAAGTCCACACAAAGCCTAATTTCATAATTTTTCTTCCTCATAGGAACCAGGTTTCCCACCCATTGTAACTTCCTCAGAGGGACAATGATCCTTTCCTGCAACAACTTCTTTATTTCCTTTTCAATAGCTGGGAGAAGAAGAGAATTTATCTACCTTAGTTTCTGTTTATGAGGCTTAACATCTTCTCTGAGGGGTAGCTTATGTTCTATGACGTCAATATCAAAATACTTCAAGTCTTGGTATGACCAAGAAAAGATGTATTTTTATGATCAAAAGAGCTTCAGGTACTATCCTTGATATTCTTTAGGGAATCCTTTCGACAGCTTCACCACATTCTGCTCTTCCTCTGTCCTGATATTCGAATCCCTGATTGGCTCATCAGGGGTCAGTTTGCTGGGGTTCAGTGGGATATAAATTTTATCAAACAGTCTCTCCAATGGCACAAGACCCCTGGGAATGACATTTTCCTTTAATTGCAAGACGCAGTACCCATATAGTGTCTTCTCCCATTGTGTTTTCGCCTCTTCACTATCATCCTCGGTCACTGAGTCGATCACCAAATTTGAGAATTTTCCCACCATATCTGTAAAATGCTTGGTTTTCTCTTCATCCTTGAAGACCTGCCAAATCTTCACGTTTTCTAGAGTGGAGGGGTGATATCACACTTCCACCTCATATCTGAGCAACATATTCTGAGGAGGGAGGAAATTGCTAGCATCCACAACTAGTGAGTCAGCCATTTTTCTCTTATCCCTTGGCATGAAATGAATGTTAAAAGCTGAGAGTAATTTCTCAACCAAATCCCATACCTCATTCTTATAAGCTTTGAGTTGTGGGTGCTTAGCTTGGCATTGGAAACTGACCCACCTGACTACTAGATATGAATCTCCAAACACCTTGAGATTATGTATGTTCACATTCCATGCTACCTGTAGTCCCAACAACAGGGCTTCATACTTGGCCACGTTGTTTGTTTCTTCAGATTCCAACTTGAAGGAGAGAGGCACTAAGCATCCTTCCAGCGATATCAGGAGTTCCTCGGATCTATTTACTTCTCATGAATAAGCCCCATTAAAATTCAAGTTCCAAATCTTGTTCTCCACTCTGTTTATGGGATTCCCCTGTCTCAGGGGACAAACCTTGATTTATTGCAAGAAATTTTCGTCCTCCTCAAGCATAAGATAGGAAAATTCACCCCCCTTTCCATATATTAGAGAATTGGTCAAACCATCAACTTTGGTGACCATATTTATAAATCTGGACTCACGGTATAATCTTATCTCTTCCCCATTGAACACTTTGAGAGTGGCATAGGTGAGGTCGAGTTTTATTGACCCTCCAATCTTGGAGCCCCAAGATCTGGACAACAACATTCCAAGCCGAGTTGGGATATTAGCTACAACAATATCCATTACCAAAATTTTGGCCGGAATCTGGGCTAAGTTCACTACTAGGTCTTTTATCATACCCAGGCACTTCACCCTTTTGGTTTCAAAAGAATACATGCCTTTATAAGGCCTTGTAACGTACAATCCAAATTTTTCCATAAGAGACAAAGGCAAAAGGTTATATGGATCCCCAAAATCCAACATGAAATTGTGCAATAGTAAGTCATGTATCACTAGAGTCACATAGAACAGGGGAGCGGTTGAGCCTTGCTCTTCTACACAAGGTCAAAAAACCACCATGGGTCATTATTCTTGGAGATTGAGTCTACAAGGCAGAGGGCTTACACCATGGGGCTGCATGAAATGGGACACTTGAGCTTTGTATGAAGGTTTTTTCAGGAGCTCGATCAAGGGAACTGGGATCTTGACCTTCTCTGGTTCTTTCTAGAGAGTAAAGGGTGTGGGCCCTTTTTCTCTAATGGATTCTTTGAACTGTTCTTTAGGAGGGTTAGAAAGTTTCAAGGGTATAGATGAGGACTTCTCATTTGTGGGAGGTTCATCTTCTTGCTTTGTGGAAGTGGATGAAGTGGCCTTATCAGGGATTGACTCTTCTAATGGCTTTTTACCTTTACTAGCAAGACTAGGAGTGGTTTTCTCTTTTGAAATCGACTCTTAATTTTGTTCTTTCACTTGAGTTCTCTTCCTGGAGGACCTGAAGTCATATTTCTTATGGATTTGAGCTTATATGAAATATGTGAACTGTCTGCAGTAACTGTCAATATATTGATCCTCTGAAGGGACTTCCTTCTCCTATTGCTCCCCTTGTAGTATGAGTTCACCCTCCTCATCATCAATGTAAGCGAGGAATTGATTTTCTTGTTTTTCTATGACTTCCTTAGCCTGTCCCTCCACTTCTCCCTCCAAGTATAGAGGGGGTTGAATGTGGTCTTGTTTTTCCTTCCTCTCCCACTGCAACAACTACAGAGGGGGCTTCTGACATTGAGGATTAAACCCTCGATTAGGAATCATTTGGTTGGGACGAGCAGGGGAATTTTTGGCCTACAATTAAATCTTAATCAGCTTATTTCAAAGGTTCTTGATTAGCTTATTCATTTCTTCAATTCTATACTCTTGTGATTCCATTTCCTTATTTGAAGTAGAAGCCTCCTCCCTGTTCTTTCTTGTGGCTTCATGTTCTATCTTCCCCTTTAATTTATGAGTAGAAGTAAATTTTTCTTCTACCTCTAATGCATCAATATGGATCTTATCCAAATATGTGGATTTTATTTCTTTTAGGGTGAACCCAAACTCCGTTTTGAAAGCTCTTGTGAAGACAACCTTAGTAATTGTTTTAGGAGGCTTTATTTCAGTAAGAAGATTATTATAGAGATTATTGAACCTCTTTATGAATTTCATTACATCCTCATTGTGTCTCTTCTTTAGAGCATTGAACTCGGTGAGAACATATCCATGGTCCCTCTTTTCTCCCCATTTCAATGTGAATAAATTATCTATTTCTTCCCAAGTGTGGATTGCGTTGTTGGCTAGAGACTTGAACCACTTCCAATATTCTCCATCCAAGGATTGGATGAAAATCCTTAACACCAAATCTAAGTGCTCTACATTCACATTCTTAGGAAAGGCACATAAGTTTTCAATATGTCTTGCACCGGAGTATTACGTTCCCCCGCAAACAAAAGAAGGAGCTTTAGATAATCTTGTGCCATGTCATTCAGCAACTCAGGTAGATCCAATGGAGAACACGTGCTAAGGAGGAAATAAGGTACAACCATGAGGGGTGGTGGTGGTAGGTTATGAGGATGATTTGGCTGAGGTATAATAGGTATGTGGTGAGTAGAGGTTTGGATATTTTTCTGTAAAAATCTTTGGAGTGCTGCAACTTCTTTAACTTCTTCAGCCTCAGGAGTAGGGTGGGAGGGAGGTAGATATGTATCAGCAAATTTAGCTTCATTTTTTATGATTGTATTGGCTAAAGTAGAGGCTTCTAGAGAATACCCAAGTACACGGGCTGTAGAGCCAGGGCCATAGATGTCAACTTTTTGAGATGAGGACGGCAAACCTTCTAGAGAAAATGAGGGTAGGTCAGCTTGGCTTGGTTTCTTTTCGTTCCAGATTATCTTAAATATGATATTTTTAGGATCATATATAGAAGGGGGTTTCAGCTGGGAAGTATTTAATCGAGTATGAAGCCTTGTGTCAGCTAGGATTACAACTTATTTGAACTTTGATAATAGTGGAGTCACCAAGGTGAGGGCTATGCAACTCTCAAACCTTCATGCTCACTTGATTGAAGGGTGAATATAATTTCGTATCCTAGGGAAAATATATTCTAATTCGCTCCCCGGTAATGATGCCAAAAATATGTGTTTACTCCTAGAGACAACCTTGAGTTGAAAAATACCAGTGCCTAGGACATCTTGAAATCAAAGGTTAGATGTAGACAATTTTAAGGGTGCCTCTAATATAACATGGATTAAGAGGATAATGATTGTGGTGGTTCAAGAATAATGAAGACTTTGGACTTTGAATCATGTGAATTACCCTATACTGCGAGAGGGCTCAGGAGGTTTTATGGCTTAGTGGATTTTGAAATGGCCAAGTATGAAACAATGAGTAGGGGCTTCCAAAATATGTAGAGGTGCTAAGAAGGAATGAAGGAGGAACCCGCGAGAGACGGGATTAAAAGTCTTAAGAATCTGCCTCCCTTGAACTCAGAGGAAGCGCATGTAAGTGGAATGTGACCAACAATAGAGATTTGTGGAGCATAAATTAAGGGGGCACAACAAGTTTAACACATGAGTGTTATTCATACATGAATTTATGAATAAAAAATCATACCACCAGTAGCTACATTACATGAATCATCAAAGCAGCAAAACATTGAAATATGATTATACATAAACAAGAGATTACTGATAAACAAGAGAATATAGATACATACTACTCATTACTCCATCTGGAATCCAAATAAACAGTGATGTATATCATATCATTTTCAAAACAACTCTCCCAAATATGTGTCTTAGAGCATAAAGAGCACATTCATATAAAACTATAGAAAAAATTCTCTAAAATTTGGAACCTTTCTTTCATCTCTGAACTCTCTACATATAGAGTTCTCCTTGAGGGTTTACGATCGAATAAAATTTCATGATTGGCCCACACATGTGAAAATCAAAATATCATAACCAAATCACAGAGTTTTCATTGAGAAATCACTCCGATAATCAGAAAATCAAAGCATAATCAGGTGAAATGAAGATTTCCATAGCAAAAAATCATAATCATCTAGTAAAAGAAACAACATATTTGGCCACGTAGGCCAAATCCTAGAATATTAAAAATGGGGCGGTGAGGAGTAATCATGAATAGGTGGGCATGTCACCTTCCATCACATGATTCCACCTGTCGTTGAAATCCTCACGCCCTTAGTATCATGATTTCCACTAACTGTTACAAACAACTAGTCGTGTTTCACGTTCCTAGCTCTTTAGGGAGGAGTTCTTGGATGAACTGTATATACCATAACTGCATTTGTCTCACCAAAAACCCATGCTGTGTTTGAATTTCAAAAACTAAAGACCGGGTTCCGAAGGGGGAGAGTGGCGAACTATATCATGAGCCATCAGATGTGTGATAGGGAGCGGAGATGAGGTGAAGATGGCGGAGCTAAAAGTGAGGCCTGTGGCATTAACACACAACGGGATGGTTAACACTGAAAAGAGTGGTAAAAAGGATATGGGAGGGCTTTGATGACGTGGAATGGAGGTGGGGCTGCCCGCAAATCACAATCGGGGAATCGAGATTTTGTTATTATGATAAATGGGGGTAAAATTTATGACTTTCGATGCGCAATTTGCGATTACTAGAAGGTGACGTGACATGACGGAGCTGGGGTGGACCACAAATCACATTCATGGAATCAAGAGTTTGTTATTATGAGAAACATGGGTAAAATTTTTGAGTTTTGATTTTCGATTTGCAATGAGTGGAAGGTGACTTGGCATGAAAAAGGTGGGGTTGCACGCAAATCGCAATCGGGCAATCAGGAGTTTTTTATTATGAGGAAAGGGGGTACATTTTACGATTTTTGAAGTCTGATGTGCGATGAGAAGAAAGGTGACATGGCATGATGGAGGTGGGGCTGCCCGCAACTCGAAATTGGGGAATCAAGAGTTTTTTATTATGAGGAACGAGGGTTAAGTGTTATGATTTATGAAGTGCGATGTGTGATGAGCAGAAAGGTGACATGGCATGAAGGAGGTGGGGCTACCTTCAAATCGCAATCATGAAATCAAGAGTTTGTTATCATGAGGAATGGGGGGTAAATGTTACGATTTTTGAAGTGTGATGTGCGATGAGTAGAAAGGTGATGTGGCATGATTGAGGTGGGGCCACCCACAAATCGCAATCGAGGATTTTTGTTATGAGAAACACGGGGTAAAGGTTATGATTTGCGAAGTGCGATGTGCTATGACTAGAATGTGACGTGGCATGATGGAGGTGGGGCTGCCTGTAAATCACAATCAGGGATTTTTTTATGAGAAAATGGGGGTAAAGTTTATGAAATGTGAAGTGCAATGTGAGATGAGTAGAAGGTGACGTGGTGGAGAGGGTGGGCCCCATTTACATCACAATCGAGGAAATGGTGCAGGGGAAGTTAACAAAAGTGTAAGTGAAATGCATTTGGTGATGTGAAAAGGTAAGCGATATGTGCTCTTTCCCCTTTTGACTACAGGGTGTCCACCCGACCTATGCTTGAATTGCTTGGCCTTCACTTTAGCCACTCCCTCTCTTCATTTTCTTAACTCTCCATGTTGCCTTATCCGTTCATAAAAACCACAAGCCAACACATGTCATAAAATTGATAGCCCACTTTTCAAAAGGACCAACGGTAATGATGAGATGGAGGTGAGCAGGTGGAGTGCGCATCACTGGTAGATCTGGTACTTGAGACATTTACGGATAGCGAGGATACAATATTTGAAAATGATAGGCCAGAAATACCCAGCAAGAAGAATTTTTTGAGCAGTAGCATACCCTGATATGTGACAACCGAACGCACTCGAATGGCAGTCATTAAGGACTTTTTCAACTTCCTTGATGGTTAAACACCCACGGAGGATGGAATCAGCTTCAGTGCGGTATAAAGTATCTCTAACTATGCGATAGGGTTTTGAATGATGACAGATACGTCAACGAGCATATTTCGTCAACTTGGACCAGAAATTAGAAGTCTTGTTGTGTAAACAGCTCCAAAAAGAGAAGAAAAGATATATCAATGCCTTAGAAATAAGCCACTTCGAGGGGGCAACCTCCAATACATTACATAAATGAAAAATTCTTGGATTATACAATTCACAAAACCTCCTTTCTATATATAGGAGTCCATGGGGCCATAATGTAATCCTAGTGGGCCACAATGTAATCCTAGCCGACCTAACAATAATAATTTAAGGGCACAATAATAACAAAATGGGGGTTACAAGGGTACAATAATAACAATAAGGGGTTTATACTAACAATAATAAGGGGCTATACTAGTGATATAGGGACCTAACATGCCCCTCTCCTTCAAAAAAGTGTTGTCCTCAACACTTGAGTAGCTTCGGGTGCTTCTGTATAAAATTCTCATCCTCCCATGTAGAATCTTCAGTGGGTAAGTTCTTCCACTTGATGAGATACTCTGAAATTGATCGATTCTGTAGCTGTCGAGTTCTTGTTTCCATGACTGCTTTAGGTTCCAATATGATTTTTCCTTCCTCATCAAGTTCTGGCAATATTGTTTGAACCGGAAGATTTTCACCTATAACCTTCTTTAAGCATGAAACATGGAAAACTAGATGTACTCGCGAAGAAGCAGGAAGCTCCAATTTGTATGCCATAGTACCAATCTTTTGCAACACCTTGTAAGGACCATAGTACTTTGGCGATAATTTATTATCCTTCTTAGCTTGCTTGAGGGACATTTGTTTGTATGGTTGTAGCCGTAAAATACCCAATCTCCTACATCAAAACTTCTCTCACTGCGATGTTGATCTGCCTGTTGCTTCATTCGATTTTGTGCCAAATTCAGGTTATCCTTTAAGAGTTGGAGAACTTCTTGCTGATGCTCGATGTGATCTTCCACTGCTTGAACCTTCGAATTTTCTCTTAAATATGATGTGATGGATGGTGGATGATATCCATAAAGTGCCATAAATGGGGTCATTTTATAATCCAATACTGATATCTATTCTACAATATGCCCCTGCAATCAATTCAACTTGATTCTTCAAACAAGACTTATGCAATTCGGAAAAAAATACACACCTTTTACTTGCTTTTGAGGAGCTCGATATTGAAATTGTATTATCTTTGTGATTGTGACTCTTCAATACCTAAAATTCAGCACTGAAGTAGCCCTCTGAATTCTCTTTTGAATGCCATAGGTCTGACTTGATTTGGATTCTCCAAGACAAATTTGTGTCCAATCTCCCACAATGACCTAATTATGGACTGGTTCAGTAGAGCGAACTTGTACGACTTGCCACGTGTCACCGTTTCGTCCTTTGTCTCTGAAATTGATAGCTAAGAAAATAAATTCCATGCACTTGTTACCAATTTTTACGGCACTCCAATCCGATGCTCAGAGAGAGATTTATTGAAATTTTCCCACGATCACCGTTTTTAGATGAAATTCAGGAGCCTGAAAAAGCACTACCTTCCACAGATCATATCTCCAAAAATATTGTGAACCAAGCTCTGAATTTTTTTTACAAGTTTCCTTAGGATTTAACCTTCGTACCATATGAATTTCAGATTCTGAAACTTCGTAGAAAAAAATTTGTAGCGCAAATTCCACGATGACCTGTTTAGGAGCCTGAAAAAAGACTTAACTTCCACAAATCATATCTCCGAAAATATTGTGAACCAAGCTCTGAAATGTTTAGACAATATTCCTCATTATTTCGGCTTCGCACCCTAAAAATTTCAGATTTTGAACCTTCATAGAAAAAAGTGATAGCAAAAGTGCCACGATGAACTGTTTGGAGCAGCGAAACCCTAGAATCCAAACCTCTGATACCAAATGTTGTGTAACCAGCTCCAAAAAGAGAAGAAAAGAGATATCAACGCCTTAGAAATAAGCCACTTCGAGGGGGCAACCTCCAATACATTACATAAATGAAAAATTCTTGGATGATACAATTTACAAAACCTCCTTTCTATATATAGGAGTCCATGGGGCCATAATGTAATCCTAGTGGGCCACAATGTAATCCTAGCCGACCTAACAATAATAATTTAAGGGCACAATAATAACAAAATGGGGGTTACAAGGGTACAATAATAAAAATAAGGGGTTTACACTAACAATAATAAGGGACTATACTAGTGATATAGGGACCTAACAAGTCTGGAGATAAACGATGATATCATCGTACAATGGATCGAGGGTGCTAATCAAAAAAAGAGTATCTTCTAGAATATGTTCCTCAGAACTGGAAGGAGTAGAGGCAGAGGGTAAGGAACAGATCAATTCAGAAAAAAACCAATGATTTCTTTGATTTTCTAGCAGTGAAATCCAAATTGAACTCTTAGAGGATGACTATCAAATTAGATTGCTTACCCCCCAGCAACTATCAAGTTAAAATATAGGTCATGGGGTTGCAATCATGAATCACGGTCGTGGTGCGGAGTAAAATATAATGGCGGAAAAATTACATGGCTTGAACAACTTCCAATGCCAATTTTTTGACATAAGCATAACGCGTTTCAGTGTCTATAATATTGTGGCTGAGATAATAGACAACATGCTCATTACCATTATCATCATCTTGTACCAGAACCATGGAAAAAAGTGGTAGGCACATAGAGTAAATAATCCTGATGATAACTTCGGGGACGAAAAACATTAGGGGAATTTTTAGGTCTAAAATGGGCCCCCTAAGGAAATTATAAAATAATAGTGGAAATAATAAAATAAGATTTGATTACATCGTCAAATTTTGGAGGGAAAAAAGAAAAAACTACTTTTTCAACTCATATTTTCAACTTATCTCGCAAATTTTTTACTCAAATTTCAAGCGGGAGTACTCACTGGATGCAAAATTTAATTCCTCATCCAAGAAGTACCCAATTTTCATACTTTCGATGGATCCTACTACACAAAAAATGAGAAATACATGAAAAACATGATTGCAATCACGTTTTTTCATATATTTCTCATTTTCGTGTAGCGGGGTCCATCAAAAGTATGCAACATGGGTACTCCTTGGATGAGGAATTAAATTTTGCATCCAATGAGTACTCTGACTCGAAATTTGAGTAAAAACATTGAGAGATAAGTTGAAAATGTGAGTTGAAAAAGTAGTTTTATTATTTTATTATTTTTTAATATTTTTACCCTTTTACTTAAAAAATGGTGAATCATCCCCCATGGTTGACATCATCATCTTGAATCCTACTGGTTCTTATAAAATTTATTTTGGTTGTACATTTTTCTTAGGAGATGCATTTTAGACCTCAAAATTCCCCTAATGGAGGAGCATTGACAACAATGGTCTTCAGTGCATCGAAATATTTTTGGGCAATCTCATCCCATAGGAATGAGATGCCTTTCTTAAGAAATCACGTAAAACTTTTGGCTACCTCAGCATAGTTTTCTATGAAATGAAACAGGAAATTATCTTTCCCTTGAAAACTCTGCAATTGGCATAAAGAGGAAGGGGAGGGGAGATTAATGATAGCTTCGACCTTAAGAGGATCGAGACGAATACTCTCTTTAGAAACAACAAACCCAAAGATTTTGTTAGTTTCGACGCACGAATTAAGCCGAATGTTGTAGCATCTACAATGAAGAAAAAAATGATGGAGGTGTTTCAGGTGGTCCTGACGCTTAGCAGAATGAGCCATGAGGTCATTGAGGTAAGGTTGAACAATGTGCTTAATATCGTGAAAATCATACAAAATTGCCCATTGGAACATGGCACCAGCTTTTTTCAGGCCAAAAGGGAGATTTTTATACACGAAAGTTCCCCATGGGTAGATGAAGGTGGTTTTATGTTGATCAGCCGGTAGTATATTATTCTAGTTATAACCAAAGAACCTGTCCATAAGTGAGAAAATCTCAATCCCAGCACACTCGTTAATAATTTGGTTGATGAAGGGAGTGGGATAGTTATCCTTGGGAAAAACATGATTTATATCGTGTAAATCCACACAAATGTGAATTGTGACCTTCTTTTTGGCCACAGTGACAATGTTAGAGACCCAATCTCTCAACGGGATTGGATAAATGAAGCATGCTTTGAGAAGTTTTTTAACTTCTACCTTTATGACAACTGCCTTTCTAGGGTACACGAGATGAAGACATTGGTGAAAAGGTTTCGTATCAGGGTAAGTGGATATACCATCTACAACTATACTCAGATCAATATCGGGAATTTCCTCCTAGGACCAAGCGAAAATGTCTCGAAATTTATGAAAGAGGATAGTATAGACCTCAATCTCATTAAGAGAATAGGTCACCCAAATATGGATGTTCTCGAGAAACCCCGGTTTAACGGAGATGTCTATAGGAATTTTCTGAGTGATATTTCCCATGCTTCCCTCCGTAAAAAATTCATGTGTCAAAATAGGTGTTTGAAGCGGTTGGGAACGATCTCAGGAAGAAAAATTCTCAAGACAGCAAGACATTGTCCCAAGACTATGTAAAAAGGAGGAGCTATGATGATTATCATCCAAGGGAGGATCCTTGAGAGACATGGTTTTTGTTAGTGTCAGTATTTTCATACTTCCATGAGGGATCAAAACACATTTTGCATGTGCATCTTAGGTGTCCCACTCTAGAGAATTTTCAATCATTCCATTAGGTCATGATATAAAATTGTTCCATTGATGGTCGTTCTTTTCAAATGTTCCATTTTCCTTCACAAATATATTCTTGCTAACCCTCTTCCATGTCTTCATCATGCTGAAAAAAAGCCTGCTTCATTTCACTTTTAGTCAAAATCACTCATTGAGACAGTTTTTTTAATTTTCCGGTAGGTCACTAGGGTTTCATTAGGTCATCTCATTTCATTGTCTCATTTGCAATAAAGGACACCAGAAGGTGTGAAGGTGATCCATAATAAACTCATAATTTCCTTCAGTCATGTTTTCCATGTAAAGCTACATTTCATTTTTGTAAGTTTTCATCACAAAAATGGCATTTTTGAGATAAAAAAAGAGACATTTTTTATGTTCTAATTTTATGTAATTTTAAAGTCACTATATATAATAAACTAAAAACAAATTTGCCTTTTCCTAGCTAAAGACAATTCCATGAAAAGATAAAAAGATCATGTCAAAGCATCCAAAGCACGAAAATCATCAAAAAATGTTGTGAAAGGTTAATGAGAAAAAAGGAAATTGTGGGTCCCAATCATTCAAAATTCAAAACCATTCAAGGTATAAAAGATCATTTTCCCAAATAAAACCTCATTTGTTCATTGTGAGGAGGAAAAAAAATGATTTGGAGGAATTAGTTTCAACAAGAAGAAAAATTGGATAAATTTTCCTGGCGATGCGATCCTGGGTAAGGTGTTGCGCATAGGCCAAAGGCATTGCACTTAGGACAGTTGGGGCAGTGTTAAATTCAATGGCACTATGCTTAGGAGAAGGGTGTTGTGCTTACGAGAAGGGCACTGCGGTCCTAGTTGAGGCGATGTGCATAGGCCAGAAACCTCCCAAAATATTCCCAACTTCTCAAATTTGTCTCTTTTTCCCTAAATAAAGTAATTAAACCCTCTTTCATCCATTTTCCTTCATTTTATTCTTATGGGAAAGAAATCACAAGAAAAATCTATTTTTCCTAAAACCCTCATCCCCATGACAAAATTTCCCTAAACCCCCTTGTCCCAAAATTATTATCCCTAGACCCTAGTACTTCACCCCATACTCCCCAAAACACTAAAAGTACCCATCCCTAAGTCCCTCTACCCTTTTCCATTAAAACCCCAAATTCTAGGATTTTCACTCTTATGCATAGATTTCCCCATACCCTTGACTTGTAGTTAAATTTTCATTTTCATCCCTCTTCATATTTTCACTTCCCATTACCTCGCAAAGTTTCCTAACCCTTTTCCCCATCTCTCTTAATGTTTCTGGCTCTATCCCTATTCCCTAAATCCCTCATTTCATCATTTATTTCCCTGCTCCCATTCCCTTCACTCCCTGACTCACTCTCCCTTTTATTTCCTTTTCCCCAGGGTTTACAAAATGCTAAAGAAACAAGCATGGAGAGAGAGGAAAAATATTACAGAGAGGAGGAACATAGTGATGATGAGTTTTAGGAGGCTGAAAACATCAGGAAAAGGCCAAATACAAGAGGCCTCAAAAGAGCATTGGAGAAGGAAAATCAAGAAACTCAAAATTTGACTACTGACCAGCAGTTGGAAAATAAAATTGAAGACAATAGAGAACTATGGCTTGAGAGAGTTAACATTCAATGGAGAAGATGCTAGTGAAAGCCAACAAAGACAATCAGATGCTCAGACACATGGCCCATCACTATCAGATCCGAAACGAAATTTGCAATATCAAGGTCAAAGAGATGAAGGATAAATTGAGGGAGATCGAGAAGGGAAATAAAGGAGGTCATAAAATAAAGATGTGTTTTGAAGCCTCCTTAGCTCAAAATTGACATGTGGCTATGGGCCCATCCAACAAATTTTGATAAACTTTGAAAAGTTTGAAAAATTTTGAGTTTTTTTTGGCAATTTTGGAAAAACGCAGGAAATTTTTCCTAAAGCACTACGCTTTTTCTTGGGGAATATAATGAGCAAAAGGAATACATAATTGGGTTCATAATGATGAGGACATACCCCCTATACGTCTGCTAGGCATTTGGAGAAAAACTAGGTAGGAAAAAAGGCCAAAACACCCAAAAAATCATGTTTCTGCATCTTTTTCAGGATGGCGCTGTGCTTAGAGGAAGTTTTGGCAGAATGCCATATTTAGGGGTCAATTCTAATCCAAATCATAAAAAAAAAAAAATCTGGAAATTAGAGAGGAAATTATTTCCAATGAGCTATCCTGAGCTCAATTTGGACATCGAGAACTCAGTCAAAAGTGACTTGCAAGAAGACCAATGTTTTCCTCCTTGGCTCTGTGCATAGGACAAATTTTGTCTATTTTCTCATTTTCATCAGTTTTCAGGAATTAAAATTTTACTCATGTAAATTTGAATTTTTAATAATGTAATAAGTGGTTGGTGATGTAATTATGGTCTACCTAAGGTAGATACATTAGGTAAATCGCCTCAATGACATGTAATGAATCAGTTTGCTCAAAATTTGGGATGAGTCACTTTCACCACCTCATTCTCTATTTGTCAGTTCAGTCTTTCTTGGATCAGCTCCTCCTCTCATGGATTCGACCCCTTGATTCTAGGATGAGTTGTTTTGAGGTATATATCATTTATTTTATCAGTCATTAGTAGGGGTTGGACTTAGTTGCATGTTTGGCCTTTGAAGAGACATACCTTGTATCAGTTCTGAGCAAGAATATTAATCAAATTTACAGCTATTTTTATGGGATACCTGTGGTATGGCTTTTAGTTTAGTTTCTCCTTTTTTTTTCATTGTTTGAAATTTATTGTTAAGTTTCTTCATCATTTCATAACTTCCAAGTGAATGTATGCAAGTTTCATGAACATAATCCATAATTTTTTTTCTTTGTTTTGGGTAGACATTCACAGTCTGTTAAATTTCTATAGCTTAGAAAGAACCCATGGTTGCACCATGCTCTTTCTAGCTCCACACGTATCTTGAACATCCCACCCATTGAAATCCTAAATTGCTAAATCACTATGCCTACCTTGCCCCATAGAACACCCTACAAATTTTGACCTAATTTCCCTTACCCTGACTATTTTACTCCTTTTGATGCAGCAAAACCCTATACAATCAAAATCAAAACCCTGAGCTACTATACCTAGCCTAATAACTTCTTTACTTAGCCATCTTGGTTGTGATCCTTATAGATAAAGCACTCTCATTGCCTAGTAGGGCTAGCTACTTAGCTAAGTGTGGTTTCTGGTTACCTTTGAATTTCCTTCTTCAGCCTAAGGTTCAATCTGAGTGATAACATATTGGTGACCATACTAGGGAAGCGAAAGATCATACCTTCCCTAGGAAATAACGACAGATTTTAGATCTATTTGTTGATGGTGGACAACAATAAGATCTATATGAAGGTTGAACTCTTCACCTAGCAACTCCAACTTGATGTAAAGACTCCACTGGAGGATCAACCTTGCCAGCAGGAAAATGGAAGGATCTTACATAAAGGTCAGGTATTCAAAGTGGAATTGTATTCAAGATCTAATCTCATTTCTTGTAAATTGCTTATTTGCTTTTCCTGAAACTATCCTGAACATTTTCTAGAGTTTTTTGTATTGTAAACATGATCAAAATCTTGATTCTACCAATTTGAAAAGTGAAAATAACGAGTTTTCCTTTGATATTGGTCAACATCCTTTTTCTAAATCTTATGATGACCATCTTGAAATTGATGAGCCTAAAGATATCAAGACTGATCCTACAACTTCTGTACATACTCCTACACCTTCTATAGTCCCAAAAAGATACAAACCACTCATCTTACCTCCTATACTCCATGCTTTCCCTAAAAATCATTACCTATATATGCCATTACCTATATCTATACGACAACATCAATGCTAAGAGACCTATCCAGAATTTTGAAAATTTCCTCGATATTTTTGAAGTTGATGAAGAGGATGTTAGTATCAGCATATTTTCTCTTTCTCTATAAGGCAAAGTCAAGAGCTCATTCAAAAACTTGCCTACAATAAGCATCTCATATTTCCCGCAGTTTGTCAAAGTTTTCCTTGACAGGTGGGTGGTCAAACAAAACCCTTTCCTAATTCTAAACGAGTATGAATAGCTGAAAAGACAGCTAGGGGAGATAGTACAACATTTTTTTTCCAGATTCAATCAAGTTTATTATTCAATACCTGTTGATATAAGACCCCCTCCTGGCTCAACTCTTTTGCATTACTCGGATACCTTTGATCCAGAAATGGAGTTTCAACTAAGAGAAAGGAACCTTGCAACACTTGAAAAGACGTAGAATAGTGCAGTAGACGTAGAGGCCAATCTACTCATTAGAAGGGAAAAGATGAAGGAAGAAGAGAAGAAAAACATTACAGAGCACCTAACACCTTCAAAGGAAGATATCAACATTTTGGTAAGTACAATAGACTAAATGATACAAAGCATCACCATGAGAGATGTATTTTCTATTCAAGATCATCATGACCCAGTTATCTCGGAAAAAAAAGAGATTGCAAGCCCTAAAATTTTTCCTTCTAATTCCAGCCACCATAGATCAAGAAATGGATGTGTAGATCAATCCGAGGAGACAAAATATGATAATCTAATGTGTATAATTGGTGACATTCCTTATATTTGTGATTTGCCAAAGTTTGATCAGTATGATGATGATTATGTTCTACAAACATAAGCTAATATTGTAGAGAAATGAGCAGTTGGTTTGTGGGAGGAAGTTCAGTTTCAGCAGCTCGAAAACAGTGATCAACTGATGGATATCAGCTATGACAGAGATGAGGAAAGTCTACAAAATTTTGAAGTAAGTGAAGAATATTTGCCTCTTTTTTTTACATCCTTTTAGTTCATTAGAGATAACATTCATGTGATCAGAAATTAGTAGTCATTGAGTTTTGATCTTGACAAACAAGAGGATAATAAAAAAATTTATCAAAGCTCCTTACCCTTTTGTTTCTCCTCATTTTCAAAAATAAAAGAAAACTATAAGCAAGCATATAAGAGAGTGGTCAACACTATAAAGGATGAACAATCTCTTGAATTGGTTGAGGAAATAATATGCGACATAGAATCATCCTTAGCTCCAGATTTGCATCCACCAAATTCCATTGAATGTTAGGTTGCATATGAAGGTATGGGAGTTGAAACACATGATCCAATGATGCAAGATGATTATGTACCACTATGTTTTGAAGCATTTCAATTTTTAAAGAAAAATTTTCATAATATCTCTAAAGAAAAGGATGAGAAGCCTGTAGAGTGGCATGCAATCTCATTAGAACCAATGGAAAATAGGTTGCAACAATATTTTCAATTTTTTCATGACCCTATAGCTGATGTGTTGGATGATATCTGTAGTAAAATTCCTTCTCCATTAGCTAACTATGAGCCTAAAAAGAGTGTTGATATAAACTTGATCGGACAGCCGACTTCATTGTTTTGTTATGCAAGTGTTTCATTTCAAAGCTCATACAAATATTTGCAGCCATATCAGGAGAATAATGAAGAAGATTCTTGTTTTTTTGTCAATCATCAAGAAAAATTAGTCATTCATGAGTTTCAGGATCCTTTTGTCAACTTGCTACAATCATCAAAGAAAGAAAGAACAAGTGTTTGGAAAATCTTAAACTCAAGGTACGAAGACTACCTAGAGCAGAGTAGTGATGTATTAGATGGGGTGGAAATCTATATGTATTCCTATGAAGATCCTTTCGCATCATTCTTGATGTCAGCTAGTGGGCTCGTGCTTTGAAATTTCATCAAGATTCAATCTGTTGACAAGTTCTCATGGGAGTTTCCTTTTAGTAGTTCTTTCTTCTTGCTCATAAGCAAGCACTTGCAGAGAATTCAAACAGCGGCTAGAATTCTTACATGGTTTCATTATTTGTTCCATTTCACTTGATCAGGTAATGAATGGATCAATTAGAGTAGTATTGGTTAAATAAGCTCAATTATGAGCATTTTTTTCAGTTTTTCAGTTGTGTTTTAGTCTGAGTCAATTCAGTTTATTGAGTCAATTTTCTTTCAGTATTCAGTTTGGTTTTTAGCTATTGAATCCATGCCCAATGGATAGGCACTTGGTCTATAGTGTTCTTGGCACCTCCAAGGAGCTACCATCCCCAGCTGGAGCCAATATTAGTGCCATTATTTGCATAATTCCACTGGGGATCAAAACACATTTTTCATGTGCATCTTAGGTGTCCCACTCTAAGGAATTTTCAATCATTCCACTAGGTCATGATATAAAATTGTTCCATTGGTGGTTGTTCTTTTCAAATGTCAAATTTTCCTTGATAAACATATGCTTGCTGACCCTCTTCCATGTCTTCATAATGTTGAAAGAAATTCTACTTCCATTTCACTTTTAGTCAAAATAATTCATTAAGACAGTTGTTTTTATTTTTCATTAGGTCACTAGGGTTTCATTAGGTCAGTTCATTGCGTTGTCTCATTGGAAATAAAGGGCAGCAGAAGGTGTGAAGGTGATCTAGAATAAACCCATGTAATTTTCTTTAGTCAGGTTTTCCATGTAAAGTTACATTTCATTTTTGTAAGTTTTCATCTCAAAAATTGCATTTTTGAGATAAAAACAGAGATATTTTTTATGTTCTAATTTTATGTAATTTTAAAGCCACTATATGTAATAAAATAAAATAAAAAGCTACCTTTTCCTAGCTAAAGACAATTTCATGAAAAGATAAAAAGATCATGTCAAAGCATCCAAAGCACCAAAAGCATCAAAAAGTGTTGTAAAAGGTTAATGAGAAAAAAAGGAAAATGTAGGTCCCAATCATTCAAAATTCAAAACCATTAAACGTACAAAAGCCCATTGTCCCAAAGAAAACCTCATTTTTTCATTGCCAAGAGGAAAAAATGTGATTTGGATGAAGAAGTTTGAGCAAGAAGAAAAATTGGGGAAGTTTTCTTGGTTCTGCATTCCTAGGTAAGGTGTTGTGCATAGGTCAAAGGCGTTGTGCTTATGACAATTCAGGTAGTGTTCAATTCAACGATGTTGCACTTATTATAAGGGCACTGCACTCTTGGGTTAGGCACTGCGCATAGGCCAGAAATCTCCCAAAATCTTCCCAAATTTTCAAATTTCTCTCTTTTTCCCTAAATCATGTAAGTAAACCCTCGTTCATCCCTTTTCCTTCATTTTATGCTTATGGATAAAGTTTCATATTGGCAAGAAATCACAAGCAAACCCTAGTTTTCCTAAAACCCTTATCCCCATGACAAAATTTCCCTAAACCCCCTTGTCCCTAAATTATTATCCCTAGACCCTACTAATTCACCCAATACTCCCTAAAACACTAAAAATACCCATCCCTAAGTCCCTTTGCCCTTTTCCATTAAAACCCCAAATTCTAGGATTTTCACTCTTTTGCCTAGATTTCCCAATACCCTTGACCTGTAATTAAATTTTCATTTTCATCGCTATTCATATTTTCACTTTCCATCATCTCACAGAGTTTCTTAACCCTTTTCCCCATCTCCCTTAATTTTTTTGGCTATATCCCTATTCTCTAAAGCCCTCATTTTTTCATTTCTTTCCCTGCTCCCATTCCCTTAACTCCCTCACTCACTCTCCCGTTTCTTTCCTTTTCCCTAGGGTTTACAAAGTGTAAAAGAAAAAATCATGAAGAGAGAAGACAAATTTTACAAAGAGGAGGAACACAGTTATGATTAGTTTGAGGAGGCTGAAAACGTTAGGAAAAGGCCAAAGACAAGAGGCCTCAAAAGATCATTGGAGAAGGAAAAGCACGAAACTCAAAATTTGACTATTGACCAACAGTTGGCAAAGGAAATTGAAGTCAAAAGAGAAGTGTGGCTTGAGAGATTCAAAATTCACCTAGAGAAGCTGCTAGAGAAAGCCAACAAAGACAATCAGATGCTCAAACACATGGCCCATCACTATCAGGCCCAGAAGAAAATTTGCAATATCAAGGTCAAACAGATGAAGGATAAATTGAGGAAGATTCAGAAGGGAAATAAAGAAGGCTATAAAATAAATATACTTGCTAAAGCCTCCTTAGGACAAAATTGACATCTGGTTGTGGTCCCATCCCACAATGTTTTAGAAATTTTGAAAAGTTTGAATATTTTTGCGTATTTTTTGGGCAATGTTGGAAAAACACAAGAAATTATGCCCTATGCATAGTGTCTTGGGGGTGTGCTTTTTATTGGGGCATATAATGAGAAAAATTAAGAAATAATTTGGTTAATAAATGAGGACACACCCCCCGTAATTTTTTTAACCGTTTGGATCAAAACTGGTCAAGAAAAAGGGCCAAAAACACCCAAAAAATCATGTTTTAGTGTCTTTTTCAGGATGGCGCCGCACTGAGAGGAATTCTTGGCAGAATACAGTTTTGAGGGTTCAAATCAACTCCAAATCAGAAAAACAAAGACGACATGGAAATTCGACAGGACATATTTTTCAATGAGCTATCATGAGCTGAATTTAGACATCGGGAAGCTAGTCAAAAGTGACTTGCAAGAAGACCAATATTTTCCTCCTTGGCACCACGCATAGGACAAATTTTGTATGTTTTCTTAGTTTCATTAGTTTTCAGGAATTAAAATTTTACTCATGTGAATTTGAATTTTTTTTGATGTAATAAGTGGATGGTGATGTAATTATGGTTTACCTAAGGTAGATACATTAGGTAAATGGCCTCAATGACATATAATGAATTAGTTTGCTCAAAATTTGGGATGAGTCACTTTGACCACCCTATTCTCTAGTTGTCAATTCAGTATTTCTTGGAACAACCCCTCCTGTCATGCATTCGACCCCCTGAAGCTAGGATGAGTTGGTTTGAGGTCTATATTATGTATTTTCTCAATCATTAGTAGGGGTTGGACTCATTTGGATGTTTGGCCTTTGAAGAGACATACTTTGTATCAGTTCTGAGCAGAAATATTAATCAAATTTGCAGCTATTTTTATGGGATCCCTATGGTATGGTGTTTATTTTAGTTTCTCATTTTGTTTTCATTTGTTTTCTTTCTAGCTCCTCACCCGTCTTGATCATCGCACCCATTTAAATCCTAAAGTTCTAAATCATTATCCCTACCTTTCCCCATAGAACACCCTGCAGATTTTAACCTAATTTCCCTTGCCCTGAATATTTTACTCCTTCTAATCCAGAAAAACCCTATACAATCCAAATCAAAACCCTGAACTACTATACCTAGCTTAATATATTCTTTACTCAGCCATCTTGGATGTGATCCTTATGGATAGAGCCCTCTCCTTGCCTAGTAGGGCTAGGTACATGGCTAAGCATGGTTTGTGGCTACCTCGGAATTTCCTTCTTCTGCCTAAGGTTCAATCCGAGTGATAACATATTGGTGGCCATACTAGGGAAGCGAAAGATCATATCTTTCCTGGGAAAGAATGAAAAATTTTAGATCTATTTGCTGATGATGGAAAAAAATTAGATGCATATGAAGGATGAAATATTCACCTGGCGACTCCAACTTGATGTAAAGACTCCACTGGAGGATCGACCTTGCCAGCAGGAAAATAGAAAGATCTTACACAAAGGTTAGGTATTCAAAGTGGAATTTTATTCAATATATAATGGGCTTTCTTGTAAATTACTTATTTTATTTTCCTGAAACTATCCTAAAATTTTTATGGAGTTTGTTGTATGATAAAGATTATCAAAATCTTGATTCTACCTATTCGAAAAGTGTAAATACCGAGTTTTCCTTTGAATTGGTCGACGTCCTTTTTCTGAATCTTATGATGACCATATTCAAATTGGTGAGCCTAAAGAGATCAAGACTTATCCTACAACTTCTGTACATAATCCTAATCCTTCTATAGTCTTGCATAGATAAAAACCACTCATCTTACCTCCTATACTCCATGCTTTCCTTGAAAATTATTACCTAAATTTGTAGAGGTTTGATTGTGAATATGACAACATCAATGCTAAGATATATGCAGAATTTTGAGACTTTCCTTCAACTTTTTGAAGTTTATGAAGAGGATTTCAGTATCAGGCTATTTTCTTTTTCTTTGCAAGGCAAAGTCAAGAGTTGGTTCAAAAACTTACATGCAACGAGCATCTCAGATTTCTCGCAGTTCGTCAAATTTTTCCTCCATAGGTGTGTGGTCAAAGGAAACCCTTTCCTAATTCTAGAAGAGTATGACGAGCTTAAAAGACAGCTAGGAGAGACTGTACAACAATTTTCTGCCAGATTCAATCAAGTGTATTATTCGATACATGCTGATATAAGACCCCCTCCTGGCTCAGCTCTTTTATAGTACTCGGATGCCTTAGATCTGGAAATGGAGTTTCAACTTAGAGAAAGGAACCTTGCAACACTTGAAAAGATGTAGAATAGTGCAGTGGATGTAGAGGCTAATCTACTAATCAGAAGGGAAAAGTTGAAGGAAGAAGAGAAGAAGAATGTTGTAGAGCACTTGACATCTTCATAGGTAAAGCTCAACATTTTTGTAAGTAAAATAGAGGAAATTATGCAAAGGATCATGATGAGAGATGTATTTTCCATTCAAGATAATCATGACCCACTTATTCCAGAAAAAGAAGAGATTGCAAGCCCTAAAAATTTTCCTGCTAATTATAGCCACCATAGATCAGAAAATGGATTTGTAGATCAATCCGAGGAGAAACAATCTGATAATCTAATGTGTATGATTGCTTACATTACTTATATTGATTATTTTCCAAATTTTTATCAGTATGATGATGATTATGTTCTCCAAACAGAATCTAATCTTGCAGAGCAATCAATAGTTGGTTTGTGGGAGGAATTTCAGTTTCAACAGCTCAAAAATAGTGATCAGCTGATGCATATCAACTATGACATAGATGAGGAAAGTCTAGAAAATTTGGAAGTGAAGGATCTTTGCCTCTTTGTTTTACTTCATTTTATTTCATCATAGATAACTTTCATGTGATCAGAAATCAACAATCATTAAGTTTTGATCTTTACAATCAAGAGGATCATAAATTTTTTGATTAGATCTCCTTACCCTTGCGTTTCTCCTCATTTGAGAAAATAAGATAAAAATATAAGCAACCATATACACGAGTGGTCAACACTATAAATTATGAATATTCTTCTGAATTGGTTGAGGAAATAATTTGCGTCATAGAATCCTCCTAAGCTCTAGATTTGCAGCCACCAAATGCCACTGAATGTCATGCTGTAGATGAAGTTTTGGAAGTTGAAACACATGATCCAATGATGTAAGATGATTCTGTACCACTATGTTTTAAAGCATTTCAATTTTTAAAGGAAAATTTTCATAATATCTCTAAAGGAAAGGATGAACAGCCTGTAGAGTGTCACGTAATATCATTAGAACCAACGAAAAATTGGTTGCGATAATCTTTTGAATTTTTTCATTACCCTATAGCTGATGTGTTGGATGATATCTACAACAAAATTCCTTCTCCATTAGCTAACTGTGACCCTGAAAAGAGTGTTGATATAAACTTGATCTGACAACTGACTTCATTTTTTCGCTGAACAGGTGTTTCATTACGAAGCACATACCAAGATTTGTAGTAATATCAGGAGAGTAATGAAGAAGATTCTTGTTTTTTTGTTGATCATCAAGAAAAACTAGTCATTCACAAGTTTCAAGATCCTTTTTTCAACTTGTTGTAGTCATCCAAGAAATAAAGCATAGATGTTAGGAAAATTTTAAAACCAAGGTACAAATACTACCTAGAACAAAGCAATAACATATTAGATGGGCTAGAAATTAATATGTATTCATATCAAGATCCTTTCGTAGCATTCTTGAGGTTAGTCAGTGGGCTCATTCTTTGCAATTTCATCAAGATTCAATCTATTAACAAGTTTTGATGGGAGTTGCCTTTTAGTACTTCTTTCTTCTTTCTCTTAAGCAAGCACTTGCGGAGAATTCAAACAACAGCTAGAATGCTTACATGGTTGCAATGGATGTTCCATTTTACTTCATCAAGCGATGAATGGATCAATTAGAGTAGGTTTGGTTGAATCAGCTCAATTATGAGCATTTTTTTCAGTTTGTCAGTTGCGTTTTATTCTAAGCCAGTTTAGCTTATTGAGTCAAGTTTCTTTCAGTATTCAGTTTTGTTTTTAGCTATTGACTCCATGCCCAATGGATAGGCAATTGGTCTATGGTGTTCTTGGCACCTCCAAGTAGCTACCATCCCTAGTTGGTGCCAGTGATAGTGTCGGTATTTCCATACTTCCACCAGGGATCAAAACACATTTTGCATGTGTATCTTAGGTATCCCACTATAAGGAATTTTCAATCATTCCATTAGGCCATGATATAAAATTGTTCCAATGGTGGTTTTTCTTCTCAAATGTCTCATTTTGCTTCACAAATATATTCTTGTAGACCCTCTTGATTGTCTTCATCATGCTGAAAACAAGTCTGCTTCCATTTCACTTTTAGTCAAAATCACTCATTGAGACAGTTGTTTTTATTTTCCATTAGGTTACTAGGGTTTCATTAGGTCATCTCATTGCATTGTCTCATTGGAAAAAAAGGGCAGCAAAAGGTGTGAAGGTGATCCAGAATAAACTCATAATTAGCTTCAGTCATGTCTCCCATGTAAAGTTACATTTCATTTTTGTAAATTTTCATCTTAAAAATGGCATTTTTGAGATAAAAATAGAGATATTTTTTATGTTCTAATTTTATGTAATTTTAATGTCACTATATGTAATAAGCTAAAAAAAAACTGCGTATTCCTAGCTAAAGAAAATTTCATGAAAATATACAAAGATCATGTCAAAGCATCCAAAGCACCGAAAGCATCAAAAAGTGTTGTGAATTGTTAATGAGAAAAAAGGAAAATGTCGGTCCCAATCATTCAAAATTCAAAACGATTCAAGTTATAAAATCCCATTCGCCCAAAGAAAACCTGATTTGTTCATTTCCAAGAGGAAAAAACACGATTTGGAGGAAGAATTCTGAGCAAGAAGAAAAATTGGAGAAATTTTTCTGGCACTGCGCTCCTAGGTAAGGCGTCACGCATAGGCCAAAGGTGCTATGCTTAGGATAGTTCAAGCAGTGTTAAATTCAACGACGTTGTGATTAGGAGAAGGGCGTTTTGCATAGCTCAGAAACCTCCCAAAATCTTCCCAACTTTTAAAATTTATCTCTTTTTCCCTAAATCAAGTAAACCCTCTTTCTTCATGTTTCCTTCATTTTATTCTTATGGGTAAATTTTCATATTGGCAAGTAATCAGAAGAAAACACTAGTTTTCCTAAAACCTTCATCCCCATGGAAAAATTTCCATAAACCCCCCTTTCCCAAAATTATTATCCCTAGACCCTACTACTTCACCCCATACTCCTAGAAACACTAAAAATACCCATCCCTAAGTCCTTTTACCCTTTTCCATTAAAACCCCAAATTATAGGATTTTCACTCTTTTGCCTAGATTTCCCCATACCCTTGACCTATAATTAAAATTTCATTTTCATCCCTCTTCATATTTTCACTTCCCATCACTTCACAAGGTTTCGTAACCCTTTTCCACATCTCCCTTAATTTTTGTGGCTCTATCCCTATTCCCTAAAGCCCTCATTTCATCATTTATTTCCCTGTTGTCATTCCCTTCAATCCCTCACTCACTCTCCATTTTCTTTCCTTTTCCCAAGGGTTTACAATGTGCCAAATAAACAAACATGGAGAGAGAGGACATATATTATAGAGAAGAGGAACACAGTGATGATGAGTTTGAGGAGGCTAAAAACATCAGGAAAATGCCAAAGACATGAGGCCTCAAAAGAGCATTGGAGAAGGAAAAGAAAGAAACTCAAAATTTGAGCATTGACTAGTAGTTAGGAAAAGAAATTGAAGACAACAGAGAAGTGTGGTTTGAGAGAGTAAACATTCACTTGGAGAAGCTGCTAGTGAAATCCAACAAAGACAACTATATTCTCAGACACATGGCCCATCATTATCAGACCCAGAACAAAATTTGCAATATTAAGGTCAAACATATAAGGATTAATTGAGGAAGATCCGAAAGGGAAAGAAACGAGGTGATAATATAAAGATGATTGCTGAAGCCTCCTTAGCTCAAAATTTACATGTGGTTGTGGGCCCATCCCACGAATTTTGAGAATTTTTGAAAATTTTGAAGATCTTTGAGTTTTTTTTTGGCAATTTTGGAAAAAAACAGGAAATTCTGGTGCAATACTTTTTCTTGCGGCATATAATGAGAAAACGGAAGACATAATTGGGTTCATAATAATGAGGACATACCCTTTGTACTTTTTCTAAATATTTGGAGAAAAAATGGTCCAAAAAAAGGGCCAAAAACACCCAAAAAATCACATTTCCACCTCTTTCTCAGGATGGCACTGCGCTTAGAGGTAGTCTTGGAAGAATGCAATTTTGAGGAATAAAATAAAATCCAAATAAGAAAAATAAAGAATATCTGGAAAGTAGACAGGACAGTCTTTCGAATGAGATATCTCTAGCTCAATTTGGACATCGGGAACTTAGTCTAAAGTGACTTTCAAGAAGACAAATTTTTTCCTCCTTAGCGCTGCGCATAGGACAAATTTTGTCTATTTTCTCAGCTTCGTCAGTTTTCAAGATTTAAATTTTTCTCATGTAATTTCACTGATGTAATAAGTGGTTTTTGATGTAATTATGGTTTACCTAAGGTAGATACATTAAGTAAATGGCCTCAATGACATGTAATGAATCAGTTTGCTCAAAATTTGGGATGAGTCACTTTGACCACCCTATTCTCTATTTGTCAGATTAGTGTTTCTTGGAACACCTCCTCCTCCCATGGATTCGACCCCCTAAAGCTAGGTTGAGTTCATTTAAGTTATATATAATTTATTTTCTCAGCTATTAGTAGGGGTTGGACACAGTTGGATGTTTGGCCTTTCAAGGGACATACTTTGTATCAGTTCTGAGCAGGAATATTAATCAAATTTGCAGCTATTTTTATGGGATCCCTGTGGTATGGTGTTTATTTCAGTTTCTCCTTTTGTTTTCATTTGTTGAAATGTATTGTTAATTTTATTCTTCAATTCATAAATTCTAAGTGAATGTATGCAAGTTTGATGAACATAATCCATAATTTTTATGCTCTATTTTGGGTATACATTCACAGTATATTAAATTTATCTAGTTTAGAAAGAATCCATGGTTGTACCATGCTATTTATAGCTCCTCACCTGTCTTGATCATCACACCCATTGAAATCCTAAAGCGCTAAATCACTATTCTTACCTTGCCCCATAGAACATCCTGAAAAGTTTGACCTAATTTCCCTTGCCCTGACTATTTTAATCCTTCTGATCCAGCAAAATCCTATACAATCAAAATCAAAACCCTAAGCTACTATACCTTGCCTAATATCTTCTTTACTCAACCATCTTGGCTGTGATCCTTAGGGAGAGATCCCTCTCCTTACCTAGTAGGGCTAGCTACTTGGCTAAGCATCGTTTGTGGTTACCTCAGAGTTTCCTTCTTTAGCCCAAGGTTCAATCCGAGTGATAACAAATTGGCAACCATACTAGGAATTTGAAAGATCATATGTTCCCTGGGAAAGAACGACAAAGTTTAGATCTATTTTCTGATGGTGTACAGAAATCATATGGATATGAGGGCTCAACTCTTCACCTAGAGACCCCAAATTGATGTAAAGACTCCACTGGAGGATCGACCTTACCAGTAGGAAAATGGAAGGATATTACACAAAATTCAAGCATTCAAAGTGGAATTGTATTCAAGATCTGATATGCTTTCTTGTAAATTAGTTATTTTCTTTTCCTAAAACTATGCTGAAAGTTTTCTAGAGTTTGTTGTAGGATAAAGATGATCAAAATATTGATTCTACCTATTCGAAAAGTTTAAATAGTGATCTTTCCTTTGATCTTGGTCCACATCCTTTTTTTGAATCTTATGATGACCATCTTCAACTTGATGAGCCTAAAGAGATCAATACTCGTCCTACAATTTTTTTACATACTCCTACACCTTCTATAGTCCCGGATAGATACAAACCAGTCATCTTACCTCATATACTCCATGCTTTCGTTGAAAATAATTACTTATATCTACCAAGGTTTGATCGTGAATATGAGAAAATCAATGTTGAGAGATATGTGTATAATTTTTAGAGTTTCCTCGACCTTTTTGAAGTTGATGAATAGGATGTTAGTATCGAGATATTTTCTCTTTCTTTGCAAGGAAAAGTCAAGAGTTGGTTCAAACACTTGCCTACAGCGAGAATCTCATACTTCCTACAATTCCTCAAAGTTTTCCTTGAAAGGTGGGTGGTAAAAAAAAACCCTTTCCTAATTCTAAAAGAGTATGACTAGCTAAAAAGATAACTAAGGGAGATAGTACAACATTTTTCTGCCAGATTGAATCAAGTCTATTTTTTGATACCTGTTGATATAAGAACCCCTCCTGGATCGGCTCTTTTACATTACTCAGATGAATTTTATCCAATAATGGAGTTTCAGCTGAGATAAAGGAACCTTGAAATAATTGAAAAGATGCAGAACAGTGCAGTAGATATAGAGGCTAATCTGTTGATCAGAAGGGAAAAGTTGAAGGAAGAAGAGAAGAAGAACATTGTAGAGCACCTAACATATTCAGAGGTAAAGCTCGACATTAGGGTAAGTACAATAGAGGAAATGATGCAAAGGATCACCATGAGAGATGTATTTTTGTTCAATATCAGCATGACCCACCTATTCCAGAAGAAGAAGAGATTACAAGCCCTAAAATTTTTCTGCTAATTCCAGCCACCATAGATCATAAAATGGATTTCTAGATCAATCTGAGGAGAAACAATCTGATAATCTAATGTGTATGATTGTTGACATTACTTATATTGATGATTTTCTAAAGTTTGATCAGTATGATGATGATTATGTTCTCCAAAAAGAAGCTAATCTTGCAGAGCAATCAACAGTTGGTTTGTGGGAGGAAGCTTTGTTTTAGCAACTCGAACACAGTGATAAATCGATGCATATCAACTATGACAGAGATGAGGAAAGTCTAGAAAATTTCGCAGTAAGTGACAGATATTTTCCTCTTTGTTTTACTTCATTTTAGTTCATCAAAGATAACTTTCATGCAATCAGAAATCAGTAGTCATTGATTTTTGATCTTGACAATTAAGAGGATAATCAATTTTTTGATTAGAGCTCCTTATCCTTGTGTTTCTCCTCATTTGAAAAAATAAGAGAAAAATATAAGCAAGCAGATAAGCGACTTGTCAACACTATAAATGATGAAAATTCTCTAGTATTAGTTGAGGAAATCATTTGCGACATAGAATCCTCCTTAGCTCTAGATTTGCAGCCACCAAATTCCATTGAATGTCAGGTTGCAGATGAAGGTTTGAAAGTTGAAAAACATGAACGAATGATGCAATATGATTCTATACCACTATTTTTTAAATCATTTCAATTTTTAAATAAAAAATTTCATAATATCTCTAAAGAAAAGGATGAGCAGGTTGAAGCATTCTTCTAAAGTTTCTCATGACCCTATAGCTAATGTGTTGGATGATATCTGTAGTAAAATTCCTTCTCCATTGGCTAACTATGAGCCTGAAAAGGGTCTTGATATAAACTTGATCTAATAGCCAACTTGATTATTTTTTTCAGCAAGTGTTTCATTACAAAGCTCATACCAAGATTTGTAGTCATGTCAGGAGAGTAATGAAGAAGATTCCTGTTTTTTTGTTGATCATCAAGAAAAATTAGTCATTCACGAGTTTCAAGATCCTTTTCTCAACTTCCTACAGTCATGAAAGAAAGAAAGCACAGATGTTAGGAAAATTTTAAAACCAAGGTAGAAAGACTACCTAGAGTAGAGAAGTAATGTATTAAATGGGATGGAAATCAATATGTATTCCTATGAAGATCCTTTCACAACATTCTTGAGGTTAGTCGGTGGGCTCATGATTTTCAATTTCATCAAGATTCAATCTGTTGACAAGTTTTCATGGGAGTTTCCTTTTAATAGTTCTTTCTTCTTGCTCATAAGCAAGCACTTTTGGAGAATTCAAACAACGGCTAGAATGCTTAGATGGTTGCATTGGTTGTTCCATTTCACTGGATCAGGTGATCAATGGATCAACTAGAGTAGGTTTGGTTGAATAAGCTCAATTCTTAGAATATTTTCCAGTTTTTCCATTGTGTTTTAGTCTGAGTCAAGTCAGTTTATTTTCATTATTCAGTTTCATTTTTAGCTATTGACTCCATGCCCAATAAATAGGCACTTGCTCTACGATGTTCTTGGCACCTCCAAGTAGCTACCATCCCCAACTAGAGCCAATGTTAGTGTCAGTATTTGCATACTTCCACTAGGGATCAAAACACATTTTTCAGGTGCATCTTAGGTGTCCCATTATAAAGAATTTTCAATAATTCCATTAGGTCATGATATAAAATTGTTCCACTGGTTCTTGCTCTTGTCAAATGTCCCATTTTGCTTCACAAATATATTCTTGCTGACCCTATTCCATGTCTTCATCATGCTGAAAACAAGTCTTCTTCCATTTCACTTTTAGTCAAAATCACTCATTGAGACAACTTTTTTTATTTTCCATTAGGTCACTAGGGTTTCATTAGGTCAACTCACTGCATTGTCTCATTGGCAATAAAGGGTAGCAGAAGGTGTGAAGGTGATACAGAGTAAACTCATAATTTGGTTCTGTCATGTTTGCCATGTAAAGTTACATTTAATTTTTATAAGTTTTCCTCTCAAAAATATCATTTTTGAGATAAAAACATAGATATTTTTTATGTTCTAATTTTATGTAATTTTAAAGTCACTATATGTAATAAAATAAAATAAAAATCTACCTATTCCTAGCTAAAGACAATTTCATGAAAATATACAAAGATCGTTTCAAAGCATCCAAAACACCAAAAGCATCAAAAATTGTTGTGAAAGGCTAATGAGAAAAAAGGAAAATGTGGGTCCCAATCATTGAAAGTTCAAAATCATTCAAGGTATAGAAGCCCATTTTCCCAAAGAAAACATCATTTATTCATTGCAAAGAGGAAAAACGTGATTTGGAGGAAGAAGTTTTAGTAAGAAGAAAAATTTGAGAAATTTGACTGGTGTTGCGCTCCTCGGTAAGGCATTGCATGTAGGCCAAAAGCACTGCACTTAGGACAATTAGGGTAGTGTTAAATTCAACAGTGATACACTTAGGAGAAGGGTGTTGTGCTCCTGGGTGAGGCATTGTGCATAGGCCAGAAACCTCCTAAAATCTTCCCAAATTTTCAA